>OY992849.1:16797356-17397356 GCA_963921415.1 Pyrausta despicata
TTTTATTTTTATTTTATTTATAAATGACACAAGTCGTTACAAGTATTAGTCACTTTAAAGCTGACAGTCGGTTTCGACGCGTGATATGACATGACCCAGTTTTCTAAAGTCTCTCACTTTCAACGTGACGTCAAGACTCGCGGTCTCGCGTTGCGCTCGCGTCAGTCGGCTGTCAGATTTACGTCGCATCGCGTCCCGTTGCAACTTGTCATGTCGCACTTAAGAAAACGCCTTGAAGGTTCCGCATAGCGCTATGCAACGTGTAGGGGGAGAGGGGGTGGAGGGGAGAGGGGGAGGGGGCGAGAGGGGGTCGGTTAACACGGCCTGCAAGCTGCTGAGAGACAAGCGGCAGCGGTTCGGCTTAAAGGCCGCGGTAAAGGCGACTTCAAAGCGGTAACTCGGGCGTTGCTTGGTATTTTTCTGCACGATCGAATCAGAAATGGCCGTTGGGCGGGGCGGTTCTCTCTGCGTCGCGTGCGCAGGACCGGGCGCGGAAACGTTCTGCTGGGGAGGCTCAAGCTCAGCAGTGGGCATCGAACGGCTTATATGATGATGGTGAGTGTGTAAACAATACAGGCGTGTTTATGATTCCGCATAGTGCTGCGCAACGTGACGGCCACAGAACAAGGAATTACCTAGAAATAGTATGGTCACTAATTTGTACGAGAACTAGTATCCCCAACTCATGCATGTTCGTTTATTTAACAACTAGTTTCTAGTTTTAAGATTCTAAACGACGCCTTTTTTTAACTTATTTTGTCAAATATGTCACTCCCGGTTGCCGTCATAAACTGTCAATATTTCTAAAATCATTAAGTGCGTCTTCGAGAGTGCAGTTAGTAATACTCGATTTAAGACCAAGTTTGTTTGTAAACCGTATTTGTATGTTCTCAAAGTTACATTATTGATTTATATTTTTTTTTAGCCACCCTGTTTAAGTACTGTTTATGTTAATTAATTTTAATAGTCATAGTTGATGGAATCAGGCGTAACTTTGCGGAAATCCATGGCTAAAGCTGAAAAATGAAAATTATTTCTCATCTCATCACAACACTGACTTCCTTCCGGGTGTATCTTCTGTGTCACGTGAGTTGTAAGTCCTGCGACTTCCAGCTCTAGTTTTGACGTGACAACGTCTTAAATTAGGTTGTGGCTCGGAGTCATTCATGAAAAAGTGTAACGCTCGCTCACGTCTGTTAAGATGAGTCACCGAACGAGAGAGGCCCGCCGGACCGGCGAATGCCTTGTGTCTCTCTCCCACTCAAACATGATCAGTGTCACGTAAAATCCTCGCCCGTAAAACCGACTTTACAGGCAACCATTTTTTTTTCAAGTGGTTACAGTTGGATATATTTGGGTTCCTGCGCTGGCGTCGTTTAAAATTTAGAGTAAAATAATTCTCTTTTTCATCTTCAATTTTAATAGAAATAAAAAAATATATAACTTTAAGGTTTTGTGTACACTACGGCTCAACCGGACCGAAACCGCGCGTATGTATACGAAATACAGCATCTGTAAACATGCGGTTTCGTTGCGGCGCCGGTGCGGTTGCAGCGCAGTGTACACGAAGCCTAACCGCATTCCATTCTTAATTCCATACTTATATTAATATTTATAATATTTATTGCAAGTCACACGTTACAGTAAGGTGTTACGGTCTCATGAGTAAACTAGTACAGTGACGCCCGGCTAGGGCACAGCAACTTAAGTTAAATTGAATTACAAAATTAGCTTAAATAAAATTATTAAACATATCATTAAATTTAATTATATTATATATTCCAGGCGATAGATAGCATACTAGAAGAGCGCAGCGGCGACCTACAAACCGCCCTACAACGGTACAAGACAATGGGAGCTGCGGCTGCCATACAAGCGTTGCCCCGTGCTCCCGCTGCGCATGTTGAAGCGAAACTACTACGTGCGCTAGCCAAAGCGCCGAAGGATCTTCTCGGTGCACTGGGCAAGGTAATAGGACCTTGTTGTCTGTTTGGTTAAGGTATTTGATCTATAAACAGGGTAGAATGTAGATGTAGTTTAGGAGCTGCGGCTGCGATATAAGCATTAATAAAAAAATAATGATGTTCGGTGCAATGGGCAAGGTAATGATAATAATAAATACACAACAACATCACATACATTTATCTAACTCCGTGGTAAGTAGCTAAAGCACTTGTGTTACAGATATCAGAATCAACAGTGGCATTACAAATAAACTTAAATAAATACATATAACACCCATTCCAGTACAAACAGGCATGTTCATGCACACAAACATTTGTGTACAGTGCGAGGATCGAACCCGCGACCTCTTGGTTAATAGTCAACTTTTTGACCATTACACCAAAGTGATCGTCTAGAATATGGTTTAGGTGCTGCAGCCAAGATACAAACAATTTGTTATTTTAATGATCACGGTGCGTGCAATGGGCAAAGTAATGGGACCTAGTTGTCTCTTTGGTAAAGATGTTTGTTCTACCTACAGGGTAGAATGTAGTCTAGGAGCTGCGGCCGCGATCCGAGCTAGTTTTATTTTTATGATCTGGGTGTAATGGGCAAGGTATTTAAAAGTCAAGTGTAGCTGCTTATCTGCTAGTGTAGTCGACTTTCACTGTTAAATAAGACGATGGATGTGCAAGTGGATAATAAATTACGAGATCGTGTCACACACAGACACGATAGCGTGACGCAATACTCTGCTTCACCACCCGCTCTTCGTTAACAAATGGCGTTACTCGTTCTTGCCAATATAGTTGCTCCAACGGTCGGTGTTATTTCTAGGAGTATAGCGTATTCTGCTATTTAGTTCTAAAGTCCTAGCAAATGTAACATTTCATTTCATTTCATTTATTCAATAAATACAATGCATTGTGTTTGAATTTTTACATAAGAAATTAAGAAAAAAAGCTTGTTAAATAGCTTAAAGATAAGATTTTTTTAAAGTTAGTGACATTTTTATTTGATGAATATTGAATATTTTGTCGTATGACATTTGAAAATGATAAATATTTAATTCAAATCCCTTGACGTATATACTTGGATTATTACATATTGTCATTTAAAAAAAATATTGTAGGTACTTAACTACGAATTACTTATATTTGCATGCCCTATAATAAGGTAAAACATGTGTACATCCTGCTAGAAACAACAGTGAAATTCCATGTTTTACGCAAATAAGTAAATTAAAAAATAATTGTTTCAACAAACACACCAATTACCTAGCTCCAAACTAACCGTTAGCTTGTGCTATGGTGACTAGAATAACGCATAGAAATACATTTATAAACACCCATGACTCAGGTACAATTTTATTTCACAAAAAAAAAATATTTTACAAAATATAGTTTGATGGAATCAGGCGTTACTTTGCGGAAATCCATGACTAAAGCTGAAAAAGAGTATTATTTTGCTTTAAATTTCCACTAAACGACGCCAGCGCAGGAACTCACAACGTAACACAGAAGATGCACCCGGAATCACAACACTGCATCTTCTACATCTTCACAATTCAGATCTAGCTTTTTCAGGTGATTACAGTTTGACGACCACTTTGGTGTATTGGTCAACAAATTGACTATTAACCAAGAGGTCGCGGGTTCGATCCCCGCACTGTACAAACATCTGTGTGCATGAACATGGCTGTTTGTACTGGTCTGGGTGTTATAAAAAAAAAAAATATTTATTGCGAGCAACTTGAAGCTCATAGTATGGTGGTTAGTAAGTGACAAAAATCTTAAAAGCTAATGTTAGTTCTTGTTTATTAAAATATATTATATTAGATTAACAATTTGAATTGGAATTATAATCAGACACAAAATTAAAATAATTAAAATTAAATATAAATCACAAATCAAATATTAAAATACAGACAGACAGACAGTTTAAATTAAATTCAAATAATTAAATTAAATTATTAAATAATTAAATTACCCTACGGACCAGACACTTTCAGATAGGTGCGGTACACCGATCAGCCAGAGTCTTGAGGATGCTGTTGCCACTGGCACGCAATCTGGTAATCAGGGATAAGGTCTTTTTACGAATGATGGTATGGAAGTCATCAACATAATTACAAGCAAACATCCCCGACGCACTACAGAAACGCGGCAGTCCCAACAGCATTCTGAAGATGTTGTTATATTGGATGCGCAGTGTATCTAGAGACCTTTTGGTATGACTGACCCATAGGCATCCCGTATAGAAAACCTGACAATACGCTTTGAAAAGCGTGATCTTGACTTCGTCGGTGCAACGGGAGAACCTGCGAGTCAGCATGTTCCCTCTAAAAGCTAGCGCCCTACGCTCACGCTCAATGTCGACATCGTCCTTAAGGTCGTCGGCAAGAAAGTGTCCCAGGTATTTGAACTTTGTGACGCGTTTTGTGTTCAAGCCATTAAGGGTAATTTCACGCAGTTCGGGAAGAGGCCCACCGACGGCCCTAAAGACCATGTATTCCGTCTTTTTGACATTGTAAACAAGGCCATGAGCAAGAGCGTAGCCCTCACACACTCAACATATCTGTAATGGCCCTCACAGTCGGGCCGAGCAGCACCATGTCGTCTGCATAACTGATGTTGTTTATGCTGACTCCATCAATACTACAACCAACTCCCACGCCACTCAGCTCGACTATGAGGTCATTAATATACAGATTAAAAAGCTTTGGGGATGTCACGCCACCCTGCCTCACTCCACACTCTAATCTGTACTCTTTTGAACAGGCATTCGCCCACTTAACCACATTTGTCTGGTTAGCATACCAGTACTGAAAAATATTCAGGATTTCGTCCGGTACATGCCGGTCCCTCAACTTCTTCCAAAGCTTGTCGTACGACATATTGTCATATGTATTTATAAAATTTATTCGTAATACCACTGTTGATTCTGATATCTGTAACACAAGTGCATAAGCTACTTACCACGGAGTCAGATTAATGTATGTGATGTTGTTGTATGTTATTATATTATGTATTTTGGTTCCTCGTTGCTGCCTCGTTGGTGTAGTGGCAAAGTTTCTGCCTTACAACCGAGAGGTCCTGGGTTCGAATCCTAGGTCGAGCCAAAGTTGTTTTTGAGATTTTCTGTCCTAAATTTCTCAAAAACAGCCCGGAGTCGGGAAGTTGGCGGTGTTACACCCCCGTGCCTCGGTGCGCACGTTAAGCCGTCGGTCCTGCGCCTGATCTCTCTCCGGTCATGTCGGATTACCGTCTCACCGAACTCTGAGAGTGATGGAACAGTTAGTGCACCTGTGTGTTGCGCTCACACCTGTGCACTATAATATCTCCTGCGTAGTAGGTTGATCTCTGTTGAGATTGGCCGCCGTGGTCGAAATCGGCCAGGAGGACTAATCGTCGCCTTAGTGCTTGAATGTTCTATCTACCATTGATGACTTTTTCAGGTAGACGAGTTTTATACTTTGTTTTAAAAAAGAAGCTATTATTTTTAGATTTGAAAGTCTTTAATTTTACATAGGTTACTTTTCAATAGATTTTATAACTTTCATCTATGGATCGTTATCAGATATTCCTTATTTTACAGTTTTTATTTGGAGATAGAACAAACATGCACAGTTATAATTACGAATGTGGAGATAGCACATTTCCTCATTGGATATGGGTCAAAGTGAGTTTTCTAATTTTGCGTGCTTATTTGCTCGATGTCCTAAAAGTATTACAATAATATATAGAGGGTGTGTTGTTTTTTATATTCCTTGAATCATTTTTATTTAAATGTTCATATTAAAAATATAATTTAAACGAAAAAAGTGCCTTGTGCTAAATATCTGAAAAGATCAATGCTTTATAATGAAAGATAAAGCATATTCATCAGTGTTAGACGGTTAACTTAGTGAATGTAAGTATTAATTTAAATATTCTCAGTGTGGATTTAGACATAGAGATGCATAGATAGTATAAAAAAATACTCAGACACGAAGCCAACAGATATAGACACAGGAGTTATCCTCTATAGCGAATCAAACCCGGAACCTTTGGATTAGATGGGAAGGCAAATACTATCTGAGCTAGTAGTTTGTTACTTTTATTAGATATCGTACCTGTCATAATAAATAGAAGGTAAGTTTTTGTTCTCGGAAAAAGTGAGTCAATTTCTATCATTTGGTTTAAATTAATCAATTCGTTAATTGCCGTAATAACTTATGCAATGGGGTCATATTATTAACCTTCAGAGTTGAAGGAATATGACATTAACTGAACATATCAAAATAGTAATTGTATTCTCCTGCGTCTAGGATGAATGACATATAGTGTTAAACAAAGATAAATATTCTTGATGCATTTTTCATAGTTATGCTCCGTTATAAAAACAGCACCCTGTTTCAAATTCATAACGGAATCGAGTGTAAATCAAAAAGCTCAGTTTGGGGCTGCGTCATCTCGTTTTTAGTTTTCCAACTAGTTGTAGACATAACTTATTACTTGCAAAACAATTCCGAAACAAACACAAAACTATTTACACGTATTTTGTATTTTTTCCGAAGCGATTAAGTGATTCCCATAATGACTTCTTACCGCAATAATTAATGCACGAAAATGGCGGACATGGCGTCGCGGTCTGTGATTGGTCAATTGGGTGGACATAGAACACTCAAGCACATAACTTCTGTTACAGGGTAGGACATAAAACAAACACCGGACTTAGAACACTTAAGCACAAAATTTGCTGTTTATTGTTTTGACACAAGTAAAATTAAAACAACTTTATTTTTATTTTAGAACCAAAAAGTTTTAAATCTTTCTTCACCAAAAAGACTGAAATTTGAGCCTTAACAAATCTACATTCAAAGGTTATTTTCGGTGAATTTGGCTGTTAGAACAAATAAGCACTGAAGCGACGAAATGATATTTTGGTTCCTGCGCTGGCGTCGTTTAGGGGAAATTTAAAGCAAAATTATACTCTTTTTTAGCTCTAACAAAATAGTATTTAATTTCCAGCTAGCCCGCAACACGCGTCTGCTGTACCTGCACTCGTACCAGTCTCTGATATGGAACCGCGCCGTGTCGGAACGAATCGACCGCTTCGGCCTCGCGCCCGCTGTCGGCGACCTCGTGCCGCAGGACGAGAAGGCACCGGGTATGTACTCCAGGCGTGTGTGCTGCTTGTGGCGCAGTGGTTGCAGCGCTTTGGTAGTTGAAATTGAAATTCGTTTATTTGCAAGGTTTTAAAAATCTTAATGTTATCGTAAGTTAGCTTACAAGTATTCAACCTGCATGCAGGTGTGCAAAAATTGATTGAAATAGGCAGAATGAATATAAAATAAATTATGTTATATTACATTAATTACAATGATAAATTATGATATTGGTCATTAATGTTTTTAATTTCATGTAATTTTTTTATAATTCTAAAATTCTGTCACACTGTAAAAACATTTTTCTTGTAGCCATTCAGTCAATTGAATTTTAAACTCTCTACACTCTAAAGTTTTTATTTAATCTGGGAGGTCATTAAACAATGTGATACTCATATTATAGGCATTTATTTTGTATATATTTGTGTGACATCGAGGATTATGCAACAGATTAATATACTGAGCCCTTAGTTTCCTAGTTCTGACCATGTTAAGTGATACCAAAAGTTAAGCAACCTACGGCGCGGTCATGTTTGGGATGGGTGACCATTTTGACCATAAGAGTGACGTCTATTTACAAGCATCTCCGTGCTTCGGAAGGCACGTTAAGCTGTTAGTCCCGGTTAATATCGGTAGATATTAGTCGTTAAGCCTGGTCGGAGGCCCTCGGGCGGCTTAATAACATCTGACAGTAAGGTTGGTCACTTATTTTACACACACCCCTCCACCGCACCGCACTGAGCCCGCGTGGTGGAGTACGGCTCGCACCACCTTATAGTTGAGGTGAGGCCTGTGCCCAGCAGTGGGACGGTATATAGGCTGATGATGATGTACTTCAGAGCACGACCACCACTCTGGTGTAATGCTCAAGAAGTTCAACATTAACTAAGAGAACTTAAATAAAACACTATCTACAAAAAAAAACATATTCAAATTGTTGCCTATATATATGTATTTCGTATGTTGTATGTAAATTTTACGTCAAGTGCCAACTGACTATTGTGGTTTCCTTTCACAATCTAAACCTATCTGCGTCAGCTACGCGACGATTCTACAAAAACATTCTACAACAAAGGCATCCTGGAAGAAAATAATATGAAGTTTGTGTCGGAACAAACAGTTGCCAAATTTGATAACTTCCAAGCCTTCTAGAATGTAGTTGAACTTCATCCGCCCTAGTTTCATAGCGCGCCCTAGTTTTATCTATCTAATATATAAAATTCTCGTGTCACAGTTTTCGTTGCCATACTCCTCCGAAACGGCTTGACCGATTCTCATGAAATTTTGTGAGCATATTGAGTAGGTCTGAGAATCGGCCACATCTATTTTTCATACCCCTTAGTGATAAGGGTTGTCCACCTTAAACATTTATATGGCTAAACAACGTTTGCCGGGACAGCTAGTATTATATAAGCGCGTCTGATCAAATGTCAAGTAACGCGTGCTTCGCCCAATACCGTGTCTATAGTATTTATCTGGTATGTGGTAAGTGTTTAAGAAAAAAAAAATTTTTAGTCTGTGTCAACTATTCTGTCGTTTCATTATAAAGCCTTGCGTTTCGTTCATCTATATCCTAAATGTATGTAACTTGTGCCAGACAAATAATTATTTCTATTCCTTCTCATTCCCAGTCGAAGAAGAGATCTACGAAGGTGAATTTGAAGAGGAAGACAATACTGAAACCGAGTCTGACGCGGACACGACTGACACCGAAAAATCAGATCATGCCGACTCCACTCCCGACGTGAAGAAGGAAAAGGATAAAAACACGGACGAAAAACCTAAAGTACCAGTCAAAGTATTGACCAAGGAAGATGTGGAAAGCGGCCAATATTCAATTTTCGACGTTATTATGCCTCTACCAGGGTACCATATCGAGTACCCGCCGAATATGAAGGATTTCTATGAGGAACAGATGACCAAGGATGGCTTGACGTTGGAGCTCAGGCATAAGATCAAGTAAGTCAGTTAGTTAACTTTGTATAATTGGAGAAAGAAGTTTTCGTCATTGAATCACATACTTAACGACCACTTTGGTGTAATGTTCAAGAAGTTGACTATTAACCAACAGGTCGCGGGTTCGGTCCCCGCACTGTACAAACATTTGTGTGCATGAACATTTCTGTTTGTACTGGTCTGGGTGTTATATGTATTTATTTAAGTTTATTTGAAATACCACTGTTGATTCTTATGTCTGTAACACAAGTGCTTAAGCTACTTGCTGCGGGGTCAGATCAATGTATGTGATGTTGTTGTTAATTTTTTTTAAAATGCTGTCATCAGGTGGGTTCATATAATGACCTGTGGGTGTTAATAATGAGCGAACATTAATCTAACGTTCATTTAATAAAACATTTTCATTTGTGGACTTGTTCCATCTGTCTAAGAAACCGTTCAAAAAAGATGTTTTGAGCGTACTTGAGTGTTCATCACTAAAGTAGACGAACATTAAGTTCATCTTAATTAACTAAACACTAGTATTTATATTATAATAAATGCTAACTATCCAATATTATATCTAGATCAAGTAGAGTGGTGGTTATTGCTTATGAAGTGTATTGGTTTAGGGCTGTCGACCCTAACACCTCCCTCCCCCGATAAGGAATTTTCAACGGGCAATACAATTGTCGTTTGAAAATTCATATTTTTAAAGTACATTATTTATTAGTGATAAAGACAGTATTAATACTATTATATAATCTCTTTTTGTCCGTATACTTAGTTCGTTTGTCACACTAAAGACGTTTTCACTGTAGTCATGTCGGGGAAGTTTATTATATAAGGTGTTCACTCTGTCTATATAGCTACTGATTGCTAAATCACGTGCCCCGATCTAGACTCACAGAAGGTGCTATAGGTGCCTACTAGGTGTCACAAATTAACACTGATGTCTCTATTCAATGTCCACAATATTTGGCGTTATAAATATGAGCTACTATAATTTAGAATGTACGACCTAACTTCGTGTGGTGCAGGGAACGACTGGCGATCGCCGCCCAGCGCGTTACGCACACTGGTACGAAATGTTTATTAAGCAATAATGCATGTAACTATTGTGTCCCTACAGTCACTTTCTATATCACTGATTTGTTTTACGATTTCACTTATATCTCTGAGATCCACGTTCCGCAGGTTGACCGTTGTCCATCTGGGTGGCTTTTGACGTTTGGTTAACGTTGGTAGCTGGATCAGCGGCAGGTTAGGGTTGCCACATTTTTTTTGCAAATAAAGTACATTGGTTATTATAGGTACGAAAAAAAAATACATAGTATCAAAATATAGTACAAATTATTTTTCTATATTGTTATATTTAAAAACATATTCAACAAATAATTATACTTCCAAAGTTTAATTATATTAATACTTACGACTAACCTTCAACTTCAAAATCACAAACCAAATCATGGGAAATAAAGTATTTTCGTGTACTTTATTGTTCTCATAAAGTATAAAGTACAATTTCCTGAAATAACGTACAATACTTTATTATATAAAGTACGGGTGGCAACCCTATTGTGGTAGTCGATCTGTTGAGTGGCGGTATTAGTTTACCTCTAATCTCGATTTCGCACTGTTCATTGCGTGACAAGACAACATAAATTTTTCTTGTAGTAGTTTTTTATGGGTTTCATTTTTTATTTTATTTATTAGGTTTGTCAACAGTTGATACAATAATGCTTCCTTATGTTACGACTAATACGGCTTTATGATAATTGTTCTACAGATTTACAGAAAAACACAGCATGCTTAATCTTATAACGTACACAACCGTTTTCTTAAAAGTACAATACACTTACTTATCTACTTAATGGTAAACAATATTTTTTTCATCCCATCTATTCGAAAAAGACGATTTTGGTCGCCTTTAAGTGCGCCCAAAGGTGATGCTTCTAAGCGACATAGGTACTATTACTCTACTCTTTGCCACAGACTGTCCAGCGGGCAGAAATGAGATTTTGGTCCTCTTTATTGAAATAAGTGCGACCAAAAATTCTTTTGCTCGCACTTATTGAATTTGGAACATCTTAGAGTTTCCCGCCGAACGCAAGAGACTGGCTGGTTAGACGGCACGTCCGTCGACCATCGCCCCGCCGCCGCCGCTGGCAACTGAGTAAAAAAAAAACGCGCGAACTACGGCCCGCGTTTTTCATAAATTTTCACATTCAAGTTCTTGGTTTTGATAAATTATATTCTCATAGAGGGTGATGAAAAGTAGAGTGTATCATTTGGACGCAAATATATTTTTGGCTCGGGCGACGTACTTTGAATCCCTCGCTTCGTTCAGGATTCTACTTTAGAATCCCTCGCTACGCTCGGGATTCTACTCTAGACTCCCTCACTTCGCTCTGGATTCAAAAAAGCGCCCTCGCCGTAAAAATATTATTTTGCTTCCTCATGATACAATCTACTATTTTCTATATTTATATATGTTTCATCGCGGCACTTCTCAATTGCGGTTGTGTCGATCTGGACAAATATCACCCACTGGTTATATCAGTGATAGGTTGAATCCTTGTCGGTTCTATATGCACTTCTCGTTGTCGACTAGTGCTGTAGTGGTTGCTCATAAGCATCAGTTGTACAATGCATGAATCTGCGGCGAACAAGGCGACGTCTTCGTTGTTGCAGTGGTATCTGTTGCCTTCTATTTCGTCGCAAGGTTTAACTACTGGGATGTATTGCGTTCCTTTTACTATTAGGTAGGGGTATTGTGGGATAAATATGTGTGTCGAGGACAGGAGGCGCTATCTTTTAGTGTTCCGAGGAACTAAAATTAAGAAATCTGTGTAAGCGCCATCTAGCGTATATAATATCAACTTCTGACGAAGCTTGCACGATCCGCTAGGTGGCGCGCGAGTCCGATGAAACGATTCTCCCTTATTTTCTTGTACGGACGAGGAACTCTCTCCAATAAAACAAGTGAAATCAACAAAATCCTGAGTTTTTCTACAAGAAGAAAAACCCCAACAATGTGGATAGTATTTGACGTGGGATTATGGATTGGGATAGGCATTACCTTATATGTGTTATTTTCAAGTAAAGCCACACCCACCCACATTATTTTATTATCTCCTGTACCACTTTTCAAGCAAATTAATGAATTTGATTAGATAACTTCTTGTTTATCACAAAGAATTTCATTAACATGTTTTGCTCTATTTTCATTAAATTATTGTTATTCACTTTATATAAGGAGTTTGCATGTTATTATATTTCTTATAAGTTATTTAGAAGTTCAGTTGAGTTTATAATAGACTTGTGTAAAGTTTCAATTGCGGTTTCTAATTCAAAGATTATCTTGTAAAGGGTGCCAAATTATTAAAAATTTGGAACATACTATTCATTATTCTAAAGGATTTGAAAATAACAGTTTGATTATTTATTACTAATCCTAACCTGTTGTTATAAAAGTTCATGAGATTGACGTTGTTATTATTATCGTTCGTTGCATTAACTAACTTTTCGATTGCAACATTCATCAGTGACACTCGTCTTTGTACATTGTATTGTTGACTTCTTAAGTTTTCTATTTCTTGGTTATATCTAATAGCGTCATCATTGTTCAAATTTCCTGAAATTAACTTAATCACGGATCCTAAAGGGTTAAATATACTTCGTTTAAATTTCTTACTTGATAAAATCTGTGCTAACCTATTTTTTAAAAGTTAATGATACTCTTTATTTGTATTGATAATCCTATAACCTCCCTATGAGTTTAAGTCTCCTTATATTATTATTATTATTAATGTTTATTTCAGAAATAAAAATTTCCATATAGTGGGTTATTATAAGCTAATGGTGAAATTTTATGGTATTCGATAATATTACGTCGTATTTGATTTTCCAATAATTCTTAAGGTCTTTCTTAAGGTCTTAATTATACTCCAGTGGTCAATCTTCCTGTCGCTGTCTTCCTCGCTGTCCCAATCCGAATAAGTGCTATTTCGGGACTCGGGTCGAGCTTTTGAAGATTCAAACCGTGCGCCTGAAGGGCCAGGGAAAACGCCATCACAAACCACCTGTGGAGGGCGTTTAATATTTTTGCTATAATTGCTACTCTTGTTTTTCTATTTTTAACTTCAACGGTTACTATATTTCTGCTAAACTCGCCTAAGGCTTTATCTTTTTCAAATCGTGGCAAGTCTTTGGCTTTCCTAATCCTAGTATTTATCATTAAAAACTTGGTCTTTTGCATTGATTATAGGTGGTTCTTCACCTCCATTTTTATCTCTTACCCGTATCTTATGGTTTTCTAACTTATTTTTAACAAACTCATATAGAATCTTCAATCTTTTCCTATGATCCCGGACTAGTACTTGGAGAAGGTTTATCGGTCCCTATCGGTGTCGAATACGTTACCCGATTCAGTATGACGAAACACTGCTTCGAACGGGGTAAAGTTTGTGGCTGTATGAATAGAGTTATTGTATGCCATTATTGCATATGACATTACAGCACAAGCGTCTTGTTCGGCTTGCTCGTACTTAGCGATACGATACATTTATATTATAGTCAAATGGAATCTTTTTACGACAGCCATTGAAGTAGGGTTATTTGGAGTTCCTATGTGAATGTTGATTTTTATAAAAGTTCAAAAGTTCTTTCAATAATTCGTTGTTGAATTCATTCAACCCATACATGCTAAAGTATTTTATTAATGCTCTCACTACTTCAGGGGTACTATTTGGAATAGGTATAGCTTGAGCTAATTTACTAAACGCATCTACAGCTGTCAAATAGTATTATCCCTCTATAAAAAGTAAGTCAATGAAAATCTCTTGGAATGGTGCGTCTTGTGTAGGTGTTAATTGAATAGGGGCTTTAATTGGTTTTCCTTCGTAATTCATTTTTTTGCATTGATCGCACCCGTTGACTATGGCGGTTATTGTTTCTTTCATATTTTTTCCACCAATAAATTTACAGTACAATAAGGTGACAGTTTTTGCTTTCGTGATATTTACGAATTAACTCTATTTGCTTATTTTCTGAACTTGTTAAATTGATTATTAGTTCTGTGCATTCTACTAAGTTAACCATACCCTTTTTATATGATTTGGTGACTTCTTTCGTAAATATTGACCTAAACTTAGTATCCTCGAAGTGAATAAAATTATTAAATATGTTATGTTTAAAATCTACGTATTCTTTGAAAAAGTTTTTGACCAGACCCTCTTTATTTATGTGAACGTCCAAAATTTGTTTTTTGTTAGACATATCTTTTACTATTTGTACTATAATTTGTTTATGTTACGTGTCTATTGCTTCCCTTAGTTGAATGAGCTGTAGCTCCATCGTCAGAGTCTAAAATGTCCTCTGTGTCTACCAGTGGTTCCCTATTGGCGTATCTATTTATGTCTTGTTCTAACTCCTTAACTAAATCCTGGATCCTCTCATCATTCGCGTCTATATTTCCTAACATTGACTCTAAGTCATCATCTAATGCGTTTACTCTTATCCTGGACAAGGCATCCGCGTCAGTGTTTTGTGGCCCTTTTTGAATTTTATCTCGAAATCGTACTCTTCTAATCTTAATCTCCATCGTGTGAGCTTACTATTTGGTTCTTTTAACGAATACAACCATGCTAACGGCCTATAGTCTGTTAATATTGTAAATTTATTACCGTACAAATACGGCCTAAAATGTTCGATTATAGCAAGCAGGTCTTTTTCAATCGTACTGTATTTACTCTGAGTCTCACTTAAGGTTTCACTGAAATATGCTATTGGTTTATCTGACCCTAACGAGCCTTGCGATAGTACGGCACCAATTACGTAATTAGAAGCATATGTGGTTAGCACAAAAGGTTTTTTAAAATCTGGAAACTGGAGTAACGGGGCGTTCGTAAGGAGATTTTTGCATGTTTCAAAACTGTAATGTGTTCCTCATCCAATATTATTTTACGACCTTGCTTTAGACATACAGTTAATGGTTTCGTAATCTTGGCAAAATCTCTAATAAAATATTAATCCCAAAAAACTTTTTATTTCTGTGGTAGTTTTGGGCACTGTATAGTTTAAAATTGCATAAATTTTATCTGTTTTAGGTTAAAAACCTTCACTTGTAATAGTATGCCCTAAGTAGAATAACTTCTTTTCTAAGAAAGTGTGACTTATCTAACTGGACTTTAAGGTTCGTTTGACGTAATCTCTCAAAAACTGCTCTTAACTTCTGAATATGCTCCGGCAAGCTTTTTGAAAGTATGATGATATCATCAATATAAACTAGACAATGCTTATGCCTTGAGGGCCTCTTTAGACATTGTCCATTACCCGCTGTAAAGTAGCAGGCGCTGTCTTTAAACCGAACGGCATTCTATTGAATTCATAATGTTCGAACGGTGTGCTAAAGGCTGTTTTCGGTCTATCTTCTTCCCGAACCTCGAGTTGGTGGTAGCCACTAGCCAGGTCCCCAGGGTCGTGAAGTATACGCTTTTACCTTATATGTTAAATAAATCACTAATATTTAGGAGTGGGTACTTATCGTCGACCGTGATTTCGTCGTCGTCGTCGTTTCAAACGACGATAGTCAACTACCATTCTCCATTTTTGTTTCCCTGAGGCGTCTATTTTTTGGTACTAGCTGAACTGGTGCACTCCATTGAGAATGAGATTCCTGTTTTATATTATCCCTAAGCATCTTGTTTACCTGATTTTTAATTTCTGCCGTTTGGGCTGGTGGTAGCCTATGTGTTCTACTGAATATCGGGTCCTTATTTGTCGGTCTAATTTTATGTTTTACTTGATTTGTAAATGACAAACGGATGTCCTCGCAAAAAAAAATCCTTATATTCCTTGCAAATGTTGCTTATCATCTTTTCCTCCTTGTTCATGTGTTCTAACCTTAGGTTATTACGAGTACTTAAGAAACTATCTATTTGGCTATTCTCGCTATTAAAGTTTAACTGACATTGAGTCATCCGAAAGGGCTCTACTCGAAACGGTGAGGTCACTGTGAGGGTTCTATTTTCAGGTCTACAGTTTTGTATTACTGTAGTGGCAAAGCCACCTTCATCTATAATTAGGGCGGCTGGCATTCTAGCTGCACAGCCTCTTCGAATCTCCTCCTCTCCTTCTTCTTGACCTTTACACCAAAGTGATCGTTAATATCTGCCAATGTTCTCCCGTGTGCAGGAGCTACAGCATGTCGGGCGCGTACCGGCGCGTGCTGGTGCGCGCGGGCGCCGTGCAGTGGCGCTGCGTGCGGTACTCGCGCGCAGACGCAGACCTCATCGCGTCCGACGTCGACGAGCTGCGGGGCCGGCAGCTGACGGGCGTCGAGCCAGGTACGTGTCCAGCAGCTCCAGCATGTGGGGGCTGCAGTGGCGCTGCGTGCGGTACTCGCGCGCAGACGCAGACCTCATCGCGTCCGACGTCGACGAGCTGCGGGGCCGGCAGCTGACGGGCGTCGAGCCAGGTACGTGTCCAGCAGCTCCAGCATGTGGGGGCTGCAGTGGCGCTGCGTGCGGTACTCGCGCGCAGACGCAGACCTCATCGCGTCCGACGTCGACGAGCTGCGGGGCCGGCAGCTGACGGGCGTCGAGCCAGGTACGTGTCCAGCAGCTCCAGCATGTGGGGGCTGCAGTGGCGCTGCGTGCGGTACTCGCGCGCAGACGCAGACCTCATCGCGTCCGACGTCGACGAGCTGCGGGGCCGGCAGCTGACGGGCGTCGAGCCAGGTACGTGTCCAGCAGCTCCAGCATGTGGGGGCTGCAGTGGCGCTGCGTGCGGTACTCGCGCGCAGACGCAGACCTCATCGCGTCCGACGTCGACGAGCTGCGGGGCCGGCAGCTGACGGGCGTCGAGCCAGGTACGTGTCCAGCAGCTCCAGCATGTGGGGGCTGCAGTGGCGCTGCGTGCGGTACTCGCGCGCAGACGCAGACCTCATCGCGTCCGACGTCGACGAGCTGCGGGGCCGGCAGCTGACGGGCGTCGAGCCAGGTACGTGTCCAGCAGCTCCAGCATGTGGGGGCTGCAGTGGCGCTGCGTGCGGTACTCGCGCGCAGACGCAGACCTCATCGCGTCCGACGTCGACGAGCTGCGGGGCCGGCAGCTGACGGGCGTCGAGCCAGGTACGTGTCCAGCAGCTCCAGCATGTGGGGGCTGCAGTGGCGCTGCGTGCGGTACTCGCGCGCAGACGCAGACCTCATCGCGTCCGACGTCGACGAGCTGCGGGGCCGGCAGCTGACGGGCGTCGAGCCAGGTACGTGTCCAGCAGCTCCAGCATGTGGGGGCTGCAGTGGCGCTGCGTGCGGTACTCGCGCGCAGACGCAGACCTCATCGCGTCCGACGTCGACGAGCTGCGGGGCCGGCAGCTGACGGGCGTCGAGCCAGGTACGTGTCCAGCAGCTCCAGCATGTGGGGGCTGCAGTGGCGCTGCGTGCGGTACTCGCGCGCAGACGCAGACCTCATCGCGTCCGACGTCGACGAGCTGCGGGGCCGGCAGCTGACGGGCGTCGAGCCAGGTACGTGTCCAGCAGCTCCAGCATGTGGGGGCTGCAGTGGCGCTGCGTGCGGTACTCGCGCGCAGACGCAGACCTCATCGCGTCCGACGTCGACGAGCTGCGGGGCCGGCAGCTGACGGGCGTCGAGCCAGGTACGTGTCCAGCAGCTCCAGCATGTGGGGGCTGCAGTGGCGCTGCGTGCGGTACTCGCGCGCAGACGCAGACCTCATCGCGTCCGACGTCGACGAGCTGCGGGGCCGGCAGCTGACGGGCGTCGAGCCAGGTACGTGTCCAGCAGCTCCAGCATGTGGGGGCTGCAGTGGCGCTGCGTGCGGTACTCGCGCGCAGACGCAGACCTCATCGCGTCCGACGTCGACGAGCTGCGGGGCCGGCAGCTGACGGGCGTCGAGCCAGGTACGTGTCCAGCAGCTCCAGCATGTGGGGGCTGCAGTGGCGCTGCGTGCGGTACTCGCGCGCAGACGCAGACCTCATCGCGTCCGACGTCGACGAGCTGCGGGGCCGGCAGCTGACGGGCGTCGAGCCAGGTACGTGTCCAGCAGCTCCAGCATGTGGGGGCTGCAGTGGCGCTGCGTGCGGTACTCGCGCGCAGACGCAGACCTCATCGCGTCCGACGTCGACGAGCTGCGGGGCCGGCAGCTGACGGGCGTCGAGCCAGGTACGTGTCCAGCAGCTCCAGCATGTGGGGGCTGCAGTGGCGCTGCGTGCGGTACTCGCGCGCAGACGCAGACCTCATCGCGTCCGACGTCGACGAGCTGCGGGGCCGGCAGCTGACGGGCGTCGAGCCAGGTACGTGTCCAGCAGCTCCAGCATGTGGGGGCTGCAGTGGCGCTGCGTGCGGTACTCGCGCGCAGACGCAGACCTCATCGCGTCCGACGTCGACGAGCTGCGGGGCCGGCAGCTGACGGGCGTCGAGCCAGGTACGTGTCCAGCAGCTCCAGCATGTGGGGGCTGCAGTGGCGCTGCGTGCGGTACTCGCGCGCAGACGCAGACCTCATCGCGTCCGACGTCGACGAGCTGCGGGGCCGGCAGCTGACGGGCGTCGAGCCAGGTACGTGTCCAGCAGCTCCAGCATGTGGGGGCTGCAGTGGCGCTGCGTGCGGTACTCGCGCGCAGACGCAGACCTCATCGCGTCCGACGTCGACGAGCTGCGGGGCCGGCAGCTGACGGGCGTCGAGCCAGGTACGTGTCCAGCAGCTCCAGCATGTGGGGGCTGCAGTGGCGCTGCGTGCGGTACTCGCGCGCAGACGCAGACCTCATCGCGTCCGACGTCGACGAGCTGCGGGGCCGGCAGCTGACGGGCGTCGAGCCAGGTACGTGTCCAGCAGCTCCAGCATGTGGGGGCTGCAGTGGCGCTGCGTGCGGTACTCGCGCGCAGACGCAGACCTCATCGCGTCCGACGTCGACGAGCTGCGGGGCCGGCAGCTGACGGGCGTCGAGCCAGGTACGTGTCCAGCAGCTCCAGCATGTGGGGGCTGCAGTGGCGCTGCGTGCGGTACTCGCGCGCAGACGCAGACCTCATCGCGTCCGACGTCGACGAGCTGCGGGGCCGGCAGCTGACGGGCGTCGAGCCAGGTACGTGTCCAGCAGCTCCAGCATGTGGGGGCTGCAGTGGCGCTGCGTGCGGTACTCGCGCGCAGACGCAGACCTCATCGCGTCCGACGTCGACGAGCTGCGGGGCCGGCAGCTGACGGGCGTCGAGCCAGGTACGTGTCCAGCAGCTCCAGCATGTGGGGGCTGCAGTGGCGCTGCGTGCGGTACTCGCGCGCAGACGCAGACCTCATCGCGTCCGACGTCGACGAGCTGCGGGGCCGGCAGCTGACGGGCGTCGAGCCAGGTACGTGTCCAGCAGCTCCAGCATGTGGGGGCTGCAGTGGCGCTGCGTGCGGTACTCGCGCGCAGACGCAGACCTCATCGCGTCCGACGTCGACGAGCTGCGGGGCCGGCAGCTGACGGGCGTCGAGCCAGGTACGTGTCCAGCAGCTCCAGCATGTGGGGGCTGCAGTGGCGCTGCGTGCGGTACTCGCGCGCAGACGCAGACCTCATCGCGTCCGACGTCGACGAGCTGCGGGGCCGGCAGCTGACGGGCGTCGAGCCAGGTACGTGTCCAGCAGCTCCAGCATGTGGGGGCTGCAGTGGCGCTGCGTGCGGTACTCGCGCGCAGACGCAGACCTCATCGCGTCCGACGTCGACGAGCTGCGGGGCCGGCAGCTGACGGGCGTCGAAGAAGGTACGTCGGGATTTATAGATGTCTAAAACCTCGTAGAAAAGCATCGCATGTAGAATTTGGCATTCCTAACCTTAAAGTTCATATGATAAAATTTGACAGCTGAGCAATTTTTTGTCGAAAACTTGCGATTGAAAAGTATAACTCGAAAATCGGAGGCCGCTACGAAGTAGGAATGTCGTAATTACATACGTGTTAAGTAATCTGTTGCGTAAAAACATTGTCAATGTACTGAATTTTCCTTTCGGCCCATCAATTACTTACTTGACATGTACCTAATTCGTAGGAACCTCCGATTTTATTTTATTTCTTAAAATCCAATTTATTAGCTGCTCCAATTGGCTAGACGACACCACCAATCGTTGACATACTTTTTATTATCTGTCAAAACGGTCTGCCTCCATAGATTTTGTATGGGAATAAATGAACGTGACGTCACGGTCATATATTAGAAATCGGAGTCAATTGACCGAATATTTATTGAGTTTTGTGTGTTTAAAAATAGGTTACGACAGCTTTTTGGAAATAAACTGGTTATATTAACTTCATAAGGGCTATGTTTTTTAAACGCCATGGTCTTGAAAATATTTAAGATAGCTATCATCATGCCAATTTCTTAGTTATCAAAATATATGCGTATATCTAAATACGCCTCTTAACTGAATAGCAAAAAATGCATAAGGGCTCCAAACCAAAAAACTAAATTTTACTCATTGTGGCGTGCTTGCTTTTCAATTATACATATTATAACAATCGCCATTAGTACCCAAACAATTCACAATAAAAATTATGATTTAAAGATGTAAAAAATGTTGATTTACCCCCTGAATAAACAAAACATAATTTGAAATTATTACTCCGTGTTTGTCTGTTACTTGAATTTTAAACTCAAAGAGAAAAAGACTACTGCAGCAATAGCTATCGAAAGTTTTCATCGCGTATTAGTAAAGGAACTAGGGAATTTGCAAAATTGCTGACACAGCTCTATTGCGCGTAGATCAGCCCTTATGGTTGCACATATTGGTTATAACAGTACGATACCGACCTGTGAACGATGTCTTTAGGGCACAGCATCCTCATTTGTTTTCGTTTATAGAAGCAAACGAGGATGCTGTACCATGCGCCATGTTATTGATATTTAAGTTTGTATTGACCATAAACACGTTCTATTTCCAGATGGCAAATTCAAAGCGCTTCTCCTAACAATGTCGCTGCCAGCTAGCTGCTACGCCACGATGGCGCTACGCGAACTGCTCAAAGTGGACACGTCCTGCGACAACCAGGCGCTTCAGAACAACTACCACCTGCGCAAGAACTCCAACGACAAGTCCGGAGTTAAAGCTAAAGTAGACGAGGAAATTGCCAAGGAAAAAGCTCCTGAGAGTGCGGAAACTGATGGGGTGAAAGACGAGATAGGGGGGAACGAGGAAAATGGCGTGAAAAGGAAATTGGAGGATGATGATGAGGGTGACTCGAAGAAGATGAAAACGGGAGATGAATAAAGTTGTTTTGAGTTAGTTTTGTGTTTTAATCAATGGATGTGTCATTCCAAGATAGGCAAAAATGCAAGGCCGCGACATAAGTCGCACTCGGAATTTTAACTTTAAGCTGCACGTAGACGACGCCGGAACGGCGTCTTTTTTATTTTTATTTTTTATTTTATGAATTTTTGGGAAACATACAGTTATAACATTACATAACAAAATAGGTATTTAAAATAACACATAAGCCAATTAAGTTTCCTCAGCTTAAATAATACATAGAATAAACAATTTTTTTTGAAGACATTCAAATATGTAAAACTATAAAATTATAAAAAGATGACATTATGCCAGAGAAACAACAATTACTTATTATTGCGGCAAGTTATAAATTTCTTTTAAAACTTAACTAAAGTTGACGCAAAAATGTCAACTGACTGAAAATTATTATTATGGCTATGACAAGTACAAGGCAAAAAAGAGTTACCAGCATACTTAGTCCTATACAGTGGCACATGAAAAAGACACTGATGACGTGCACTTAAACGGGGACTATAAATATACCGCTAAAGAGCCACCACACCGCATACTCACCGGCATGCGGTTTCGGTCCGGGGCCGGTGCGGTTCCGGCGTCGTCTTCAACAACAAATTGCTTCTCAGTTGTAAAGACAAAAGTTATTTTTTATGACTTGCTTGCTCTTTTTTAATTATTTATTTAGTTTTATTCCACAACAAAACCTTGTACGAAAGGTAAACTTAGTGCTTTAGGGCATTCTCTACCGGTTATAGTTTTGGTATAAGCAGAAATGATAATTTATAACTTGCGTCCTTTAATACTAATGAAAGTTTTGCAAAGTGACCGACGTAAAACTAGGATTTAGTTCGAGGGTAATATAATTAGATTAGATGACAATAAAAAAAACATTTTGTTTATTAAACTGTTTATTGTGTTCAAAACGTTAACTTTAAATATCCAATCAAAGAAAGACCTGTTGAAAAAATTAATTAGTTT
Organism: Pyrausta despicata; assembly: GCA_963921415.1. Taxonomy (NCBI): domain Eukaryota; kingdom Metazoa; phylum Arthropoda; class Insecta; order Lepidoptera; family Crambidae; genus Pyrausta; species Pyrausta despicata. The sequence goes on from OY992849.1 coordinate 16,819,632, forward strand.
ATTATAATAGTCAACATCATCTCTAACCTTCTAATAAAACTGAAATCGACCAAAAAGAAGTAAGAATTCCGAAGAATTAGAAAAAAGTCGAAACTAACAATTCTATGTGGTTTTTTCTTTTCAACAGCATATTTGTCATAACATTTGTCATGAAAAAAAAACAACTTGATTGAATTAAGGAGGACCAACAAGTTCCTTTTGCTTGTCATGTCACAAACAACTATATTTTTTTAATGATTTGTGCCTTGTTTGTTTGCTGACGTTCAACCAATTTTACCGGAAATATTCATAAAAATCCGTTCAGTTATTGAATAAATGACTAACAAGTCCACGTAAACGTGTAAACGTCATGTCTGTTTTCATTAGCACCTACCCCTCTTCACTTTTTTGGCCAATGCTGAGCGTTTATAAAAAGCAAAAGAACATTTCTTACCCATACGTCTAAGAATAGCCCAGCACTTATCAGTTTACGTAGCGAACGGTGGCCTCCGAGTCCGGTACCGCTGGTGTGCATGTGTGTGCACGACGTGTGCGTGTGCGTGTGTGTGCGCGTGCGCACGCAGCTCCCCTGGTGTGGGGAAGGAGCGGGGGCACCATGCACACTTGTGTGGCTTATTCTGGAAGGTTCAATGAAAACCTATAAAAAAATCTGGCCACCCACTCTTTTTTTGTTCCATTAGGAACAGGCTAAGGTTTTAGACCATGCTGCCTAGTCATTGGTTAGGTGTATTTCTTAGGTAAGTAATTAATTCTTAAAACTACTTTCTTACAACTACATACAACTTACAAACTTAGCCCTAACCTAACTCATTGAAATGCGAGAATGGTTCATGTTTCAATGTTCAAGAAATGGAGTTTTACGCGGGAATATCGATCAGATCTACGGAGCACCTAACTTTATTTCTTACATTCACTTCATTGTTTTCCTTCAGTAACAAATTATGATGATAATTTCACCTCACTATCACAATAATACGCCATGAAAAATCTATTTAGAAAATTAAGAAACAGACTCCATCCTACTCCTTTCGTTTCCCGCGTTAAACTCCAAGAAAGTATAAATACTGTGTTAAAATCTCTGGCCAACCACATTTCACACGAAAACACATGTTAACTAGACAACTTTATAGAGATCATGACAGCAATATTAAAAAAAATAACAGCGAGTCGATTTTTCTGATGAAACACCTGTGTCCATGTTTTCATTTCTTTTTAATAGCAGGTATTGTGACGAAAAATCCTCCTCAGTTTTCTAACCTGATAAAGCTTATTCATCGCTCAATATGCGCAAAGCTCGGGTTTGATTCCCGGCTCGGACATTTTATATAGGTATCTGTTAATGAACAAAATATACTAAAATAAATAAAATAATTACGAAATATACCAAAAAATAACAAAGGCACTGTAAATGGCAACGTATTATGTGGCCGGTTAAATTAAAAAAAAAATCTTTTTCCTTGAACGCAATTGATATTTAAAATAGTAATGCTGTATAATTTGATTACCTTTGTGTGCGTCATTCGATGATAATAAAGGTTTGAACTGGCCGTGAAGCATTTTCCACATTCCGGACATTTGTGTGGTTTTTCACCTGTCAAATTAATTAATTTTCAATTTATTACTAGTAATTTCAAATTATTTATTATCAAGTGGTTTAAGATCGTCAGATTTGTTTTCACAAATACTTTTAATTTTCTCTTTTGTTTCTTTCTTTCGTCTTAATACTGGCTACCTACCTATTTTTTGTTTCTTAAACCTGTCACCATAATTTAAGACTATCTTTCACGAGACCATTTATTTAAGTCTACGATCGAAAAACGCATTTTTTATTTTAATACGTATTTCTCTCTATTGGCCTGGTTCGCTAAAATCCTACCTAATCCTACCTAAGGAATGGAAATCCATTTTCCTTGGAAAACTTAAGGCTTTTAAAACTAAAGGATGCAGTCCATGAGCAAATCTTACGAAGCTTCGACTACGTGAGTGGCTTTGCTGGTTGCGAGGCTTTATTTATTGCACAACAGAACTACGTACAAATGGTGGAATTAACGCCGCAGGCCATTTTCTACCAGTCATACCTTTGAGATAAGCGGAAATGATTAGTGGGCGGTGCGACAATATAAATAAAAGAGAAAACACAAACATAATAATACCAATAATATGACACGAGGTGAAATATAAAATATACAATAAATTTATGTAAGAATACATTTTTATAAAGAAACATAATATTTATTTACTAATATATACAAGAAAGTGAGTTTGAATGAGTCTTGAAAGGTAGTTTGCTGGGAGCCTGTTTTATATTTCCGGGAAGAGCATTCCAGAGCATAATGGCCTTAATGTGAAAGGAGTTGAATTTAATAGAAAGGCTAAGGTCAATTTATTAGAGGAACAGCTTTGAGGAAGAGACTTACTAAAGTTCATTAATTAGGTACTTAATTAAGTAGGCTTCTCCTTCAGCGTCGAAAGTCGCACGTTATAAGCATGCAAGCAAAGTTAACAGATGTATAGATGAAGGATGATTACCAGTAAATCTAACAGCGTTCTTAAAATCAAGCCTGTAGTTTTATTATTTGAAAGTCTGTGTCGAGGATAAATGAAATAAATTAGGTACCTCCTTAAGTAAAAGTTCACCTGTGTGTATGCGACGATGCGTGTTCAGTGAGCTTGATGTACTGAAACCTTTGCTGCACACATTGCAAATATGCGGTTTTTCGCCTGCGAAACATGCCAAATATTAATAAAATTTATGTTTATAATACCTACTTAGAATGCATTGTAAATATTCGTGGAAATTTTAGGAAAGGAAAAGTTTAAACGGTGAGAAAATATGTAAAAATGCTGGGAACTTACTAAAAACGACACTTTTATTTTCCCATACAAAAATGAACGAAGTTCACCGGGTCAGCTAGTCTATAATACGATTAAAAATGAATCGCAAAATGTGTTGGCACTCGTAAGCGCATAACTCACGAACGCTGGGATCAATTTGGGCAATTCTTTTTTTTATGATATTCCTTAAAATTGGGGATGGGTTGTACAAAGAAAAAATAACGGGCAGGACATCGGGGTCCGCTAGTCTACCTAAAATATATAAAAATGAATCGCAAAATGCGTTGGTAAGCACATAACTCAATAACGCCTGGACCAATTTGGCGAATTATTATTTAATAATATTCCTTAAAGTACGGGATGGTTCTTACGAAGGAAAAATAATAATAAAAACAGGACGTCTGCGGGGTCCGCTAGTTAGAAATAAAATTAAAGGGTCATTTAAGAAGGTATTACCTCTTCTTATAGGCTGAAAAATAGGTTCATTTTCAGCTTAGCAAGGTAGCTTGTAGCACAACTCGTATTTATAGAACCAATATAGTTGATAGTTATGACAATGGTAGTAAGTGCACTTAAAAAAAATAAGATTAGGTACTTCTGCCAACATGCTTGTGAGTCGCATCGCGACGAACTAATTTCACTTACGGATCAGAAGTTGATCTATAAATAGAGCGACAACCAACACAGCTACGTACCCGTGTGAGTCCTCATATGCCTCTTAAGGAGCGAAGGTCTATCGAATGTTTTCAAGCACACCTCACACGGAAGAATGTTCTTCGCGCCTCCACTCCTGGGAGGGATACAGAACTCCTCCCTGGTGCCAACCATGCTGGTCCTCTCGTACAACCTGGCTAGATGGCTGTTGAGGCCAGCTAGGAACTTCATGTCGATGATGCTGAGGATCTTAGATGAGGTAGATTTGGTGGACAGGTCGAGAGGTTCGGATTGGATGTCCATTTGTGTTTTGGTTTTGGTTTTTCAAATTAGAGTTGGGTTAAGTCGTTGGTTTTTACCTAGGTAGTTTAGAAATTTGTTTGCAAGTGACTCAGTGCTTTCAAAAGAAAAAAATAAAGATTATTTACCGATAACAATCAACTTGAGGAGTTTAAATGTAGATCATCTGATCCCCGAAGGAAGAAAGCTGTTTCAGGAACAAGTTTATCTGATCTGATTTGAGATAGCCATAGTAAAATAGAAGTTATGGTTAGAAACTTAGTCGTTGTTATCGCTATTAGGTTTTGTAAGGCCTGGATTTCGATTGCTAGGTGCGATAACTTAAACAAAACGTGAAATATGTATCAGACTAATCTACCGAGATCTATGAACCAAGACGTTAAGCTTTTATTTTCTTGAAATTTAGGAAAACCCTAAGCCTACTTTTCACCACTTAAGTAAACCACTTAAGATATCACTGTCCATCTATCCTCTCAATTTCCAAGGTGTAACTGTGGTAATTCCTTACCGATGTTCCCTTAAATACCGAATGGTTGACGGGTACAAATGACAGGACCATGTCACGGTTCGATATTAGCGGTATTAGGTTGTGTAACGCATCGCTCTTTGTGGAGGACACAATGAGTTTTGTAGTGCACGCGCTAATCGACGTGATTTGACAATATTTTTCAGGTGGCGACACCTGATTTGGGAAGGGTAGCGGATGCGGCATTCTCCTTATAGCGACGAAGATTTTCATCAACATCACAGACTCCGTGGTAAGTAGCTAAAGCACTTGTGTTCCAGATATCAGAGTCAACAGTGGTATTACAAATAAATAAATTCATTTAACACCCAGACCTGTACAAACAGACATGTTCATGCACACAAATGGTTTGTACAGTACGGGGATCGAACCCGCGACCTCTTGGTTAATAGTCAACTTCTTGACCATTACACCAAAGTGGTCGTCATTTACTTATTCTTCAATTACTTACTTCTTGCCTCGAACTGACTGATCGTAACGCTATGACATGAAAGTTTCATGCGTCTTCATTGAAAGCTGTGCAGTAAATTTATTTCAATTTATTTATTAAAAACACGTGCAAGCTTACAGATCAAGTCCAAAACGCTTACAGGTCAATTATAACATAAGAAATCAATAAATAACAAGTCAAACACAAATTAGGTTAAAAATAAATGTCCAAGATAATAATTACATGTCAAAATATAAATAGGTCAATAAACAAGTTCACTAATTAACTAGGTACTATGTCATTAAGGATAAGGATAAGGAAGGTAAAGATAAGAAAGTTTTGTTTTCGCTTATTAAATTGTCTGTTAGGTAGGTACGGTTTATTTTTTGACATGTTTGAAATTTTAAACAGCGGTCTTTGTTGTTATTCTGGACAGATGGAGTAAATGATCGCGTCATGGTCCTGGTTTGATGACGTAACGATGGTCCATGCCTGAAACTAGAAACCTACCTACAAACAGATTTCTGGTCTAGACTTAAGCAGCTACTATTTTTATAAGTTCGCATATTAGATAAGTATTAAGGAATAGTTTTTGGGGCAATAGAGAAAAAGAGAAATTATGTCATCACTTCTAGAGGAACTACAACCTAGGAATCTTCAAAGCTAGAACAGGCAGCTTCTAGGTGAGCTCGCTCCTCGCTCCATCGTAGACTCAGTCGTTGCCTCGTTGGGCTTAGTCTTGGGTCAAGAGCAAACCTATTCCAAATAAAAAAAGAGCTACGCGTTAATGAGATTCAAGAGAAATTTTATTGTTGCGATGACTACATCGTCCTCTTGATGCCCATGGTGTTAACAGGATGAAAAATTTAATACTCAAAAAGTCTACTACGCAGAAATGTAGTTGTCAAAACTTATCCACCTTCCTTCCTACCTCGCCACGCTGTATTGAAGAAAAGGTAATCGCCTATAAAGGTGAGTCGACAAATGTTTGTATTGCTTTGTCGAGCGGTATATTTGTATTCTGTACCGCCGATGGTCCTGTGACACAATGCCTATCGGGATTACAACGACGCAATTTGGTTAGTGGACGTTTTGGTGACATTAAAATGCGATTTTCGTTCGACGATTCGGGGGTAGTTAGGTAATTACATTCACAGTTCATGAAAGGTAATGTAATCCGTAAAATTCACGGATAGGAATGAATCTTCAACGTGTTACTTCGGTCAAATAACATTTGACTTATTGGAACACTAGTTTACATTTTTTTTTTTTAATATGTATAAACAGACATTTGGCCGCGATCTCACCTGATGGTTAGCGACGATGCGACCGAAGATAGATCATGTCTACCTACAAGATACGTCGTTAACTGCTTCTTTGGTTACATAATATTCTATTAGTTTTGTGAATGTGAGTTTTGTGACACAAGAACCCTCAAAATTTCACACGCAGGTTATCTTGAAATTGAATTATTAAAAAAATAGACGGATAATTTAATAATGTTTTCAAAACTCCTTAACTTGATTGTCTTAATTACTCTATTAAAAACTCCTAGACTTGATTGTCTTCATTACTCTAATAAACATTGGACAATTGACTGGTCCAATAACAACATTGTGTGTATCATACTATGTACCTACCAAAGTATTTAATTTTCTCACTACCTCATATCAAAAAGGCAACCGTAAATAAATTCTTAGAAAATAGTTCATTACTTAAATCACAAAGTTGATGGTATAATGGTATCGAGGTTTAGGGAAATGACATTGCTATTTTATGTCTTTGTGTGTTCTAGCCTAATAAATCACGTAGGTTGCTGGAATAAAACGATTGAGCCATTAGCCAAATTACAGATTTCTGTAATAATGATTTACGTTGTAATTTAAGATACCTAAGTAGGTATATAAGGATATTAGTAATATAAGTTTATTAGACGTTTTACTTAGTAAAATGAAAATCAGCAAAATTGACGAAAGATCTATTTGAATGGATGGGTACGGTACGGAACGGAACCTACCTTTGTTATGCGCATTCTGCACATTTACCGCAAACGTATAAACATTTGTCGAACCGCGAGTAATTCTGTGGGCTTCGGAAAAAAATTACCCATTTTGCAATTAAGTAGAGTACTCTCCGAAACGACAAGTTAGTTCATTGTAAGTTTTAGTGTAATGGACGGTCAATTTTCGAAATTGACGGTATGTTAAAGTATGTGGAGGACCGCTTTTAATCCGTATAATAAAATTCCGTTAATCAATTGTGAAAATAAATAATTATTTATTGTAGCAAAGTAGGTGGTAGTTTCTTTGAAGTCTCTAAATTAATTCATAATTCTTTATTTCCGTAAGAACATTGTATATGGATGTTACAATAAATACAGTGCACATGTCATGCCAAAATTGTACTTGCTAACAATTATATATGCAATATGGTAAAATAGGTTAAAATTAACAAAAAATAACAATGTTACTAACATTGTTATTTTTTGTTCATTTTAAAAATGATTTTTAATTCAATAAATTAATTCAATTATTATTAATATTACATAGATGTCAGAGACTATTTATTAAACTGTTCGGTCAAGTTAAGTTCTTTTAAGTCGTACATTTTATGGTCAATAAGCCATTTATACAATTTACCCTTGAATACATTAAAAGTGTTGTTTCTTATGTCACGTTGTACGTTTTTTTATGTATATGTATATTATCTATCTTAACAGTCATACAAACACAACTTTTATGGAACTTCTGAGATTTTGGGATAGTACTTCCAGACTCAGTACTTCTAGTCGGGGTTTCTTTTTAGCCTAGCGTTTGTATCTTTAGCTTTCACAAAAAGTTTCTCGTGTTTCTTAACAAATCATCCCATTTCAAAAATGTAAAGTGTAGGTAGTGGTAAAAGGCAAAGTTTTTTAAAAGCTGGTTGACAAGACTCACCAGGCGGGATTCCACATATGGCTCACACTTCTTTTGTGCTTTAAATGTCTTGTTTATATCAACACCGTTACCCTAATATTAGCCCATAACGCAGTAAGGAAGCTAAAAAACCGTGGTTAGTAGTTATCTATAACGGCCTGTATGCAAGTAACTTTTCACGAAAACATTGATTATTTTGCATATATTGTCAACGTGCAATTTCCAGTTTAGGTAGGTCTTGGTCGACAAAATCACCAAGAAATTTCGTATGATTTATTTATTTCTTTTTATTTATATTACGCTTAAAATTTTAATCATCGTGTTTAGATTTATTAAAAAGTATAAAGTTTGATTTATTTATATTAAGTTTTAAGTCATTTACATTAAAGCTGTGTACATATAATTTAAGACTAGCAGTTTATGTCTCACATGTGAAATATATCATTACCATGTACATACCAACAGTATCATAGCGTAGGAACAAAAGATGTACACTCATATAGCTATCGCATTTTAAAACTTCAAAGGCAGTTCCCCCACCTGCGAGCCACCGTTACCTCGCGAGTCGCGACTGCTGAGCTGCAGTAAAAGCAGAAGATATTCAAATTGGGTCTTATTCAAATTCTAGTTAAATCCGATTTGCTGCAACTTGTTAAGTGCCTTGTTCTTAAACTTTCCTTCGTTTCCGTTTTTTTTCTGTTTATTTACGACGAAATAAAAGTTCTGTGGAGGACTGTTTTGGTTGAGAATTGGAAGACAATGAACGAGCTCATTCAGGGTTCGATGTCCATTGTGATCAATTTATTTTTTAAGTTAGGTATCTTAATTGTGTAAAAACGAATATTTACTTACTTGTCCGAGTAATCGTCAAGTTACATGAACACCTAAACCAAATCTTTAAATTTTAATACTCATTTTCAGAGTCTGTAATACACCATATTTTTTGAATTCTTAGTGTCGAATCATTCCATTTACATACACTGCTCAACAAAGTCTAGGGAACAAGCCAACTATATGACTTTATTTGTAAAATCTTCTTTAAAAAAGTACTGATCTCTTTGAGGTAAACAGGTAGGCTGAATGTTTATCAAACGTTGTTCGAATTTAAAAAAAATAATATTAGAAACAAAAGAATTTTCGTAAAAGGCGGGAATCTTTCACTTTGATTGCTGTGTAGTGATACTGTATGAGAATTTTAAAGATAAAATTTTGATTTATTGTTTTATGATTTTATTGAAAAACAAAATTAACTGTTGTTATTCGTAACTTTTGCGACTACGGCCATTATGACACGACGTCATTTAACGCGGGAAGAAATGATTCGAGCTGTAGGAATGTTGGAAGCTGGGCTACCCCAACGCGAAGTTGCAGCTGCTCTGAATTCTCACGCGAGCGTTATCTGCAGACTGTGGGCACGTTACAGACTTACTGGCGATGTAGCCGAAAGGCACAGAGGCAGGTATAGGGTTACTACGGAAAGGCAAGACCGTTTTTTGCAAAATGTCGCAAGGAGGCAACCCACCATTACGGCTCGTCAGTTGGTAGAAGACCTCCAGTCGCAGCACCAGGTCGCTATCAGTGACTAGACTGCTCGGAGGAGACTCCTTGAAGCTTATCTTCGTGCTCGCAGACCACTAAGAGTGCCCGCGCTGCGTCATGGAAATCGAGGACGTCGATTATTGTGGGCACGTGAACATTTGCAGTGGACCGTAGATCAGTGGGCACATGTACTGTTCTCCGATGAATCTCGCTTCGGATTTCATCCAGATTCAAGAAGAGTGCGTGTTTGGCGGATTCCTGGTCGGCAGAGTCGGCTTCAAAACCCACAGGAGGTGCATCCCTACCAAGGTGGTACAATCATGGTGTGGTCTGGAATCCGCCTGGGTGGACGGACGGATCTCGTTTTGATCAGGGGAAATTTAAATGCAGAGCGATACTGCGAACAGGTAGTCCAATCCGTGGTTATCCCGCACCGACAAAATCTGGGCGCAGATTTTATTTTTATGCAAGATAATGCACGACCACATACTGCGAGTCAGGTGATGGATGTGTTCCGAGAGTACAACATCGAAGTGCTGGAGTGGCCTGCTCAGTCCGCGGACCTCAATCCCATTGAACACGCGTGGGATTTACTAAAGAGAAGGGCTTTTAGAAATCTCCCTCAAAATTTGAACACAGCAGATGAACTTTTTTCACATCTCTCCAGAGAATGGAGTCTTCTTCCACAAGAGACAATCGATAGTCTCATAATCAGTATGCCACGACGATGTCAAGCTGTTGTTAATGCCTTAGGGGGTCCAACTGATTATTAAAAAAGTCCCCGCATATTTGTTCTTAACTGTAATGTTTTAATTTTTAAGAAATTTTATTAAATTAAATTTCTTTGTTTAGTTCTGTAATACACTTTCTTTGTTTTTCATTAAAATTACCTCGTAATTCAAAAACTGAATCCTTTATTTATATACGCAACTAATTAAGCATAAAATTGCGCATCGATTGGTATATAAACTTTAAAACAAAAATATATAAAAATAAAAATATTCCCTAAAAACCTCCTGTTCCCTAGACTTTGTTAAGCAGTGTACTTCAATGTACTTATACCGGTACTAGTACTTATACTGGTCAATGTACTTGTACTGAAATGCTTTCTATGATGTTATAAACGTTCTAAGATGCGGTAGCATTTGGTGTATTTAACTCCTCATGTAATAAATTTAAAGTTTGTTTTATTAAAATTTAATTTAATAACTATTCTGATTCTGTCATTCCATCATTTGCCTGTTTGACTTCAAAACTTTTTGATCTAATACAGTCGCATAAAAATACAAAGTTATACCGTGTCAATACAGCGGTACACATGCCAATCACAGTGAGCCGTGTTCGTTATCTCACGATCGGAGCGGTTGGATTTTTTCGTTTTAATTGCGCAAAAGGAACAGGGGCCATCCTGCCTATCCGAGCGTCCGGGGGAGGGTAGTCGCGACTTTCTCGCGATATTTCGTCAAATTACGCGTTGTATCGATCCGGGACTGATGCATAAATGCATTAGTCTGAAGGTAGGCGCCGCGCACTATTGTGTGGGGCAAAGCAGAGAAGGTCTATTAAGTGAATGAAATCTTTATTTGAGTTTGGTTAAGGTACACTGAAGTTGGTCATAGCTATTGATCAGCAGTTATACATCCGCTAAATCAAACATTTTTATTAATGGCTTGCAATTCTAAAAGTTATTTTGGGATTATAAATTTAAATAGTAAATTGTCTATGATAACAATTACAAAATGTCAACAAGTCATCATCAAATAGATAATAAATAATTTAATCTTATAATATAGCCTTAATGGCATCGCCTTTTTTGGTTTATTATGTATCTTACGCTGACTCCATCTGCGCCTCACCTTTTAATCTGATCGACCTTTTTATCATATATTTATTACTTTTCCTTAAAAAATAAAAGGAAGGAAACATAAAATATTAAAAAAAACTTATACTCGTATTTCAACTTGATATTACGAATTTCCATAGCAAGAGTGCTACGAAAGCTCGTTGCAACAAGCCAAAAGATCAAAATTCAAATTGTTGAGTGTTTCAAAATACGTGCGTTAGATAGGTATCATCCATCATGTCAAAATGAAATATTTTTAGGTTAAATTTAAATAAAAACTTAAAGAAAAATGGACTGCAGCTACAGGCGGAACTCAACCGGCACCTCTCGCAAGCCGGGCGATTACTCTCTTAATTGAACTACCGTGACACTTACTCATCGGTCTGAATTCCTCTAAGTGCTCCCTTAGGCTGTAGCCACATTTTTAATTTTACACTGTTTTAATTTAATTCAAGAAATTTGCATTGTTAAGACTAAAAAATAAAGTAACATAATATTCTGAGGTTTTTTAAAATCTCTCGCTGCTTCTTAACCTCTGGACCATCGGCCCTCAGCTTCGGCCGCCCTAAATTTATTCTTAATAAAGCGCTGAGAGGCAGCCGTGTGTTTTTTTGATATCTCTCGCTTTGAGATGAGGATGAGGCCAGCAATCGCCCGTTATTTTTCTTTGGCTACCGTAACTTATGAATGTTTTTATTTTGCCCTACCTGCGTCGATTCTTCTGAATTTTGTTTATTACGCTACGAAAAATGAAAACAAATAAATAAACGTCATCAGCTGATAATCGCAATTACTGACGACCGCTTTGGTGTAATGGTCAAGAAGTTTACTATTAACCAAGAGGTCGCGGATTCGATTCCCGCACTGTACAAACATTTGTGTGTATGAACATGTCTGTTTTTACAGGGTTGGGTGTAAAATGTATTTATTTAAGTTTATTGTAATTCCACTGTGTATTCTGACATCTGTAACACAAGTGCTTTAGCTACTTACCTAACAAGGAGTCAGATCAATGTATGCGATCTTGTTAAATATTGATTTATTAATTGGAAATATCATACTGACAGTTCGTCTTATCTCTATATATATAAAATTCTCGTGTCACAATGTTTGTTCCCATACTCCTCCGAAACGGCTTGACCGATTCTAATGAAATTTTGTGAGCATATTCAGTAGATCTGAGAATCGGCTAACATCTATTTTTCATACCCCTTAGTGATAAGGGTTGCCCACAATAATTTATGTGGCAAAATAACGTTTGCCGGGTCAGCTAGTCTTTTAATAAACTAGGTTACTAGGTGATACAGTTCCAAAAATAAATTAAAAATTACAGTTGTAGAAGGTTCAGCACAGTATAAAATAAGATCCATTTTGATTGAAAGTCCAAATTATTGATGTGCTGATAATTCCATTATTTAATATAAGTATGTAAATAAAAGAAAGGTGTTTTTTTTTTACCTTACCTGGGGTTTTTTTACTATGTGGTGGTTATGACCCTGAAGGTGTGAATCGTTTAAGAAGTCGTAAACCGTTATGTGTTTATTATGCTTTTTTATCGAAGAGGTTAGGGAGTTGGGCTGTTTTTGGGTTTGCGATACTTTTGTAGATATTTTATTTAAACCGCATTGGAATGTATTCAATTGGACAACATGAATATTGTAACGTTGTGAAATTTTGGTTATTAATAACGATGGTACATTTTGCGTTATGTTTAGGCTGTATGGCATTGATCCCTTTGCCCAAAGGGAAAGTGGATTTGTGACAGCTGTGTTGTCAATGTCTTCGTGTTTGACAAGTATAGGATTTCCGTTTTGAAAGCACTCTGGGAGCTGACGCGGCAAAAGTAGCATGGCGTGAAAAATAAAAACGAGAAAAATTTGAAAAATCTTGGAGTTAGGGTCGGGGCTTGACCCCATAAAACCCAAAATAAAGTGCCCCAGAGTCATGGCGTCTTTTCTAATTTAGTTTCGGCCGCGGCACATATCTTTTTATAATGGTAAGTCTCTTGCCTTGAAATTTGGAGGTTACGAGTAGCGCCATGTGTGAAACAAAATAGTTAAAACATCGATTTCTTGTTTCAGATTTTTGTTTTTACATACAAACACAGCAATACAGCAATTGTTAAGTATTGGCCCAGGTATGTATTTCAGGAAATTTTATTCTATAACCGAGATGTTGATAAAGAAAAAAAATGGTAATATCATAATTCCACATGATTATTATTTCAGGTTGTTCTTGGCACATTAGTATGTTGAGCTGATGCCTTGGTTTCAGCACCCATTTTGGCAGTGCCTGATTTTGAAAAGCCTTTCGTAGTGCACTGTGACGCTTCTGCTTACGGTTTAGGCGGTATGCTCGCTCAAGTCATAAAACACTGTACCGAAGCGCTAATCAAACCACTAACATACTGCTGCTTCCCTGATTCGTTGAAGTTATCTATTATAAAGCCACTACACAAAAAAGGCGATAAGTTATTGCTTGAAAACTATCGACCTATTACCATGGTGCCAGTTTTGTCAAAAATTTTTGAGAAGGCGATGAAAGACAGACTTCTAAAATTTGTTTTGAAATTTGACATCATCAAAAAGGAGCAGTTTGGTTTTCAACCTAAGAAGTCAACAACTCTTGCTATGTTCCACTTAATGCGGGAAATAAATAATCACATAAATGCAAAAAAATATGTAACAACTGTCTTTTTTGATATGACCCGCGCTTTTGATTTTGTTTCGCATGACTTGCTGCTTCTTAAATTGGAGAACATGGGTGTAAGGGGTCTGGCTTATGACTGGCTAGAATCTTACTTGAGAAATAGGAAACAGGCTGTTGAAATCACAAGCATAGATGAAAGCTCCAACGTTATGCAGAAAAGGTCAACTTTTGTTACAAATTCATGCGGTGTTCCGCAGGGGAGTGTACTAGGTCCCTTGCTCTTCCTGCTCTACATAAATGACCTACCGGAGATAACTAACCATAAATGTATACTGTTTGCAGATGATGTCTCGGTAGTAGTTCCGTTTAGAAAAAGCCTTGAAATCTATGAATCTGACATTAACGACACAATTGACAAAATAATAAGATGGCTTAAAGACAATAACCTGACAGTAAATTTAAATAAAACTAACTATATACAGTTTGGTACAAATCGTCAAACAAAACTTAAACTTAATATAAAATATAACGACACAAATATTAATGAAGTAGACAACACTAAATTTCTAGGAATAGTTGTAGATAAAAACTGTGATTGGAAACTACAAATAGAAGCAGTAAAGGTTAAAATAATTCGTTACGTGTTTGTTCTGAGAAGACTGCGCAACACGTCTTCCCTGCAGACAACTCTAGCTGCGTATCATGGCTACATTGGCGCAATACTCAAGTATGGACTTCTAGTTTGGGGAAATTCTACGGACTTTGATTTGCTGTTTAAAGCACAAAAAAAGTGCTTAAGAGCCATCTGTGGTATATCCCCTCGGCAGACCTGTAAACCGCTTTTCAGAAATTTAAATATATTGCCCTTACCTTGCATGTACATACTTGAAGTGGCACTATTTGTGAAATGTAATCAGGATCTGTTTCGGAAAAGAAGTGACATTCATTCCATAAATCTCAGAGACCGTAGCAAATTAGTGTACAATTGTTTACCGAAGCTACAACATTACCAAAACCAATGTGATGCTATGTGTGTGAAGATATACAATGCTATTCCAAACGACATAAAACAGCTACCAATATTATGTTTTAAGAAGAAGCTTGTAAAATGGCTCAAAGATAATAATTTTTATAAAGTTAGTGACATTTTTATTTGATGAAATTTTTATTGTATGACATTTAAAAATCTCTTGACGTAGATACTAGGTTTATTTACATATTGTTATTTAATAATAATCATAATAATAATAAATAGTAGGTACCTAACCAATTAATTATATTTGCATGCCTAATAATAAGGTAAAACATGTGTACACCCTGCTAGTAACAACTTTAAAATTCCATGTTTTGTGCAAATAAATGTATTTCTATTTCTATTTCTATTTCTATGGCCGAGAACACCCTATTGCTTACGTTAGCCGGTCATTGAACAAAGCGGAGCAAAACTATAGCGCGACCGAACGAGAAGCTCTGGCAGTTATTTTCGCAGTTGAGAAATTTCAGGCTTATGTAGGTTCCAGAAAGTTCAAAGTGGTTACGGATCATTCTTCATTAAAGTGGTTCTTAAAGTTGGAAAACCCGTCGGGGAGATTAGCTCGTTGGGGTTGTCGCTTGTCTCAGTACAATTTTGAAATTGAGCATAGGAAAGGTACAGACAACGTAGTCCCTGATGCGCTATCTAGACTTCTGCCAGTTAGCGTCATTAACGACATGAACACGTCACAAAAGGTAAATGATCCTTGGTATGACCGTGTGTTTAGAACTTGTTAGGAAAACCCAACCAACGCTCCAAATTATCAGATTAAGAACGGTATACTGTACAGGTACAGTAAAGGTAAGTACAGTTTGACATCAGAGTTTGATTGGAAGGAGGTAATTCGGAAAGAGCATAGAGAAGCAATTATTCGCGAGAATCATTCAGTACCAACAGCGGCACATCTTGGGGTATTCAAAACTCACCGAAAACTCAGTTTGAGGTATTTTTGGCCCGGTATGTTTGCCGATGTTCAAGGCTTCATCAAAAATTGCGATACTTGCGCTGCTTACAAACACTCCACTAAACAAACTCTGGGGTTAATGGGTAAACCTAAGGTATGTCAGAGACCATTTCAAGTAGTTTCAGTAGATTTAGTAGGTCCTCTGCCTAGGTCTCAGTCAGGATTCACCTTTTTATTAGTGGTGACGTGTTGTTTCAGTAAATACACTTTGTTGTTCCCTCTTAGGCGTGCCACTAGTGCGAATGTTGCTAAGAATTTTGAAAACCACGTTATTTTGGCCCATGGAGTCCCTGAAACCGTAATTGTGGATAATGGAACACAATTTACGGGATCAGAATTCAAAGAGGTACTGGTTCGTTACAACATTCCGAAACATCATTACACACCTAGATACACGCCACAGGTAAATCTTGTGGAAAGATACAACAAAACAGTGATGACTGCGGTCGCTTCTTTTGTTGAAGAAAACCATCGTTCGTGGGACAAACACTTGCACAAAATTCAATTCGCGATCAACAGTGCGGTCAACGAATCGACGGGGTTTTCTCCTTTCTTCCTAGTTCATGCTAGGGAACCGGTCATCAACGGATCTTTCTACAGGGATGCCGAGGCTGAGTACTCTGTAAACATGCCTAGAGAGGATTATGCCGGTGAATTTGGTTGTCTTAAAGACATTTTTGATAAGGTTCGAGTACATTTGTTAGGTGCGCATGCTAGAAATGCCACACATTATGATTTAAGGCGCAGAAATGCGAAATTTTCAGTTGGTGATGTAGTTTGGAAGACCAACTACACCCAAAGTGATGCCCAAAACT
The DNA here is from genome assembly GCA_963921415.1 of Pyrausta despicata. NCBI lineage: Eukaryota > Metazoa > Arthropoda > Insecta > Lepidoptera > Crambidae > Pyrausta > Pyrausta despicata. The sequence goes on from OY992849.1 coordinate 16,836,135, forward strand.
TTAAAATGGCCAAGTTGGCACCAAAATTTGTTAAATGCAGGGTAACTAGGGTTTTATCACCGTTAGTATACGAGTTGGAGACTATGGATGGTCGTTCACTCGGTTCATGGCATATTAAGGATATTAAAGCTTAAGTTAGGTTTGATCAGGGTTTCTCTCGTTGCGTTTAAATTGGTTTATGGAATTTAAACACAAAAGTGATAGTGGTCAGTTTTATTTATAAATTAAAAAAAATTGACAAATTGTAAGGTGATGTATGAAAGGCGAGGTTGGCAGAACATTTCTTCTCCTTCATTCCTTCTTCTTCTTTTCTTCTTCTTTGTTATGGCTGCTGATGGATGAATATTCTTTGTATATGTGAGTGGGTATGTGTTTGGAAAGCTGAAACTTTAAAATAAAAGATCAATTAAAACTTAAGGCTAAAAGCGTAATATCATAAAATATCTAGGAAGGATTTGATAGGTTAGATACAGGATTTATAGAAACATAAGTTACTTTTTGTGAGTAAATTATGGAAAACCCTGAAGACAACGTGTTTCGTTTTGTGGTCACAATAGTATGGAATACTTTGGGACTATTTCGTTTTAAGATTTTTTTGAAAACATAATTTACTTTATGAGTAAATTATGATAACTTTAGTCGTGACACATTTTCGTGCACTAAAAATGTGAAGTATCTAGTGATTTTAGTAGTCTTTGTCATTATGCATGAAATGACAATTTATTTTACCTATGTGATATATCTAGTATCATTTTAATTTTTTTTGGCATTATGCATGAAATGTCAGTGTGCATTGCCACAGATTAGGTAGTATATTCGTGTTTTGTTTTGGCACAGATTATAGGTGTGTCGTAAGTTTTGACGCTCAGAGGTCTGTCTACACCGGACCGTCGGTCAGTCTGTAGGTAGATATGGGAAGCGACCCCAAGCGGCTCGAGCTACTGTAGTATTCATTCCTTTTCCTGTCCTTATGGAACTACAGTATCCTTATCCTATTACCTTGATTCTCCTCACACATCCTTTCTTTTCTTCGTGACCCCTTTGACCTTCCCCATTCCCAAAGTATGAATGAGCGAGTGATTGAGTTTGTAGTTTTAAGTTAGGTTTTAATTTTGAGGTTTTCTTCGGAAAAGTTGGGAGGTTTGTGATTTAAGGGTGCGTTCAAAAGCGTCACAAATTTTGTTAATTTAAAGGTGCGTTCAAAAGGGTCACAAGTTTAAGATTTGAACTTCGTTCATGTATTTGTTTTTTTTAGGTGTTTGTCTAGTTCTTGTTCTTACTTAAAATATAACACCAACACAGGTGTTGTTCATGGAGTATTGCATGATTAGGTGTCGTAAGTTTGTATGTTTGTTTTTTTTGTTTGTTTTTGGTTTGTTTCGGCATTTGGTAGGATGGATTTTAGGAGTTGTATTTTTTTTCGGCGGAGGCTGAGGGCAGCCGTCGGTTCACCGTGTGAACCTCTTTTTTTGGAAGGGGGGTATTGTAACGTTGTGAAATTTTGGTTATTAATAACGATGGTACATTTTGCGTTATGTTTAGGCTGTGTGGCATTGATCCCTTTGCCCAAAGGGAAAGTGGATTTGTGACAGCTGTGTTGTCAATGTCTTCGTGTTTGACAAGTATAGGATTTCCGTTTTGAAAGCACTCTGGGAGCTGACGCGGCAAAAGTAGCATGGCGTGAAAAATAAAAACGAGAAAAATTTGAAAAATCTTGGAGTTAGGGTCGGGGCTTGACCCCATAAAACCCAAAATAAAGTGCCCCAGAGTCATGGCGTCTTTTCTAATTTAGTTTCGGCCGCGGCACATATCTTTTTATAATGGTAAGTCTCTTGCCTTGAAATTTGGAGGTTACGAGTAGCGCCATGTGTGAAACAAAATAGTTAAAACATCGATTTCTTGTTTCAGATTTTTGTTTTTACATACAAACACAGCAATACAGCAATTGTTAAGTATTGGCCCAGGTATGTATTTCAGGAAATTTTATTCTATAACCGAGATGTTGATAAAGAAAAAAAATGGTAATATCATAATTCCACATGATTATTATTTCAGGTTGTTCTTGGCACATTAGTATGTTGAGCTGAGGCTTGGTTCAGCAAACATGTAAGGCAGCATCATTTAGTAACCTCAGTGGCCTTCTTCTTCCTCCTGTTTTCATCTTCTCCGGCTTCACCTTTTGGCTCGGGGCTTTATTTCTGGAGTTTGCCCTGGCCGTTCTTATGAAGAAAGGAAAACCTCTACGGAATGTCTTCCTATGTGAAATTGTTGGAGTTCAAGTTAGCTGTTAAAGAGGCTTCGTTAGTCAGCTGATTCAGTCCTGGGAGCTCAGCTAAGTGTTGATAAACTTTAGATTCCGAACTTATTTCAATTTAGTAGCATTTGAAATTTAAAATTTAATTATTTAAACGGGTATTAATTTATTAAGTTCTTAATTTATCAAAAATAATTGGATTTCTTGATATAGTTTAAAGCAAGGACAAGGTGGTTTTTCTTTATTAGTCATATAATGTACTGAATTTCTTGGATAGCAATTTTCTATAGAACCAGACCCAGTATCTACCGGTCTGAGCTATTTTTTTAGTTTTATCAGAGGTCTTTGGCCTATGTATATTGTTCAGGTGTTAAAGGTGTAAACAAGGCTCTAATAAAATATATCCTACTAAATGCCCATCTCGGCTATTATTCAAAACCTTTACTCCTCTTAACACACTTTGTCCGGGGTCAGCCGAGCAACCCCTGTGACAATATTCTTGAAACATCTTTGTGGAAGCGGCAGGCAAGGCCGAAAATTCTTAAAAACTGCATAAATTTTCAATTTCTTTACAAGTTCTCCTAACAGTTATATAATTGAGACCCTTTTTTAAATCTCTGTTGGCTAGGCCAATTTTGGTATTGCTATTTTTTATACCGCACCTAGTCAAAGCAGGGTGTAATTTTTATGTGATAAATATGATTTTAATGAATTGCTTCATTTAAAGTTTTTCCTTATAAAAAAAATGTTTTAAGTCACATTAAATCATCACTTACACGTGATACTAATATAAAAAGTTTACAAATTAACTCCAAATAAGAAAATTGGAGCGCGGAACTTCAGAATAACAATAAAAAACATTTTCTCAAAAAAAGGTGTATTTTTGATGAAAAATATTAATTAAATAACGTATGTAGGTAGGTATTTAATTAGTTTATAATTTTTTATTCAACAACGGACTTATAATATGGGGAAACTCAGTAAACGTGGATAGACTGTTTCAATTACAGAAGCGATGCATTCGGGATTACCCGAATTGTTTATATTAAACCCCGATTTAAAAAATCAAATATTTTTCCATTGCCTTGTACGAGTATGTTCTTAAAAGAAATTGGTCTTTTTACCAAATGCACCCCGATTTATTCAAAAACGTAGTGAAATTATACCTCGGCAAAAAAGAGCTAAATTTAAGAACTTGACGTATAATTTTCCCTGCCACAAGGTGATATACAAGGATAATGTAATGAACATGTGCATTCAAATATTTAACCATCAACCAACATACCTGAAAATATAAAAGTGTTAGAGGGGCTGGCATTCAAAAGAAAGATAACGGATTGGCTAATGCTTCATTGTTTTTTATAGTATTAAAGAATTTCTAGACTATAAAACCAATTAATTAATTTTTTTTTTTGTTAATATTTGCACGTTTGCTTGCAGGCTGAATACGTTTCTTTGTTTGTGCTTGAAGACCTTATTGTATGTATGTATTCTTGCAAATAAATTTCTGTTTAATAATTAATTAATTTAAAAAATAATTATGTATTTTAATATTATTGTTTAATTAATTAAATTAAGGTTATTTTGTTTTTTTTTTATTATTTTATTTGCGTGTCCTTTTTTCCTTGGAATAGCACCTTAGGCATGCATACTAGAAATAGAGATTTTTCACTATTTTCGGGTCATCTTCATGGATGTTCGAAACTACACAATATGTTTAATGTACAGAAAAAGGACATTACTTACTGTCTAATAAGTTTCAAGTTGTGAAGTTCCTAATGTTAATGACCGTCAAAGTATAAAGCAACTAGCTGTCCCGGCAAACGTTGTTTTGCCATATAAATGTTTAAGGTGGACAACCCTTATCACTAAGGGGTATGAAAAATAGATGTTGGCCGATTCTCAGACCTACTCAATATGCTCACAAAATTTCATGAGAATCGGTCAAGCCGTTTCGGAGGAGTATGGCAACGAAAACTGTGACACGAGAATTTTATATATTAGATAGAGATAGAGATAGAGAAGAAGACTAGCTGACCCGGCAAACGTTATTTTGCCATATAATTATTTCTCATATCACTAAGGGGTATGAAAAATAGATGTTGGCCGATTCTCAGACCTACTCAATATGCTCACAAAATTTCACGAGTATCGGTCTAGCCGTTTCGGAGGAGTACGGGAACGAACATTGTGACACGAGAATTTTATATATATAGTGATATTAATGTATATCAGCATTCGATAAAATGAACCATCGATGTAACGACTCTCAGGTAAGTATATATAACGCATCGCTCAAACAAATAGTCGACTTGTTGCCATCGATTTGATGATAATTCGATGAAACGTATTTCGAAATGGAGTAGGCAGTGAACCCATATTAATTTAGTCAATTTTCCAGTTTTTATTATTATTTTCGTATAAATCGATTAGATATAAGTAGTTAAGCCTGGTCGGATGCCCTTGGGCGGCTCAATAACATCTGTCTGTAAGGTTGGTTACTTCTACTAATAATAATAATAATAGTCCTCCTGGCCGATTTCGACCACGGCGACCAATCTCAACAGAGATCAGCCAACTACGCAGGAGATATTATAGCGCACAGGTGTGAGCGCAATACACAGGTACACTCACTGTTTCATCACTCTCAAAGTTCGGTGAGACGGCAATGCGACATGACCGGTGAGAGATCAGGCGCAGGACCAACGGCTTAACGTGCTTTTTTCGAAGCAACCTTCCCGACAACTTAAAATCAAAGTTATATTCCCTCGCAACCAATCAACATTAGGTATTACATATTTAACTACTTTGATGACAAGGCAATTACGTAAATATTAAAAAAATATAACAAATATCTTAGTTTCCCAAGGCACCCACCCCTCCTCGAACTTGGGCTCGTTATTTGTCGGATTCAATTCCGGTCTCGTTGAAACTGCAACGCTGCAGTTTTGCCAACAAAGGAAACTAAATATAGAAAGACAAGCGGTAATTACAAAGATTTCCACCAGCGTTATTTTCCGAGCTTCCTATCCTATAAAATAGCTACGAGTAGCAGTGTAGGTGCGCTATCTAATCCAATATACCACGGTCTACATAAAACCGAGATAAAAAGACACAAGAAAGAGATTGTATAAATTTGGAATCCTCTTGGAGAGCAATAAAATATAGTGGTGGGTCCAGGGTTTAGGGGGGTGGGCGTGGCCTCCAGGGGGCGGTGGGCGGGGCCTGTATCTGTGTCAAGTGGACTCGCATGGATTTTTGCTGGAGACACTTGGATCCACTTTGATGGAGTGCTTTTTGAGGAGGGCTCGAGATGTTTTTCGGCTTACATTGTAAGGCGATTTATTTTGTGCGTGTGCAGCACTCGAAGGTACTTTTAAACTTTAAAAAAACATATACTTATCAAAAATAAAGAAGTATGAATGTTTGCCTAATTTTGCTGTTATAAATCACGATCAGCCGAGTGGGTAGAAAAATATAGATTCATAACACGAATCAGAAACAATACAGGGTGTAAAAAAAACCTTAACGAAGCCGAATACCACATATTCTACCAATTGTTACGATCATTTTTTTCCTTTACACCATACCTGGGAAGTTAACGGTTACTGAGATATTGATGGTCAAAGTTAGAATTTTTTTTTAAAGATTTTTACAGAAATGACTTCTGTCCGTTATAACTGAACTTTTTTCCAAAGAAACATGATACAAATTTTCACTAGTTCTTTCATAAAAAGCCTCTAAATGGCACACTCCGCAATGAATAGCGCACACTCGAACCGAACCGCGTCGCAGCGGCGTAAAGCAACACGCCCCGCAGTAACTTTTCCGCGTGCGCGCTGTACATTGCGGGTTAGAATTAAATTATTTTTTTTGATGTCAAAAAATAAAAGTTGTTTCCCAGCCAAAATTTCTTTTTTATACGATTTGGTTTGATGTACTGAACGCGTGGTTGACGGCTTCGTTAAGGTTTTTTTTACACCCTGTATTTAGAAAATTTAAGTCAATTGCCGAACTGGGTGTGATTCTATTTTTAAACAATTTACCACTTTATTTGAAAAAGTATCGAGTATCTAACGAGATATCTGCTTGCATATTTGTTCATTCAATAGGAGATTCCAATTCCTAGTATGTAACTTACGTATTCGTACAAGTTTTGCTCTTTCAATACACAACTCACGCGCTCACACACACACACACACACACACACACACACACACACACACACACACACACCCACACACACACACACACAAACACTTAGCATTCAATAATTGTTAGCATTAGGATTTAAATTGCAATGTATCTAAATACTTTACCTTACCTTTTTAACCGACTGTAATGGTACTGTAACATTTACTTTTTGTGTCATTTAATTTAATCTCTAAAATATAATCTTAATGTAGATACTAATGGCTGTGATAGAAGAAATAAATATTTTATTATTATTTATTATTAATAAACAAAGTTTAAAATTACACATAAAATATATATTTGTGTTCGATCAAAGACGTTTTGGTACATAGGCTTTAGATATTTCATCATTCATCTACTCGTTAAAGCCTGCGAATCTTAAACTTCCATTAATTGCCCACTTCGATGTGATAAAGCTAGAGATTATTTATGAAATGGTTTATTATTAGATTAGGTTTGCTGTTTGACATTTTTAGATTATTTTGAATATGAAGACTATTATAGTAGGCACAAAATAAGTTTTTAAATATACCAACTTCCGACAAATTTTCAGTTGTAAATTTTAATAGCCAGGCCTTTCTTTTCGCATCAAAATATGTCGTTTTGTATTTCAATTTATACCCCAAAAAAACCTTTTCATTTCATAAACACCGTTATGCTAATGCGTCCCTGTACGCTCACATCCGGTATATTTCATACAATTTTGTCATCACAGTAGGTAAGGGCGCGTAATTCTTTCAATTTCATCATGTTTATTTAAATGAGGTTTGTATTACAGAGCGCGAGCGCTTTAATAATGTACGTTACATTCTTATTATGTTTTCACGGGAACATTTCCATTATATTCCGTTTGAAAAACCGCTAACCAACTCACCTACTTATAAGCAAATCATACATTAATTTTTATTTATCTGTTTTCATACTTTTATTAGGCTAGTTGTATTACATTATTTTAAGGTTTTTGCAAAAAAAAAAACACCTAAAAAATGGTAAGTTCCATAAACATAAAACAGAGGCGTAACAATCAGAAAATCTTAACCTTTCCAATGAGGTATTTGAAAGTTAAATGGGTAGGTTAGGTAGGTATTGTATATCACTCAACTCGTGCTTTTTGACCCAGCATTAAGTGTGCACTTAGTTCAACAATATCAATTCAACAAAAAAACTGTGCTGGTGTGGAATTGGATATTTTTTTCAATTTTATGCTATCTCTAATTTTCCTTAACGTTTCCGTTATCAGATTTGCGTTCTTGACATCTTTGCAAACAATAATATAGGTATACTCGTGTATTGTTTAGCCTAACCTAGCTTTTCTACAGACCATTAAAGTTTAAGACATCCCTGGACCTGGCTTATCTGTACATCGTCACTCGTCATACATACGATAATCCATTTCACACATAAACTCCGAGAACATTCTCGTCACGCGTCAACGAGCCCGCGCGCACCGCCCAGTATTTTTCCCTCGAAGACGCGTCGGGAAAATCCTCTTTTGATTTATTTTTTAATTCACCATCTCATTTCAATTTATGGGACGCATTTGTACCTGTCTGCGTCTCTATGCTAATGTGCCCTTAATTGACTTGGGAACAAATGTGTTTTGAATATCACGATAGAATATAAGGTTGAGCACGCAAGGGCGTTTGTTCAACGTGGATTGCGTTTGATCAAAGTATTGGCGGGTGATGGTTTTGAATAGAATTCATTTTAAATCCGCTTTCAGGGTTCCGTTGCCAAAGGCCATGTCACGGCATGTTAGTCCGCCCCTGTCCGTCCGTATGTCACTGACACTTCTTCCCGAAACTAAAAGAACTATACTATTGAAACTCGGTAAGTAGATGTGTTCTGTGAACTGCGTTAAGCTTTCACACAAAATTAGTAAAAAAAACGGGGGTTCCCGTTACTTGAAACTGAAACATATTTTTTTTAATCAATCCCATACTTGTCATCTATGGATAGGTGAAAATAACATTTAAGTTTCTAATACAATAGTGGTAAAATGTGTGTCTTCTCCCTTGTAACTTCTAGAATAAGAGATAGATGAAAAAACTTAAAAATATATCAGTTTTAAGAATTTTATTCTCAAGAAGACAATTACATGTCACTTATTTGAGAAAATTAAAATAAATATTTGCAGTTGAACAAATGAACTAAACTAATAGTTAAGTGCTCCTCTTCATTCAATAAAACTTAAGTAATATTATTTTCGATCCTTAGTAATAAACCCAAGCAGTTTTTTTTTGTAAATATTCAATGTATCGGCACTCTTAATTTCAGTTGGAAGTTTATTGTAAAGCTGCGCACCCTGAGATATTATGGTCGTTTTTCCAAAGTTGGTTCGAGTTTTAGGGAGTACTATATGGCTAGGCCTTCGACTGCTACGTTTGTGTATATATAGGTACTTGATGTACAGTGGCCAGTACATCAGGCTTCCTATTTATGTGGCAAAATCAGCTGTATCACAAGCGCATAAGGTACCGCAGTGTTTTCGTACATTACAATCTAAACACCCACCGAAAACTGGTTTGAACGAGATCTAATGAGTAGTTTTTATAATACTACATAAAAAACAAAAACATTTATATAATACTAGCTGTCCCGGCAAACGTTGTTTTGCCATATAAATGTTAAGGGTGGACTACCCTTATCACTAAGGGGTATGAAAAGTAGATGTTAGCCGATTCTCAGACCTACTGAATATGCTCACAAAATTTCATTACAATCGGTCAAGCCTCAATTTCGGAGGAGTATGGGAACAAACATTGTGACACGAGAATTTTATATATATAGAGATTACTTGGTACAGAACCCTTCATGGGAGAGTCCAACTCGCACTTGTTTAAAATAAAAAAGCTAGAATTAATATATTAGAAGCCCAATAAGGAAAAGACTGAGTCTACGATGGAGCGAGCTCACCCAAAAGATGCCTGTTCACTCTAGATTTCGATAGATTCTGTTCAAGTTCTATTAGACTTCAATGAACAGTTTTCACAAAGTTATTTTCTTTGGCAATGTTGTACATTTCGTCATTTTTCTTAAATAAGTAATGCTTTTTTATAAGTAGACATTCTGTACCTAATTAGAGAAAAATACAAAATGTAAGTTGCCATAACCATAATTTAAAAAACTTCTGCACAAACTTGTGTACAGTGGCGGATTTAATGTCGGAGGCATTCTCTACCAGTCAACCACAGGTCTAAGCAGAGAACCTACAGGTGCACATACAGAGACTAACTAATCGACGTACCTATTTATTTAGATTACCTTCCAATTTGATAAACTAACGTTGACTCAGTAAAATGCAATACTTAAACACTTGACTGCCCCTTTTATCTCATAGCAATGGCAAATCTTAGCCAGAGAAGCGTTTTTATGGCGTGAGCAGTGTTTGTCCTAGCCTGAAACAATATTATCCGCAGGGCGGCGGCGGCGGAGAAGTAGCAGATGATCTTCATTTAAATATTCGGGGACAGGGGATGGAACTTTGAAAAACTGAGCGCGGACACACTGCCTCGTTTTTAGTTTTACTAAAAAAGGTACTGAAGTTAATGCTAAATAAGCTATGTAATGAAAAGTTGGGATTGAAAAAAGTAGGGCGGGATAAGATCGTTTATCACACTACACACTAATAATTATAAATGTAACAGTTTCTTTGTTTAGATATTTGGATGTTTGTCCGTCAATCACGCTGGAACTACTGAACGGATTTTGATGAAATGTGATATACAGACAGGGTATGAGCTGACTTAGGTGATAGGATGCTTTTTATTCAGATTTTGTTTGGTTTTACAAAATACTTTATTATTGATAATAATAGTAACATAAACATGCCATGCTATACAACACATATACCTAGTATGAACACAGTCATCAAAAAAAAGTACCTTTTTAGGTTGAACACCTCTTTTAAAGTTAGCATAATTGAAATTATAGGTATATTAATATTCAGAACTATTTTACAGATACCAATATTATCATATTATTTATTCAGATTACATTTTCCCTTGGGATAACAATCATTCTTTAGCTTTAATTTTGCTAATTTTTGTTACGCTTAAAATTTTATCACTTCATAAATCCAAAACCAGAAAGAACATTTAAGAGTCAAATGCATAATCTTGTAATGTTTAACGTCCTTTTCAAATTTAATTAGCAATTTTTGTATTTTACTAAGAAATAAAAAGCGTGACGGAAATCAGACGAAGAACACCTTAACAAAGAATAACCGATATACTCGTTTGCGCGGATGAAGTTGCTGGTGGGCCGCTAGATTAGATATATTTTGGCATTTGACATGAAACTAAACTTTGTGCGTGTCTTTCTTATGTATTAGCTATCTAATATCAACCATAAATATACGCAAATGTCCTTTCAAAGGAGCTTAATATTAATTAATGATTTTTTAATGATGTGAACTTGAAAGTAGCCTAAAGGCATTTCATCATGTTCATGATCATAATTTTTCAAATTTTTGTCGAACTAACGTAAGTAACGTAACGTAATCTCCCTGTTATTTATGAGTATTGATAAGATAAGATAATTATTATTCATGGATAGTACCTACCTTACTTAATCACACGCTGCACTGCAGTCAATAAATATTTAAAAAAATCCAAAACTCACAAACAAAAATCCCCCGTGTGTTCTTTGGTGATTATACAGCAGCGAGTCAATATCGCGGCTCGGGCCGGGCGGGGCGGGCACTTAGCGCGGATATTACAGCGCTTACTGCGATGTACTACCCATTGGCGCTTTGATGGCTGTGTCGACGGGACAAAGGCCCGAGTTTGTTGGAATTTCGTGTCAATGGATTAAACATTTTTTTTTGTGTTCATCCTACCTGTTTTATATAGCCAGAAACTAAAAAAAAATACAGCTTACGCCTTGAGGTCTAAAGCCAAACTGTATTAAAATTCCAGAATACCCAATTGTTTCTAATTAAATACTTATCACTTCTAAGTATTTTAAAAGACTTGACGACCACTTTGGTGTAATGGTCAAGAAGTTGACTATTATCGCGGGTTCGATTCTCGCTCGGTACAAACATTTTTGTGCATGAACGCGTCTGTTTGTACCGGTCTGGGTGTTATATGTATTTATTTAAGTTTATTTGTAACACCACTGTTGATTCTGATATCTGTAGCACAAGTGCTTAAGCTACGTACCATGGAGTCAGATCAATGTGTGTGATGTTGTTGTACATTTAATTATTTTATTTAGCTAAGGTTTAGTCTCTAATCATATTGCATTTATAGTACTAAACTGACATTCACAATACCCAAATAATTAGTCAAAATATACCTACTTACGAAAATATTTTTCCTGAAGAAAAAAATATAAATTGGAAAAAAATACCCCAGTGAGTCAGAAAATAGAAAATAATAGCATAGGCATTGTTTAAAGCAAAAGCTGTATTTTAAAAAAAGTAATCATCATATCAGCTTGTTGGAGTCCACTGCTGGACATAGGCCTCCCCCAAGGAGCGCCACAGCGCACGATCTCCCGCCCTCTGCATCCAGTCACTACCAGCTGCCTTCTTCAGGTCATCCGTCCATCTAGCCGGGGGGCGTCCCACACTACGTTTACCTAAGCGTGGTCTCCATTCGAGAACTTTCCTGCTCCACCTCTCGTCGGTTCTGCGACAGACATGGCCAGCCCACTGCCACTTTAGCTTGCTACATTTTTGGACAACATCAGTTACCTTAGTTTTATGTCGTATGACCTCGTTCCGGATCTTATCCCTTAATTAGATCCCCAACATAAAATAAGTACCGTATCTAATTGCTTGTAACCGATTGCTTAATTTACTCGTAATTATTGAAATTAGTATTAGCTTGCGTTTAACTTGTGACATTTTTTTACCTACACCAAATCGTTACCTTTGGGGCTACGCGCCACGTAGCTACTTATGCATTACAAGCCGATTCCTAACTGTAAGAAATCGACATGTCTTCCTAAAAGTAACTTCTTTGATTGATTCCTTAAATTCTTTTTAAAACAGACCTTATAATCGTATGTCGCAGCAACACAAATAAATGTGTGTGTGTGTGTAAAAGGTAAAACTCATTTGAATTAAACAACAGAATTGTAGAAAGAAAACAAACTTTAATGAAAAACCAGAAATGTGAAAAAAATAACTTACTTAAATTAACACTCTCAGAAAAAAACAATAAAGGTTTCACTCATAACAACTTGGACTTTGCTGACTGTTGCAAACGTAATCAAAAACAAAAACTTATTTTCAGTGTTCTTAAATCTATTTACAAATTAATGAAGCTTAACATATTATCGCTTGACTATGATCTTCTCCCACAACATAGGAATCGTAACTAAACAAACGAAACGGAAAACTACACACTATTTCGCAATACTGGTGAACGAATTACACTATTTAAGGTTATTTATGAACTAATGTATCCAGACATTGTTGATTGAAATGGAAGTTCCTGAATGCTGTCCGAAGATTTGCTTTTCTCCATGTCAGTACTTAGCTACTACAAACTTGTCAATAAACTATGTATGCCATGTTTCTCTACAGCTAACTTAACCTGCAACAAGGGATAATAACATAAGAAAATCGCAAGCATACCGTTAAGCAAAAGGTAAGTTAAGGTAGGTATACAAGAGCTCTGCGGTGGGGCCGCAGAGGAAGAGGAGATGCGGTGTGTCGTTGCCGTCCTCCCTATCCTCTGCGGCCGGGTGGTGGCGGAGCCCAACACCTTGCTCCGCCGCCAAGGAGTTTGTAGCCCTCGGGCTATCCGCCGGGGTGCCGTGGTGAATGCTCACGCGACCCCATGGCACCCCCCACAATGGTGGAGTGGTGGAATGCGCTGTGGTTTTAGTGGGTATTACGGCCTTGCACACCAGCCGTTGAGTCCCACATACCCCCCTGCAGATGTGTGGGGGGCATGCGTAAAAGCATTTCCACAGCGAGAAAAAAAAAAAAAAAAAAAAAGGTATACAAGAGCTGTACCATAACAATTAGGCTTAAGCAAAGGCTTTCTAATAACATCTGCGGCTTAATAACATCTGACAGTAAGGTTGGTCACTTACCTTACACACAACCCTCCACCAATCCGCACTGAGCCCGCGTGGTGGAGTATGGCTCGCACCACCTCATAGTTGAGGTGAGGCCTGTGCCCAGCAGTATGACGTATATAGGCTGATGATGATGATGATAAAAGGCTTTCTGCACATCAAATACGTATCAAATTAGCCGCTTGCATCTTCTAAAGCGTGGTACGGACACGGTACCGATCCCTTCATCAGAAAACTGATTATCTGATGATATCAGGCAACCGATTGAGTCAGACCGTGAGTCTACGGGCCTGTCACTATAGTCAGCTATCCAATCGATGAAAAAGATTTACTAGAAGAGCGAAAAACACGAAGCCTCAACCAAGTCTAATGGCCGGGCATTGCGCAGCGTCCAGAAATGTCAACCTTCTCAGTTACTCCTGCAGTTTTACGGTGTTGCTACTATTGCTAGAACCTTCCAGAACAGTTTGGACTTACCTAGACCTTAGCTACAATGCGCTCCTGCTGGAGTCAGCTCGCTCGGAGCCGACGCAGCCGCGCCGCCAGGCACGCGGTCGGGCGGCGTCAGGTGACGCCGGCGGCCACCGCACCGGGCGCGCCAGGCCTGCCGCCGTTGGCAGGTAACTCTGCCTAAAAAATTAACTCTGTTCAGACTATGATAGTTAGGTTTTCCTGCTTCACCTACTGATATTTATTCATCAATAAGTGAGCTGCAATCAAGCATGTAAGCATCAAACAAAATAAGCTTTTCTAGCCGTTTTTGCGAAAGCCTCATTTATAGAAATGTAAAAAAAATGTAGTTTTGACTGTATGCCACCCTAAATCATATAAGTACAATAAATGTCGTACTCTTTAGTAGCACAAACGAGTGGAGATTATGTAAATTGGGATCTTTTGACTGAGATTTAAATAGGTACTATTTTGGGGAAAGCAAGTTTACAAAACGTGAAACTTACCATACCGCTGCAGGCCATGGAAACCGCGGGTACCCTGGCTCACTGAAAAAAGAAACCAGAATTAGTAAACTCTAATTAATGCTCCCTTAAATAGTTTTACGAACGACAACGCAAATTATCAATAAGTAGGTACGTGTGTTAACGACAGCATTACAAGAAAATAAAAATAATTTGATCAAGCAACAGTAAAAAGTGTGTTGGAAATCAATCTTCCATCATTATTAGCATTCAATCAAAGCCAGCAAGCTTGAATCCGCCCAATTCCTATTGAATTTAACTTCGAGGTGTTTTTAATTAAAATGAAAATGTCGATTCTAAGCACGACCTTTCTTTGTGCGTCAAAAGACTTAGCGAGATTTAAAATTTAACCCAAAAAGTTTTGCGAGGGTGTCCTGAAAGAGAGCATTTTCAGGGTAAGAGGCTTGTGAAATATTAATTCAGCACCACGTGGCAGTTTTTGGGAGGCTGAAGCGGGAAAAAAGCACGTGTTTGAGTAGGTAATTATCTGGGTAGTTTTTAAATAAGCTCCGAGATGTGAGAATACTAAAAAAGAACACTAAACTATAAAAAAATATCATTTTTGCTGCCAGCCACGTGCTCTGAAAATGATAGATTTTAATGAAAAAAGCACGTGTTTGAGTAGGTTATTATCTAGGTAGTTTTTAAATAAGCTCTGGGATGTCAGAATACTAAAAAAGAACACTAAACTATAAAAAATATTATTTTCAGAGCACGTGGCTGGCAGCCACCTATTGTGGCGTGCACACCTATTATGTAGTTTGAAGAATATTTTTATCACAAACGCAAGATTTTCCACCATCGAAATGCATCCGACAAATATATACTATTTTGGGTTTGAAAAATCCTTTAGTTAAAATCATGAAGTGGTCAAAATAATGTTTCAAGTGTTAATAAAATATTTAAATCGAGAAATAATTTTTAAGTTCTACTATCACGATTCACAGAGATTTCACAAAAATACAGTACAAAACGCAGAAAAATCTACTCAAACATGAAAAATTGGTTCAACGTTAGCACGTGGTAAGCACGACAAAATGGCGTCTGATAAAATGGTGGACAAATAGTTTGGTACTCACGTCCCGCGTCGTCGCCCAAATGCGAGGAGCGCGTGCGCACGTCCAGTTTTATAGGGCCGTTTGAGGGGCAAGGTGACAAAATGGAGTAAGATTGATTTTAGGAAAATTAGCAGGGATTTAGAGTGACGTTAATTTCTGACTTAAAAGTTTAAAGTTATTTAAAGAAATTAATATTTTCCTATTGTTGCCTTTAAATTGACTGTAAAAAGGGTGGTTTAGTTGTATTAAGATTAGGTATTTTCTTTCAGATTTTTTTGATATAACGATAGAACAGGTAGGTACTTGAAGATGTGTCATGAATGAATTTATGAAAATTCTACATCGGTTAGTAGCGAACAAATATTTTATCACAGACACAACTCAACGGGTAAAAAAGAATGCCTATAATGAATTGTAAACGTCCTCTGGCTGTCTTTAATTTATTCTAGCAACTGAACACTTTATTTCCAGCACACATCCAACCGCCTCGAAATACTTTGGCGTTGGTATATAAATAAGCCGGCCATCTTCGCTCGGTGGATTTAATATCCCAGTCCATCCTTCAAGACAGATTGTCCACCCACCACCCTGGGGAAATATATAACATTCCAGGAAAAAGGAAAACTTGTGGGCGTGGCCAGCAGGCGTGGTGGCGCCCCGCCCACATCGAGTAGGCGGGTCACAAGTTCTTCTATTATCCCAATTGCGGCTATGTAAATAAGTCGGGGGTAAATAATTACAGAGAGTAGTAAATAGGTTCTTATATACCGTCTCCTAATAGCTAGATGGGACAGGTAGCAATTTTGTTTCTGATTTATGCGAGTCTCTTTTTCAAGATGAAAATGGTTTCAGTGAGGTAGGGATTTTCCGAAAATTGTTTGCTGGAAGTTGTTACGTTATTGAGAGTTCTAGAAAGCTGTAGGAAAAGTTATTAAGATGTTGATTTAGATGAAAGTTTTGAGAAATGCTTTTTCGAACCATATCTTTATCAAAGTTTTTCCGTTATCACTTTTTAAACATGTTCAAATACATACACAAAGGACATTTAGATATATTTCTCATTCTAAATAAGTTTTGAGCAGCTGTTGGTACAAAGTTATCGAGCTAAACGATTCGAGTTCTATGAATGGTAAGTAGGTACTTAACTAACGGAGATCGCATTACGAAAACGTCAAAACGAACGCCATTAAGTCAAATTGTGCTTTAAAGTTTAAGTAAAGTAAGAAAATAAAGTAAATTTTAATATAACTAATTATTATTTAAAAAAAACGACAGTGTAGAAAAATGTCAAATTAGCACTTATGTCGTTTCGGTAGAATTTATTTGTGGGTACAATGATTTTTTTATTAATGGAGTCGAGAACATATTCAACAAATATTTTTAAAGC
Source organism: Pyrausta despicata (assembly GCA_963921415.1). NCBI lineage: Eukaryota > Metazoa > Arthropoda > Insecta > Lepidoptera > Crambidae > Pyrausta > Pyrausta despicata. The sequence goes on from OY992849.1 coordinate 16,853,040, forward strand.
ACGAGTTCTAAGTAAATATTTCAATGAGGTATGCACATCACGGGGTGCCATCTTCAAATTGAAGTTTGGAGATCAGCATGTAGAAACCGATGCGGTCTTGAGCGGCTCTTTTTTTTCTCTCTTTTTTCTTTGCATTTTTTTTAATAATGAAATATGAAATAGGTTCACTACTCCATTTCGAAACGTTTCATCGAATTACAATTAATCGATGACAACAAGTCGATTATTTGTTTGAGCGATGCGTTATATACCCGAAAGACGTTAACTCGTTACGAAAGTGCGAGTATTCCATCATAGCACCTACTTGAGTACTTAACCTTTCATGTCATTGCATTATCCTATTTGTGGCCAATAAAATCTGCAGTTACATAGGGTTTTTGGTTAGGGCATCAGTATCATTTGCTGTGTTTTTCCTCAATAATTAGTTAAGGTAAACCACTAAGCTAAAAAAATTGATAACCAAAGGTTGGGAAAGTTCTTTGGCTTGATGAACAATGATGTAATACGATTGTGACCTTGTTTAAAATTTTAGATTTCACCTTCTATGAGTTTACTATTTGTGAAGATATTAAGTGGCTCACGTGTAAGCCTAATAATATCTTATTGTGATTTTAACCAAAAATAAGTATAATAATTCTTATTAAAAGTGATCGTGTTTAGACCCGATAACCAGTTACTTTTATAATGCAACGCGAAAGTTTAAAATTGTATAAGTATGAAAAACCTTGTTGTTATAAGCGACGAATAACGTAAATTGTCGAATAGCAATGTTATTTTGAATTTAACACGTTGGCTGCCATTGAAGAAATATTATTTTTTATATAAAAACTTTTTGATGAAATGTGGCGCGGAATGTTAAGATATGAAAATATATCTAACTTAAAATGAAATCGGTTCGATAGTTTTCAAAATATTTAAAAAAAACCTGACGAGGTCACCGGTGACCGGCGTGGCGCTGTGAAGCGAAAATATGAAAAACCGTTAAGAAGGCGCCGCAATGACCGCAACCCCGGTCACCGCTCCCCGCAGTTTGGCTTGTTTTAATAAGTCCCATCGTTATGTTTAAGATTTTTGATTCTAATTTTAATGTTATTTTTGATTGATACTTTGCTACTAATAATTAATGCGCTGTGATTTTCATACAAAAGTTTAATTTTCCCTTCAACTAAATGTTCAACCCTTATGATTCTCATATGCATGTGTAGAACATTTGAGATTTGAAATAGTATTTTTCTATTATGTTATTCTACCACATTATATGCTAAGTTATGCTAAGTTTTATTAAAATCAAGCTATTGGATACGTGATAAGAGCACATACAAGTAGATGTTCACTTATTACAAACTGTCATGTTCATAATTTTAGAAGTATCTTCGAAAAATAATTGAGTAGATAGAAACCACGCCAAAGAAGTATTCTACAGCGCCACTCCGGTCACTTCAGTACAGAAAATCTATCAGAAACGCATCTTACGGCGCACAAATTCGTTCCAAAAACAGGTCTACCTTGAGGTCACCGGTGACCGTAATGGCGCGTAGATGTAGGTAAGGGTCCGGTCACCGGTGACCGGGGTGGCAGCTAACGTGTTAACCGGTTTTTCTTTATTTTTTAGTTCAAAACGTTATTTAAAAGTAACCGACGGTACTTAAAAGTATCTAGTAAATTACTCGTAAAAACAAGGCGACTTTGAACAAATAGGGGTCCAAACAAATGCAAATTTTACCCACTAAACATTTTTAGGCAGCATTTTAAAACAAGGAAGCTAGTAGGTGTCCTACACTTGCGTTGACAAAAAATGGACCCGACTATTTTGTGATAATATTCATTATTAGAACGTTGCAGGTTTGATAACGAAGAAAAATACAAACTAGTAGGTACTTAGAATTATTATCTACTTTCATTAAGTAGATTAATTGCATTTATAGTTCATTCCCTCCTTCAATAGTTATAGAAGTTGGACTTCTCATAAAACATTGTATCTTATATTATTTTTCTCACCAAAATGCATAGAAAGAACATAAAAAAGTTTAAAAATAATTTATGGTGGGCGATACCTGAACTAGGATGGTTCCTGTATATTAGGTTATCAGCTCTCCACCCCGCTAGTGGTCTTTCACTTACAATATAACAACATTAAAGAAACCAAAACAAATAAACAGTTAATTATATTTTGTACGTATTTATGAGTTTAAAGATGTATCAAAGTTTAGTCCTATATATCTTAGTAGTTTCGTAAAAATTGTGTTTTGCATTATCCACATATATTTTGTTCATATTCCTGTCAATTAATTGTTTCTTTAACCTAAAGTCGTCTGGAAGAGATGGCTACAAGTGATGATACCGTCTTAATTGTACATTATCACAATTGTACATAAACTTGTCTCTAATTTTGTTTTGTGTTGTACAATAAAGTGTCAGTCTATATATCTATCTTAATTGCCACGAAAAACAGTTTCCCGTGTGCACTTAATTTTGTCCCGGCTCGCATCCCGGAGTCCCTCGGAGCAGCCGAGGGAAGGCCACTCCACCCACCTCCTGTTTTTTTGTTGCCAGCACCAACATATTTTATTTGCTAAGTGGCTATTTTGAATAAAAATGCGGTTTGCGGGAACGTTAAAAAGTAAACAAGTATAAGGATTTATACGTTTCGCCGGTTCTATCTCGAACAATGACTGTAATGTTTCTACAGATTGCAGATACACGCGACGTATAATTTGCTTCATTTTGTCTTATTGTTCGTTTCAAATCATATTGAAAGATTGGGACGTTAAACAAAGTGAAGCTACTATTTTAATTTCAGCAAACTCTTAAAAAAAATCATTAACGGCAGATTTGCCTCAACTTGAATGTAATTATTTTATATTTGACTTTAAGTACCGCTTGTATGTGCTTTATTATCTAAACACTGGAATCTGTTTCTGAAAGTATGTGAGTGCTGTTTATGTCGTAAATTAAAACAAGACTTTGAGGGTAGTTCAATATCTTCCACCAGAAATGCTCATTTGAAGACCTAAGCGTTGTGCACTCAAAGCACAGAATAGTATACTCAAAGTCCCTAATCATCGGAACTGTTAAGAAATTACTATAATACGAAAAACCTATTTATTCAATTTGGATTAAAATTAATCTTTTATTTACTTATTTATTATTTATTTTATGAATGTAATCAATGACACAAGACTTTTATTTCTAAGACCTTTGTAGGATTGCAAATTTTTGTATTCTTGCAATAAACGATTTCTATTCTATTCCATTCTTAGTGTAAGCACATAATAATAATAATTAAATTTATTCATGTGTATAAATGAATTTAATTATTGTTATGTGTTTTAAATTTAATTATAAAAATTGTATGTTAAAATCTTTCAAATTATGGGTTGTTATGACCTGAAATAAATGCATTTAAATTTTTAAGTTTTTTTTGAATGAAGAATCTATTTACTGTGACTGTTTTACACTCAAGTTAAACATTTTGTGAAAAATAGAATAGTTGATAGATTTTTAATCTGATTTTCTTAATTTTCCTAGTACTAACCTATTTCACAAAATTTACGTATCTTTTTTATAATATAATAATAGTTATAGCCACTTATTCCGTGAGAGAGATTTAAAACATATCCCAAGTAGATACATTTTTGGTTTACAAGATGTCTCTTATCTCGACGTGCTTTCTGGCATAGGCCTCCTCCAACGATTTACATTGTTTTCTGTTAGCTGCCAACCGGCTCCAATTGAGGTGGATATCATCCTACCATCTCCTCGGTGGACGTCTTCGCTTTCTGGTCCCATCTTTTAGATAGCAGAGGGTGACCTGCTTGCTCCATATACTTTTTTATTTTTTATTATTAAAAACTAAACCCTATCCCAAGGTTTGCTCTTGACCCAACAAGACTAAGCCCGAACGAGGCAAAGACTGAGTCTTCGATGAAGCGAGATCACCTAGAAGATTCCTGTTCTCTCTAGCTTTGAAGATTTCTAGGTTGTAATTGCAGGGAAACACTGACGCAGGTAGTGAGTTCCACTCTTTTGTAGTGCGCATCAGGAATGTAGATGAGAAGCGCTTAGTTCGCATCAGTGGAACATCGACACGGTACGGATGGTATCCCGCAGTACTTATTGCTACAGCAGCGCAGCATGATGCCTATCCAGCCCCATTTTAAGTGGTCTATGCGTGTCTTATATCGGTGACCTTGGATTTTTCTCTTATTCATTTATTATTATAAAGACACAAAACAGTTTACAATTAGGATAGGTAATTAAATATGATGAGTCAAGTAACTGTACGCGCTAGATTACAACCCAAAATATATATCTGAGATTGAAGTAAGATCATATTTTGTATTAAACAGTAAAATAATTAGTAAAAACATTTTTTTTAAATAAAAATATTAATAGTTATTAGTCCTAAAGTCTTATTTCCGTGTTCCTTAGCTTGTCTGAAAACCTAGCATACTTCTCTCCATTGCCCTCTGACATTGACATTTTGCAAGCATCTATTTAATAATAAGCGTAAGTTAAAAAGTTAAAAAGCCTCGTTGGTGTAGTGGCAAAGTTTCTGCCTTACATCCGAGAGATCCTGGGTTCGAATCCCAGGTTTAGCCAAAATTGTTTCTCAGATTCTGTCATGCATTTCTCAAAAACAGCTCGGAGTCGGGAAGTTAGCGGTGTTACACCGAACTTTGAGAGTGATTGAACAGTGAGTGCACCTGTGTATTGCGCTCACACTTGTGCACTATAACATCTCCTGCGTAGTTGGCTGATCTCTGTTGAGATTGGCCGCCGTGGTCGAAATCGGCAATGAGGACTATTATAAAAGATAAAAAAATAAATGAATGTGAGGTTCTAATACAATGCGGTTAAACTTAACATGTTCCAGGTCAATCATCTCTGTAATCTCACTTGGTAGCATTTTTGCGGGAAAAGTAAAGGTAAGGTCGGATCGGGCATCGAATCCCGTGCCCTGTTATTAGCCATTATACAATGCCTGATTGGAGCCACCGGCCACGACCTGTTCGCGCACAGTGGGAGAAAACACTGTGGCGTGGAACAAAAAAAAAACGAAATCTTTCCCATTGAATTTACTAAATATTTTCATTGGTACCTAATGTTTTAATTGATTTTTATATATCTAAAGTTTCAACTTACATAATATTTTTTGAATCCATAGCAGTGAATAACATTTTGTTATAATCAGAAGCTGAAAGTAGTACACTTTCAACATGGCGTATGAAATAAAGGCGACAAAAGATCCATATTTTTTAAATCCTAATTACGAACGTCAGTCAATTCTTGATTTAAACTCAACATTTATTATACCTAACTCGGTGATCAGAATAACGACATATAAGCTGTTTTTTTACAAATGAAATATCTTTAGATTTCGCTTACTTTTTTTATTTGATTTACTTATAGCTAACTTACACAGTAGCTTCTTAAATATGTAGGTACTAAAGTATCTCTAAGTGAAGTGACTATTCACGAGAAAACACAGAATGCACGAATTACAGCAAAAATTTTGGCAAACTAATATTAAACACGGACGGACGACAATTAAAGTTATGACAAATATATAAAAATAAATTTATGTTCAATAGTCTTACTAAAACTCGAAATCGGAGGAACTCGGATGGTTTAAACTATAAAAAAAATGCGAAAACAGCGGGCAGAACAGCGTCTACCGGGTGACAGTGACAAATAAAGATGCACGAAGTTAAATGTGTGCCATAGAGTTGTTATTTTTTTATAAGAAAGGCATATATATTTTTTTTATATTTTGTTAGTCCGGTTACATCATTTCGAAACAGTGTGCGTCGCCCGCGCATCGTGATCCGTACCGATCGGTAATCGCGCGCTGAGCAAACAGTCGCTCAGTGCGCACGAGTTTTCACTGCCTTTGCTACATCGTCAGATACAGGGTGCTTGGTTTTAGGTTGTGTGAGCCCGCGAGGTACAAAATAAAATTAGGCACTTTATCAGGTGATAGCAAATGATTTTAGTGAAATGTTCCTCCTAAATAATAATTTATTTATCTTACTTTAAAAACAAATAAATGAAATGAGTTTATTTAGGCCAAAGTCCATATGTTGTAATAATAACTAACTTAAATCTATGTTAGTAGCAGTTAAAGTAGTGGTAGATTTTCTTTGATCTAATATTTAGTTACCCAAGAACTTCCAAGTTTAATGTTAATTGATTAATAATTGACGTTTTGTCGGTTGCTGAAAGGATTTTAAATGCATAAACCTTTGAGTTATTGTAATAATCATGATGTTGTCAATAACAATCATTGTAAGAAATATCTTATGCAATTATTGTCTACGTGATTTACAACATTCGCTCAACAGATGGCGCTGACAGTCGCTTGACCCGCGCAATAGAAGCGATTTTTCCTCAACTTATATGGGTACTTTGTTATTTTTATTTTGATTCAGTTTTTAGTACAGATATAATGCTACAATCGGTGTTTTATTTGACGGTGCTATTTACATCAACTTTTTTTTAAATAACAGTAGATCTCAAAAACTGTGTTAATAAATAAAATAAATCCTAAAATAATCATGTAAAAAAGTATTCGCCTATAAGTAAATGACCGTGGGAGTTGACTACTGAGCGTGCGCGTGCGACCGCCTTACGCCTCGGGCCAACCTTAACCCTTCATCAGGGTTGCCAGTTAATTCATTTTATTTTATTGATTTATTATCACATGGAAAGCGTACGTTATAATGGTTTTGCCCTGCGGTTTCACCCGCATAGAACCCGTTTATTTTTTAGGAAACAAACAGTTTTAACAGTACATAACATAATAGGTAATAGAAATAACCACTTAAGTTCTCTGACCTTAAATTATACACGGAAAAAAAAATTAAAATTGGATGAGAAGATTAAAATATGTAAAACTATAAAATTAAAAAAAAGATGACATAATGCCAAAGAGATAACATTTCTTATTATTGTGACAAGTTTATATAATATATATTTTTTTAATTTAGTGAAAGTTGACGCAAAAATGACAATTGACTGAAAATTATTATATTATTAATTTTCTACTTATCCCACAGGAATGAAAAGTACGTGAAGTTTTAAGGAATAAAGGTACCTCGTGTGTTATTCCAGGTTATAATCTATCTATGATCACAATTTCCGCCAAATCATTCCAGTAGTTTTGGCGTGAACAAGTAAAAAACATCCATACATACAAACATTCTCGTTTATAATATTAATAAGATTCTGATGACGAGTTAACCTCTTCGCGTGTCAAAAACGTAACAACTTGTAAAAACATTTGTTGATACATTTGGTAACTTTCATATAAAGAAACTAGGAAAGAAAGTAAGTGCTAAAAGTATCAATACAGAAACGTTAATTTCGATATTTGCTTGCCCTGGTTTTTCTATTTTTTTTATTTGTTAGGCACGCCAACGACAGTTCCAATTGATCAAACAAAAGACTTACATGCAGTAAAAAAAGTGTTGCTAATTGCACTATCAATTAAAGGTGTACACGGCATGCTTGATAATTTATTTTCTAAGGTTATTTTCTTTTGTTCTTCTTGTACCTTTGCATTATTTCATTAAAACCGTCTTTATATTTGGTCTAGCTACTTCTTCTTTATAAGGTATTTCATCGTTTCCTTTGGGTTCATTATGTCGGGATAAAGGGATTATAATAAACGCTTCTTGCGTTATTCAGCCTTATCGAAAAAAACATTCATTTCATAAGCTTGATTTAATAATTAGTGACAACCCTTACCCTATAAATAGTTAAGGCCATAAATCTCAGAGCTGATGTGAACGTCTATCGGCTACTTTCTACGGCACAAAATTGCTACACAAACATTGAAGATTGGGTAGTATGGTAGCAGAGCTAATCATAGACGAGTTAGTTAGCTTTGTAAATCAGGCTTGTGCCTGATTTACAAAGAGGTCCTGGGTTCGAATCCTAGCAGTTACAAGTTCTATTTTTAGACGAGAGAAGTTGACTATTAATCAAGAGGTCGCGGGTTCGATCCCCGCACTGTACAAACATTTTTGTGCATGAACATGTCTGTTTGTACTGGTCTGGGTGTTATATGTATTTAAGTTTATTCGTAATACCACTGTTGGTTTGATATCTGCAACACAAGTGTTTAAGCTACTTCGCACGGAGTCAGATCAATGTATGTTATGTTCTTGTATATTTATTTATTATTATTTTTATACACAATGGCGTGTATTTTACCCCAATCAGATATGTAGCTGAGTATTGAAAAGGACGAAAGTGGAAGTTCAGATATCCTAATTACTGAGGCGATAGGTAGATTCTATCTTTTCTCTAACTTCTAGAACCTATGCCGAAACAGAATAATGCGAAAAACATAATTGTTTTGGCGAAAGACTTAGATAAGTGGCAGCTAGCTAGACGGACTAACAACAAGACGTACCACCATTAAAGTACTATTTTAAAAATGTTAAAAACATTGAAAAAAAGTTGCATCTTGTTAAGCAACGTTGTAAACTCAAGAAACATTTCAGTGGATATTTTGTACTGCATTTTTTTTTTAGTTCAAGGATAAATCGTCATTCTAAATACCTAGTAAACCTTGTCCATTTTAAAGCTAAAATCATGCAAGTTCAGCTAATTTATAGACGCATTGAAGTTGATCACGTAAAAGTGAATATAACCTGATTTACTGGTCTTCCTTACTGAAACGATAAACAATTAAGTTAAATGATACTTCAGGTTTGTGTGTTAGTTATGTGGCGCAGTTTTCATAAGTTAATAAATTTTATTTTATTGACAATGACGTACATATTGCAAAAGTCAGTTTTTAAACAGTTTTCAGCCATATAAAGTAGTGAAATTACGTGCAATATTTTCGTTTGTGTCAAAATATTTCGATTACCTCAAAGTGGTAATTTTTCAAAGACTTTGTTTTACTTCTCTCTTAAGCTAGCGGACCCCGCAGACGTTTTCCTTCCCCTTTCTTTATTTTTTTCTTCATAAGAACCATCCCCGTACTTTAAGGAATGTATTATGAAAACTGCCTCGTTGGTGTAGTGGCAAAGTTTCTGCCTTACATCCGAGAGGTCCTGGGTTCGAATCCCAGGTCGAGCCAAAATTGTTTCTGAGATTTTCTGTCATGAATATCTCAAACAGCTCGGAGTCGGGAAGTTGGCGGTGTTACACCCTCGTGCCTCGGAAAGCACGTTAAGCCGTTGGTCCTGCGCCTGATCTCTCTCCGGTCATGTCGGATTGCCGTCTCACCGAACTTTGAGAGTGATGGAACAGTGAGTGCACCTGTGTATTGCGCTCACACTTGTGCACAATAATATCTCCTGCGCAGTTGGCTGATCTCTGTTGAGATTGGCCGCCGTGGTCGAAATTGGCCAGGAGGACTATTATTATGAAAGAATTGGCCAAATAAGTCCAGGAGTTCTTGAGTTATGCCCTTACCAACACATTTTGCGATTCATTTTTATAGATGGTCCGTCCAAAATACAAAAATCTTTGGTCCATATTTATACTTATCGCTGCATTACATATTGCTTAATCCTTGTGTACCATGCTATGTTCATTTTATTACTTCTTGTATAATTACTAATACAATCTATTCGCCGTTTGATCCACTGAAAATTGCATATGTGCCCTGAACACTGAAAATGTTGCATTCGCTACTGATCAAGTACCTCATTTTATCCTCCATGATAGGCCTTACAACAAAATCAATAAATTAAAAATATAATCAATTTATTTGTTAATTATAGCCTGTTTCATCTTAACCGATTGTTAAATATTTGTAAAAATATTTCTCTCGGGTGACTTGAGGGTGTCTTCCACAATCATTGATGAAACATACGCTGGCTCAAAGCGTTAAAAAGCACTTACAAAATTCAATGCCTTCATTAAGGTTCTCGGTAGCTCAGTGGTCAGAGCATTGGACCGGACTTCCAAAGGTCGGGGGTTCGATTCCTCCCCGATGACCGGAGCCGAAAAGAATTTTGTAAGTGTTGTCTTTTCGAAAATAATCAATTTATTTTTGTTAATAGACTCACAAGCAGGACTTTTACACGTCCCAACATATAAATTAACCCTGTCACCGCTTCGGGACAATTTGGGCCAGGCAGTGCTGAGAAGAAGCGGCGCAAGAAACTCAGTCACTATTGTATTAAATAAACGAAACAAACCTGTTTTTTATTATTTATTTATTGTCTTGCCTCTTTTCAAATTTTATTTACAATAATTGTAATTGTTTACATTCAACAATTTCTATATATCTTTGTCATATCTTTGTTATATAATCATCAAATTATAATATCCCTTCGACATTAATACATTTTTTACAACTGTTATAAATTTATCTAAAGGCAATAAAAGTTAAGTTTTCAGGTAAGTTTAAAAAAAATGATATACATCTATCCATAAATCCAAAATGTGGAACGGCAAGTCTATTTTTTTTTCTTGTGTTGAAGTGCATAACTTCATTCGCTATTTTTAGGAAACAAGTGTAAGTTTTACAGTAAGAGAACATTATCCTAATGTTCGTGTTTTCAAAATGCTTTGAAGTAATTAGCAGCTAGTGTGCTTCTATCGAGTCTACGCCAGGTTATGTTTCTATAGCAAGCATAATAACTTACCCTGCTAATTTCCTTGGTATTTCCACCATACACAATATATCAAAATTCTCATTACATTGCCTTCGTTCGTTAGCTGATGACCTCACTAAGGTTGTAATAATATGTTACAGCAGTTACTGGGACCGCCTCACCGCACTGCGGAACCATTTGACACTGCCAACTGTTAGATTTTACATTAAAGTAGTCATGCTATGTGAGTATTTGTTGTAAAATAACTTTTTTGTAACAAATGTGAAATTGTGATGGGCTATTTTTGCTCGTAAATCGCGCTGCTGTTCACAAATTTCTTCTATTTTCTTGTTTTGTATTTTTTATTTATTTAAACTTTATTGCATGCACCAAAAGTGTACTATTGGCGGACTTAATTCCTTATGGCATTCTCTACCAGTCAACCTATTAGGAATGCAGAAAGCTACATTGGTTCTATGTTTTGCTTTAGAAGGGTTTTTTTAATGTAGTTCAAGGCTAAAATTTTTCATGGCGAAACAATTTTTTTTTCATTCGCAATATTGAAAAAATCCATTTAAAAATTAAATCGACTATCATCGGGATTGTTGCATAATAATATATTTTGTATCAAATAACAAAATCAATGTTGTTATCAGGTTGTATGAACTGCTTCGGTCGATCAATAAATGTCTCATTTCCTACTTCACTTGTTCTTAATGTATTATTTCTATTAGAAAACAAACAAGATTAAACACGATAAGAGCAATTTAAACGACATAACGCAGTTATAGTGATGAATAGATGTTATTATTGTTGTTTATGTAAACTAACTGTTTACTAACACACATTATTTAAACTTATTTATTGCTAAGGGAATGTGCCGAGGCAATAGCGTCAGGAGTTTTTTTGCAGTTCACATACGAGTTATTTGACGACCGCTTGGTGCAGTGGTCCACAGGTTGGACTTCTAAACCAAGGGTCGCGGGTTCGATCCCCGCATAGTACAAGCATAAGTGTGCATGAACATGTGTGTTTGTCTGGGTGTTTTCTATGTATAATATGTATTTATTTACAAAAAAAAGTATTTAAGTATGTTTATCCGTTGTCTAGTACCCATAACACAAGCCTCGTAGCTTAATTTGGGACTAGAGAATTGGTGTGCTTGTTGTGAAATATTTATTATATTTATTTTATTATTATTATTCGTCTTGACATCTAATCAAACTATTTATTTGAGAAATGAATTGAATGAGTTTTATTTCATTTTATGCTACTTTGAATTCATCATCAGCCTATATACGTCCCACTGCTGGGCACAGGCCTCACCTCAACTATGAGGTGGTGCGAGCCATACTCCACCAAGCGGGCTCAGTGCGGATTGGTGGAGGGGTGTGTGTAAGGTAAGTGACCAACCTTACTGTCAGATGTTATTAAGCCGCCCGAGGGCCTCCGACCAGGCTTAACGACTAATATCTATCGATATTAACCGGGACCAACAGCTTACGTGCCTTCCGAAGCACGGAGATGCTTGTAAATAGACGTCACTTTTATGGTCAGAATGGTCACCCATCCCAAACATGACCGCGCCGTAGGTTGTTTAACTTTTGGTATCATTACCAAAGCGCTGCAACCACTGCGCCACAAGGACCTCACTCTTTGAATTACTAATATTAAAATAACATGTACCTATTTGACTAATCGAAACTAGCACGATAGACTCGAAACCAGTTACGGACAACCAATGATTTGGAATGCTTATTATTTATGTTACTTACAATATCCTTAACCCGAAGGTTGTCTGGAAGAGATCGCTCTTAGCTATAAGACCGCTTCAATTGTGCATCTTTATTTGTATGTTGATTTTGTATTGTTTTTAGTGGTGTGCAAAAAAGTGTTTGTATTGCTTAGTTGCTCTATCTATCTATCTGTCGCAGTCATCTAGTTGATTCCGCGATTCAATTGAACGACTAGGCCATTCATTGAATGAAGACATTCAATTTACTGACTAAAGGACAACTCGTCAAGTCGTTGAATGTAACGTTCAACGTCTTGACTGAACGTCATTTAGCGAAATCGTTGAATGGGATGTAGCCGACTTTGTAATGTTTGGTTAGGGTGACCATGAGTTTGCAACTGAAAAGTTAACCTTACTTTAAATAAAAATAAATGAATTATAAAATGTCTCGTTAAATGGGATCTGTACGACTTTGTAATATTTAATAAGGGTGACCATAAGTTCGCTACTTAAGGTCACCTTAAAGGTTACCAACTAAGGGTTACCTTACTTTAGATAACAAAAATAAAGAAATGACATGACCTATCTTATTATGATTTTATATTGTACTTTAAGCCTTAAGATAGGCAATAGTGACTATTTCTATCAACTAATTCAAGGAATTCAAAGAATCAAAGACTAAGACAGCCATGATTTTTTGTTAGCCAAAACCATAGTATCGTACATTGATATCCAGTAATAATCCATAGATGTCCAGGCTTGCTTAGAAATCAGAGACACCCTAGCCTTTCAAACATTGTTTATAACCTCCAAAAATTTTTCGGTAGTCCATGGTTTTCTTTGGGATCCAAAAACAGTGACACCAGAATAAATTGTTATTTTGTTCACGTCAACAGAAACGCTAAGTTTCAAAGCCCTAATTCTTACAAATAAACTAAACAATAACAATCAACTAACTTTGGTTTGGTTGTTCGTATTCCGCCAGCCTCAATTTTTTATTTATAAGTAGGCGGTGGCGGCGTAATAATAGGTAAATCCATGTTGTCACACTATTTTATAACAAATAACGCACTTTTAAATTAATTTTATTTAAAAAAATCAAAACAGTGCTTACTGTGCCAGCTGTTTGACGTCATATTTATTTTGGTGACTACTAGCGCCGCAGTGGGAAAAAATGAACTAAATTTGAATCACTTGACTGATTTTACGTCCGCCCTGTTCAAAGGGCTATGTTTCAATCCGCTAACTAGTTCGACGTTGAGTGACGCTAGTTCAATCAACGTTCGGCCTAGTCATTCAATTGAATGTTGTCATTCAATAAACGCGCTAGTCATTCAATCAAATAGCAGATTCAACCAGATGACTGCGACATATCTATTATGTTATACCAGCGGCCGCCCTTGACTTCGTCCGTGTGGACTTTAGTTTTATGCCATACAAATTTGCAAACCCTAATTTATCCATGGGGGTAGACTTTATCAAAATCCTTTCTTAGCGGATGCCTACGTTATAACATCTACCGGCATGCCAAATTTCAGCACGGTCCATCCAGTGGTTTGGGCTGTGCGTTCATAGATCACTAAGTCAGTCAGTCGTAAGTCACCTTTGAGTTTTATATATTTAAAGATAGATGACTGAGAGTGTTATAGAAGTAGACAAATATAATCAGGAAGCTTCGAACTGCTAAGCTATCGGCAGTTACACGTGTTATTGTAAGTCAACCATAAAAGATTGAATTATAAACCATTTATAATTGAATTATAAACCATTTATAACGAATGGACGAAATTTCAGCTTAATGAGACATTAGGAAGTGGGTTAAATTCGGCATCAAAGGCTGGACTTAAGAGGCATATCACATATTTTTGGCAGCTCAGCAGTTATTTGCCGAAACCTTGGTTTTCAAAAGATAAGTCTAAAATCGGAGTCCGCTACGAAGTATGAATTACGTAATCACATTAGTACATATTAAGTTATCTATTGCGTAAAAACATTGCCAAATCGATGGGCCGAAAGTAAAATTCAGTTCAGTACATCGATCTGTACAGGGCTAGCACATCAGGCTACCCATTTTTATTGCAAAATCGCCCGTATCACAAACCCATAAGATACCACAGTGTTTACCGTGTCGTGCTGGCGACCGTACATTGACTATGAATGTACGCAACAGATTATTAAATATGTATGCAATTACGTAATCACTACTTCGTAGCGGCCTCCGATTTTCGATATATCCTTTGTTTTTCGCGTTTTTGCCATAAAAACTACTGAGCTGTTAAAATTTTGCGATATGACCCTTAAAACTACATGAAATAGTTGACACCAAATAAAACCACCAGACAGAGGTTCGTACGAAATCACACCAACTTTTTTACGTCACTAATGGAAAAATGTAAATAAACGCATGTAGCTGTTTTTGTTAATGAGCGCCATTGTTCAGGCTTCGTGTTCTACCCACATAAATAAACCAGGTTCTTAATCATCGCTGAACTCAGGCAGGGCTCATTTCTTTCTGTTTTAAGCTTTTTATGATTGACATGTTAATCTGATACCAAAAGTTGATTTCCCCTGATCACTCCGGTATTTGAAAAGGTTTAATTTAGAATTCCTGTTCATTGAATATTCCTTTAACCGATGCGATGGTTGTCTGGAAGAGATCGCTACAAGCGATAAGACCGCCTTAATTGTACATCTTTCGGTCCAGCCATTCACGCGTGATGCCGTGACCAAGGAAAACGGGTTTCATTTTTATATATATAGATAAGGTTTACAATTAATCCATCTAACTATCTAGATTCTTCGACGAAAATTTTTCTCTACCCATAGGGTATCTGACCAAAAGGTGACGAGAAAGGTGTCTGACGATAAAACGATTATTTATCCAAAGGTCGCCTCAAAGAGAGGTCTGGAAGTCGAGATCGCCTACATTGTATGTACACCTTTATATGTAACATATTAGCCTATATACACCTTACTGCCGGGCACAGGCTCCACCTAAACTATGGAGTGGTCTGAGCCATACTCCACCACGCGGGCTCAGTGCGGATTGGTGATTGCCTTACGGTCAGATGTTATTGAGCCGCCCGAGGGCCTCTGACTAGGCTTAACGATTAAAATCTATCTATATTAACTGGGACCAACAGCTTAACGTGCCTTCCGAAACACGTTGCTTACCGTCTTGCGTCTAGACCAAAGCTGTCGTCAAAAGAAAAGTTCTTACGAGATCTTTTCTTTACTTTTTACGCTGCCATTACCGCTAATTTCACTTCCAAACCACTCACACGTCACTCTTCAAGGTACTGAGTATTGAGGTAGGCACTCCACGCCGCATCAGTGGATCCATTCGGACGTACTCCATGGAGATTGGAGCCGTCAAGAGTTCAGGGCCTGAGAATCAACCATTAACGGCCACATTTGCATGCCGAAATGAGCTCTGTGACGAGTGGATACGGTGTAGGATTGTGTTGTCAGCAGTTGATTTGGGGAAATAGGGTTGACAAAATTATAAAATAGATTGAAATTATAGTTTCAATCATAAACAGCATCTTCATCAGCAATAGGCTTGTTTCCACTATGAAAGAAATATTCAAAAACTGATTTTCTCTAAAATAATTCATAATTTCAGATGCCTTTACACTAATATTTTTCTGCAGTTCGTATTATTTGATTTTTAATTGGAATTCAAATGATAATTAGTCACTCAGTCGGCATTGCACGCGGTGACGTCAAAGTGTGTTATTCCCATACAAGCTCTATGAAGAAAAGCGTTTTGACAGTTGATAAAAAGTACGTCAACGATTGGTGGTGTCAACTACCGTATTGTCGATGCTGATCCTTACCTAGTCATTTTACATTCTGCCCGGGACAACCCGGATACTTCAGTTTAATAAATAAATAAATATTTAAAAACAATCACACCAATTCTCTAGTCCAAAATTAAGCTACGAGGCTTGTGTTATGGGTACTAGACAACGGATAAACATACTTAAATACTTTTTTTTTTGTAAATAAATACATATTATACATAGAAAACACCCAGTTTGGGATTTTAATTTCGGTCTTGTAGCTGAATCCTCCTACCGAAACCCAACTTGCAATTATTGTACATGTTCATCGCATTATGCATTTTTTGGCGAAGTTTTAATTTTAATAATGACAGTTAGTTTACTTTATTTTTAAAGTATTATCAATGCAAATTCCTTCACAATGTGAAATTAAAATACACTTAAAGAAAAAACGGACTGCCACAGGCGGAGATCGAACCCGCACCTCTCACAAGCCTGGCGATTGTTCTCCCAATTTTTTCCTTAAAGTCTGTTTTAATTTCACATAATGACAGTTACTAAATCAATTGGGATGATGACACCTAACTTAAATATTGTCAAGAACATGGTGTTTAAAAAACATAGTCCCTCTGAAGTTAATACAACCAATATATTTCAAAAAAGCTGTAGAAACCAATTTTTAAACACACAAAACGCAATAAATATTCGGTCAATTGACTCCGATTTCTGACACATGACCGTGACGTCACAATCATTTATTACCATACGAAATCTATGGAGGCAGACCGTTTTGACAGATAATAAAAAGTATGTCAACGATTGGTGGTGTCGTCTAGCCAATTGTAGTAACATCTCTTATGCATGATTAATTCTAATGCAGTTGTTTTAAATAACATTTGAAGGTTTGTCGTTGTTGTTAATGAAGACGCACTCTGTTGGACAACAACACGTTTCTATTAGTTAGATTATAAGGTATATATTCTATGGGATTGTATTTAATTGTGAATCTGTTGCCTGATACAAATAAATAAATAAATAAAATTAGTCTGAAATCCAAATTTTGTTATAAAGCTATGGCAGCTTTAGCCGAGGTCTGACTTCACATAGTTTGTTGAGGCATCCCTGACGCCCTGCACATGACATATCCAAATTCCTGGATGCACCGGCGCGGAAAATGACGTGTCAACGCGAGCGCGCCCGGACGTCACGCAAAAATCCGTATACAAGCACCTAACCGGATTCAAATAGGTACGAAATATTTTGGAGTAGTTTTTAACGTTCGGTAATGTGCAGGATATTTAAAAAAAAAAATTATTGGCTCTGTGAGGTGCTTGTGGCGCAGTGGGTGCACCGCTTTGGTAGTGATACCAAAAGTTAAGCAACCTACGGCGCGGTCATGTTTGGGATGAGTGACCATTCTGACCATAAAAGTTACGTCTATTTATAAGCATCTCCGTTCTTCGGAAGGCACGTTAGGCTGTTGGTCCTGGTTAATATCGATAGATATTAGTCGTTAAGCCTGGTCGGAGGCCCTCGGGCGGTTAATAACATCTGACAGTAAGGTTGGTCACTTACCTTACAGACACCCCTCCACCAATCCGCACTGAGCCCGCGTGGTGGAGTATGGCTCGCACCACCTCATAGTTGAGGTGAGGCCTGTGCCCAGCAGTAGGACGTATAGTATAGGCTGATGATGGGGTTTGCTCTTGACCTAAGACTAAGCCCAACGAGGCAGTTACGAGTGGAGTAGGAGGAATGTTTGCAGAGTCATAAAGATCGGTTTTGGATGCGGTTGGAAAAGCTTTGTTGAAGGATCTAAGAGGCAACCTCGATGGACGATGAGAAACCATTTTGGAAACAAGAGTATTTAGTTGGTTGGTCCATCACTGGAAATGCTTAGTAGTATTTTTAGGTAGTACTTGCAAAATAGTATGGCGTGATTAAATAGCAAAAAAGGGCGTCTCTCTCTAAATTATTAATAATAATATTAATAACAAATTTTATTTCAAACCATGTCCATAAATTGTTAGTATTACACAGTATCTTAAAAACTAATGTTAGTAGTGCAATTAACAATAAAAAAATAAAATATAAAGTATACGTGTGCGGCGCACATTGGCTACATTTACCCACCTTAACACAGAATACTTATTAGGTACACAGAATGATTGTACAAGACAGTCGTTACTACTTTCTGTTATTATTCACTACTATAGATGTTTTAGTTTTAGGTCATAGTCAAATCAGAGATTCCTACAATGACTGGCCTGGTTGGTTACGAATCTTAACTCAATGTGTTTTTTTTTTACAAAACACCGTCTATTTAGGCAACTAAAGCGGCGTTATCGACAATCGAAGAGCAGCTTTGCAGCTTGAAATCTTTTTCATTGAACACTTGCTTCAAGCACTGAAAAAGCCTCCTTTTTCAGTGCAATACCTTTATTGTACCTTTCTTTCTGAAATAACTTCCATATAACTAGGCGCTCCCTGGCTTTTCCGGCTTGAAGTACTTAAGATATCAGAACAATTCCTCTGATAAATCGAATCATTATTGATTACCTTTGATGCTAAAGTCAGTACAGCTTAAAGGTTGTGTACCAACCCCGTGAACAGCCATTTCAGAAAAAACATTAAAATCAAATTTCGATTTCAAAGAACCTAAAATAAACACATCAAATTAGCAGCCGAGCAAATTGAATTCACACCCGCAATGTTACCTTTAAATCGGGGATCCCATGCAAAAATATTCAAAGCGCGCGGTTGAGGCGGCCATAATAACGTGCCGCCATATTAGCGCGACACGCACGCCGCCTAGCGGCCGCGTCACACGCGCTGACAGCAGCCAAGATGGCGCCCATCTTCTTCCCGCCAACTGCGCAACGCTCCATTGCATAAAGCATCGCAACAAAACTGCATTTTCCTCTCCACTTCCACGAATTTAAAACTCATTTGCATAAATATCCAATCCTTTACGACACTTCGCGACGCGAACTTTCGCAACACTTTATTCCTTGGCACGAACTAGTGCTGCCACAGAGCGAACAACAACAACCGACAACACACTAATTAACTCACATGCCACTAATTACGATAACGGAGCTATGCCTTCGGCGACAGCGGGCCGTCGAATGAAAACCTCCACCATGTTGTTACTGAATTTTATACTCCATCCCAGTCAGCAGAGCCTCCAAGTTTGCCTCCTTCAAATTCGTTATGCATACAGCACCAAGGGCTGTTGAATACCGTTCGCGTTTATTTATGAACAGGCAAACTTCTGGTGGCTGGTGGGACGTACGAAATACAATATAGGCTCGCCTCCCCGGCGGCGGCCGGCAGCGCCGCATCGCCGCCGACAATGCATACGATCGCTGAAAAAGGGCTTTTTATGTATTCAACTTCAGAACTCTGTAGCTCATCTGCAAGTCGTATTATGGAGCTAATTAACAAGTTAATATGGGCGATCCGGGGTGCCGCGGCTGCGCAGAGGCCGGCCGATCGCCGCAGCCGCTCGGACGCCGGTAGCTGGCGGTGCAACACCGACCGTCCACGTTGTGAGCCGGTGCAATCGCCTCCAAATGCGAAATTGAGTTTGAAATCGCACAATTTGCATTTACCTGGGAATCTTTTAAAGTTTGCGAGGGCATATTCGGTGCGCTGAGCGTCCACGATTGCGACTTTGCAATGGTAAGGAGCGTTCAGAAATTCCGCCCCGCCCGTCTCCCCCATCACAAAGTATAATGATATCGTCGCCCGCGTTATTATGGGAGTCGTCATAAATATTTCATAGAGCAGAGGGCAGTAATGACCGACTGACCGGTGATCCGGGGCGATTGGTCGGGATAACGTCTCACGTCGTTAGACGCAATAACACGACGATGCGTTTGATCCGACTTAAGCTATAGGTTTCTCCGCTCACAAACAATGACTTGCTAGTCGAATCATTTGAGGGTCTGAAGCCGACTGGCTGCAACACGCTGCAGGCTCCATTGAGGTGAGTGTGGTTATTGATGCTTTCATACACAGCCTCATTATCCAAGTGAAGAATGGCTTGTGGTAGTTTTTCACCGAATAGTTTTGGTCGAATCCGGAATCTCACATTCAACAATCCTTTGCCTTGCTTTAATATGTTGTATTGCTCAGCATTATTGAAGAGCAAACTGCACCAAGTGTATTGTATAATCAATAGAATATCTTGTAAGTGTGCTGTATCAGAAGTTACATTTAACGTCCAGTAAAGATTTACAATAACTGTAAACATTGAATATCTTAATAACGTCACTAAACCAAACGTCTCAGTACAATCAAGACTGTCCGCCGGCTCTAATTAGGATAGTCAGCACCTTCTTTGACTATTCGATAGTGTTGGGAATAAAGTTGTGCGGTCGGGGGCCAATCGCAGCCGGTCCCGGGGGGCCGAGGTGTCTAATTACCCGCGTCCACTCCGGCGTCCTTTGATCAGCGTCGCTTTGATCGGACTACGCGGTACGTCACTAGCGAATGTAAGGGACGTTTTGGTCTTCTTAGGTTTTGAAACTGAATTTTCGTCTTTACGGTCTAATAGACTGCACGGAGAGGTAAAAGAGGTAGGTCTGTTGTCTGCGCGTTAATAGATTGAATACCCTTAAATTGGTACACTTACGCTCTTTGTAAGAATTTTGATTTGGTACATCTTCAGGACAGCATTAGGTACGACGCGTACCTGAGACACTGTTCATGTTCGCTATAGGCATGACGGCACCTATTCACATATCTTAAATATTTTCAAGACCATGGCGTTTAAAAACCTAGCCCCTATGAAGTCAATACAACCAGTATATTTCCAGAAAGCTGTAGAAACCAATTTATAAACATACAAAATTCAATAAATATTCGGTCAATTGACTTCCGATTCAAAATCTATGGAGGCAGACCATTTTCACAGAAAATAAAGAGTATGTCAACGATTGGTGGTGTCATCTAACCTATTCAGTTGTAAAAGTATCTAAATTGTTTTCCTCGGCATGCTTAAGCTGAGTGAAAATATCGCCAACAAATAAAACTTTTTACAAACATGTCCCATTCTAAGGGCAAGAAATATTGAAAAAGCTTCTCCGGACTCACATTTCCATTCCGTCCGCTTCGCTCCCCAGCACAGCGCCGTGAGTTCTGCCGATCTCCTTTGACTGAGAAAACTTGTTAGTCCGTATTAAAATTCAAAAACGGCGCACCGAACTCTGTCCCGATGCCTGAAAACATTATTCAGGGATTTGAATAATGATTTTGTTTTAGTCTCACCCGCACCACCTATAATGTATGCGTGAAGATTCTGCGTCCCAACTTTGTAACGTGATTTTTGGTCGGACTTAAAATGGTTTTGGAACTTAATTTCGTGGACATTTTGGGCCCTGTTTATGCATGCCAGGGTTTCCTTTGTGGTTCTCTGAGGCGCTATGCTTAGCTCTTTGCGACAGATGTTTTTGCGCATATTGTTATAATCTGTGTAAAATCATTTTGGACGCCGTCGGCTGAGGTGTGCTTAATATTTACCAGCACTTTGTGGTTTCGCCTTCAAACTTTCCACATTAAGATCTTGCGTATCTCAAAGCGGTTCATTATGAAGTCTTTATTGTGTCTGATTGTCCTTAGTCCATTGTAAATGAGGATTAATTCTGTCAATATTCATACAACCTGTTAATTTGACCATTCCTCTGTTACATCAGGTACTGACTAACTGAAATTCAAAATCAAGTACCTTAACAATGGGTAGATACATAAATCTTAAGGCTCGTAGCAAGAGCGGGTAGTCAGAAAAAGAAAAACACTCCGTTAACTGAACGGTAAATTTAATTTGCCATCGGAGTAAGTGATTCCTCTCGTCTAGCCATAAAAATGTTAATGTAGCAAAAACAAATGCCGCCTAATGTATGCGAGAGGGGCCGAATTAGAGGAAATAAAGGACGTCTTTGTTTATTCTGTAGCAGCCAATGTGGTGCAGAAGGACCACTTTTATAAAAGCCAAGCTTTGGTCATCATACTGTTGCTAGCCTCGCTCGAAGACGTTATTGTTCTCAGCTGATGACAAGCAAGCCGTGACGCGTCAGATC
Source organism: Pyrausta despicata (assembly GCA_963921415.1). NCBI lineage: Eukaryota > Metazoa > Arthropoda > Insecta > Lepidoptera > Crambidae > Pyrausta > Pyrausta despicata. Next base: position 16,875,205 of record OY992849.1, read on the forward strand.
ACCGTTTTAAGCTAGTTGTTACCCCACGCGAATCGCCTTCTAAATTTTATATAGGTATTTAACCTTTGTCAACCACTGATCTCCTACTGATTGCCAATATACCTATTTATATAGATTCATTAACATGAACGGTATGTCATAACCAAAAATAAATACTTAATTAACAACCTTATCAGCCAAGTAAAATTGAATATAAAATTTAATACTGACAACTTTTTTTTAACTTTGGTAATGACTGCATCAAAGCGTCAAACCTAAAAATGTCAAGGAGTAACCAACAATTTCCAGGGAATCCATTAAAATATATTTGGCTATTCGAATTGGCCCTACCAGCAAAAGCTACTGGACAGGGCAGCTTTTCATGACAAAGATAAAGAAATCTAATTAATTGATGATAACGCTTAATTGAGTCATTCGCATACACATAACACTGTTACGTGAGTTCAATACAAATTATTTCCTACACACAATATTACGCGGTTTCTTATTTTATCAGTCGATCACCCACTAATTTGATACCTTTTAGGTTCAGATGGCTACACGTCAAGCTAAACACTGAGGCATCTTATGATTATGTAGTAAGGGTGATTTTGCAACGAAAATGGGTAGCATGATGTGGCTTCTTACACCCAGGTGTAGCCGGTACCGCATATTACGTACGTACATTTTCTTAAATCTTATGTGAAACTAAAAATGATCACCTTAAGATCTTTCACGATCCACGATCCAGCACATAGACGTTTTTGCTGATGGACTAATTAATTTATTGACTTTATTTCATACGATTGTGGACAAAATGGTTATACTACGAGTATAAGTTTTATTTTGACATTGATATTGTAATTTGTTTTATTATTATTATTATTAATTTTTATTATAATGTTGTAAATTATTTTTGTTTATATCCATGACATAATTTGATTTCGGTGACATTGTTGTGACATAGTTTCTTTGAAATTTGAATTGTAATTAATCTTTATTGTATTTTTGTGCATGAGTGTGTAAATTTAAGCTTGTTTGCGACTTTACTTCAACAAATTTCCTCGGATTTTTACGTCGTGTGTTTACGTCTATTTTCAGGATATTCCTTTGTTTATTCGCCCACATCTAAATTTTCTCCGGCCCTGTATATGATTATCTCCCGATAAGGGAGTGTTCCTTGTGTATCGGCATGATGGATGGTCCAGGAAAATATTGTGGATAAATCTACTGGAAATCAACAAAGATGGGAGGTAATTATGATGGTTTCCACATCTGTGTGGAAGCTGGGAGCTTGTGAAAAATTCGGCTATGTTTACTTCGGTTGCGAAAAGATAATGGCAATAAAATATAGGTATGATGGATCACTTGAGAATTTATTTAGAAAAATATAAAACAATTACGAAGCATTAATCTTAATTTTGCAGAAATGTCTATTAAAGCAGAAAGCCAAAAATGTTTTTCTAACTCAACCATAGCAATAGGAATTTTATCATAATAGAAACTTTAAGTTAACAGAAAAAGTTGTAAGTACATACGTTTCAGGTACAGAAATCATGCGAGAAGGAGAAGGAACATAATAATAATAGAACAGAAGCTTATACGAAATTAGAACTCTTTCTACTAGTCACCAATAGGTAATTAAGAAATCTGTGACTTGTGCTAACATGATAAAGATAGGATCGCAAGAAAAACAGCAAAATATTAAGAGAATACGTACTTCCAATAACCTCGTAACTAACTTGTAGACAGTTTGTCAAAGGGATTCGAAACGAAATCAAATAAATCCGTTTTCGCTAAACGCGGTCGCGGCGCGGAAATGATGGATTCTGATGAAAGTCGAATTTATTCAAATTAATACGGAGGCAGCCGTGTTTTGTTTTTGCTGATTGTACCTACAGCTTATTGTAGGTATTGGCCGGGTATCGCCGTGTTTGTAAAAGTTGGTGCAAAAGGGTCCACCTTTTGGGTAATAATTGTGTAAATAAAAGTGCCAGAAATTTACAACTTTACCCTTGGAAAATTCAAAACAGCTGTTAACAAACTCTTAAATAGCGTAGTTAGTTAAGTCCCATAAAGAATAACAAAAATACTTGATCATCTAATTACATTATTATTCTTAAAATTGTTATTACTAGTCTCTTATTATAATTCATCTGTTGTTATTAATTTACGAATTTTATGATTCCGTATTCCATATTGGTGATTATTTTTTTATATGGTTTTAATTTCTTTATTAATATTCCGTATAGTAATTTCCAGTGTTACTATTGTGTTGATGTAATAATCAAATTTTTATTTTAAATACGTTAACCCGATTTGAATGCTGTGTACCTAGCACCTCCAAAGGGAAGTGCCCTTTGGAGCTGCAATCAAATCTGAATGCTTGTGTATAACACAAGCCTCGTAGCTTACTTTGGGACTAGAGAATTGGTGTGATTGTTGTGAAATATTTATATTTTATATATTTATATTTTATATATGTTAGTTGTTATGATTGTGTCTCTGTTATGTGTATCTACCTAACAAAAAAAATATATTCACGAAACCTTTAGGCCACACCAGCAACTTTCTGGCCACGTGCCTTGCTTCCGACAACGTTTTAAGCGTTATTCGCAATAGCTACTTCTAGCGAATTTCATTTTAATCAAATCAAATTTAATCAATTCGTTGCATTTTTTATTTTAATTATTCAAGCTTTATTGCACAACAAAACTATGTACAAAAGGTGGACTTAACGCGTATATATATATAACACATTCATAACTCTGGGCTAAGCAGAAATGATTGGCATTTAATGCTTTTTGTTGCTAAATGACTATTTGTTGATAATTTACTTGATATTGGTAAAAATAATTTATTTTACATGTACACTAGGCATTGACACAAATGTATCGATATACCTATCGAAATGAATATTTTGGTTGATTCTTCCTTTTGGTTGGTTCAAAATTAATTGTTGTTCATTGTTAATCTATCTTGCCTTAATAAAAAAGTTCTAAAAGTTTACTGTTTCATTTTTTTAAATGTATTTATGCTTTTACCCAATAGGCTTTTAGTTATAACATGCATCGTCCTTTTTAAGATCAGATGAAAAGAAGGTAAAAATTCCTGTTTCCAAACGATATATCAGACATTAAACATCATCTACTCCTCTCAAAGACAAATAGTAAAATGTAGTTACAAAACATAGAAACCAACATCACTAGCAGACGCACACATGAACTGCACCCATTGCCTTCTTTCTGCATGACCTTGAGGTTGACTGCCAGAAACTGCTTTTAACATTAAGTCCACCTTTCGTACATTTCTTGTGTAATAAAGTTATAAATAAATGCACAAAAATTGATTCACGTTCTCGAGCTGTCAGTTGTATTCTAAATCTGTACCTAAGCCTTATCTAGTATCTTTGATAGGATGGACTCAGGATTTGACGGAAATGATGTTCCGACAACAGGCTGGCAAAGGGTGGCAGTAAGTACATAGGAATCCGTTCACATGGTACTAAGCTCCCTAATTATGTTCATACTAAGCTCTCTAACTGTGTACAATTTTGAATCTATTTTCTTCAAAAGAAAAATTAAGAAAGACTAAAACAGAATTTTCGTTTTCAGTTACAGCCGCGAACCTTTAAAATATTACAACATCTCAATATTTTACGAAGTACAAAAGTATCTTCAGCATCTGCAAGACACAGTTTCAGTTCATTTGCCGCCAAAATGTACGTAAAAACTTGAGACTTCCCCTCCAAGTGTTTTTAATACTTGCTTTGAATAAATCCAGCCATTCCCGGCACGACTTTTAAATGCAAAGTTTATGCCGCTACAATTTTCATAGCATAAGTAAAATTTTCAAAATCAATATTAACAACAATGTAACAACAAGTTCAATTACGAGTACAATAGCTGTAGGTAGGTATTATGTAAATGAGTTATTGTATATGAGACTGGGGAAAAGGTAATGTTTTTGAACAAACTTGTTAATTTACACAAAATCTTGAAATGAATAAAATGATAGACAAATAAAATTTTTGGAAGAAGACTTAGACTGGCAATAAGAAATACCTTTTTGAAACCATATTTTGGTGGACTGTTGAAGGTTGAAGGAAAGCCTATTCTTTTCAAACACAATACCAAAGCAACGGCACGAGGTGTCGCAGCGATTTAGAATCATCTTCCAAAGTAGGCCCTTATAACTTTTTTGAATAATGCGAGTGTTATGGCCCGAAATATGCTTCATTTGGCGCGAAACTTCTCTAAGTGCGTGAGGAAATCATATTCATATTTTTTACGCCTCGAATGCTCCCGACGCGCATTTGAATAAGGCGCCCGGACTGTCTCGGAATATTACCATACCCTCAAATGTATAATGATGTATTATTTTGTGTGTTTACTGGAAGTACGCATTTTTATACGCCAAACGTTTTCATCTTCATAATGAACGGTTGTAATGAGCTCGTTTGCCGCTGTTATATAATGATAATGAGATCGTGAAATGTTTTTGCATACCGTAGGTATTATCTACTAACACGGTTTGTTATAAAAATGTAATGCTTACATATTATGTGAAGGTGGAAACAGCTCATTAAACAAAATGAAATAACATTTCGAATGACAATTAGCATTTTTTATTATCATTTAATATTTACAAAGATGTACCTAATTACAAAAGCTGCATACTTATATTTATTAAAGCAAAAATCAAATTAGCTTAATTTAGTTACGAAAACAAAATCGTTTAGTTTCGACTCAAAACGGCGTGGCAACATTACCATATGCACTTACCCCCTCATATTTCAAAGCGAATCTTCCACCAACTTAATTTAGTCCCCGCAAAGAAAACTAACCTTAAAATTAATATTTCTTTCATTAAAATCTTGTAATATTTTCTCCGCTGCATGCATAAGTAATGCCATGAATAAGTGGGGGCGAAATTTCTCCTGCCACTGATTGCGTCTTTGCTGATGGTACGAGACGATCGAACTCGAATTGCGATTGTTTGAGCAAATATTTGGAGCAAGTTCTCTTGAAAAACGAGTTTTGTACACAAACCTAGAGTTAATCAAGATTGGTAATTGAAAGGCAGTGACTAAAAATCGGATGCCTTTCTGTAAGGGCACCCCAACTTTGAAGAAGAAGGTCTTTGTTTTACAAGTGAAATAAAACTTTTTAAACTTGAAATGAAATAAATTCAAGAATTAATTAAACATTTTAGTTTTTACTGATGGGATTTGAGATCGTACGCATGTACTCGTGGTACAATGTTAAAAGAAGTATAGATATGGTTTTAACATTTTTGATAGAATATAAAGTAAGTATAGTAAAATGACTCAATCATCTCTGCTATTCTAAAACATAAATAAAAAATACTTTAGTATGTCGACTGCAAAATGGCGAGTTGATTTTTGTAGTATATTGCTTTTTCGTTTCAATATCGCAATTTATCACACGAAAGGTGTTGCATTACCACATTTTCTAGTCCATCAATCATTTGTGGATTACACGGCGTATTGGGTTCTCTCGCCCAACATAAAGGGTTGCGTCAGAGTGGCCTTCTGCGGGTATCAATCAACATCTTCGATAACCAACAATTTACTTTTCTATTAAGAGTAAGTAAAATATGTTTTTAGAGTCGAAAACTATCCTTTGGTCATTCATTCAAGTTCTTTTAATGCCTTGAATATTTTTAGACAAGATGGTCTAAATGGTTTAGGTAATTGACCTATTTAAAATGTGCCTTGAGGCTGGTTTTATTACGTAAGGAGGGAAGACAAGTAGATGCTCCTTCAGGTTACCGGCCGATATACTCTTAGATGAGGCCGCTATGATATTTGAAAGAATTCTGGTTGCTCGCCTCGCAAAACACCTCCGAGATGTAGGCCCTAACTTTTCAGGGCAACTATTTGAGTTTAAACCAGGTCAGGGTATAATTGACGCTATTACTCTGATAAACAAGTGATCATTGGAAGCGTTCAGAAATAAGTAAAGCGCTATGGCAATAATTGCCTTTAATTCCCTTCCATTGTTTTGTATTGAAGAGGCCTCCACAGAGTACCTTTATACTTACGCAAAATCATCAATGACTTCCTTTTAGGCCACGAAGTTCTTTATTCAGACAGAAATGGCAGTGTTCGTGCTAGGCTTATTTATGTCTTGCGGTGTTCCCCAAGGCTCAGTTCTAACAACTAAGTTCCACTTTTATGGAATATTGTCTACGACTGGGTTCTGCCTGCATCCCTACTACCCGGAATGCAAATTATTTGCTTCGCGAATGACACCCTGACTGCGGCAAAAGCGAACAGTAAACAAGGAGTGGCGGGACTGGCCTCAGCTGGAGCCACAGATATTGTTTGCCGTATACGGCTGCTTGGTCTTGAGGTGGCAGTGGCTAAAACAGAGGCAAAATATTTTCATGGGCTAAAAAGTAAAGCTGCGACAGGTGCATGTGTCCTTGTTGACGGTGCTCACGTACAAGTCAAAGCCCATATCAAATACTTAGGATTAATCTTGAATGGACGTTGGAATTCCAAGAGCATTTTTGTCGTCTTGTTCCGAAGCCGATTAAAACAGCAAAATCCCTGAGCAGCCTATTGCCGAACATGACACCTGATTACACATGGCTGCTTCAGTGGTTACCTTCACAAGATTGCCAGGAGAGAGGCAACACCAAGGTGCCACCACTGCGACACCGGAGAGATGGCTGTGCACAACGTGTGCATGTGAATGTGTCGCGTCACGCGTGGGAGAACCAGCGACAAGCGTTGACTGCAGTTATAGGCCCTGTCTTCTCGCTAACAAACGTGTTTGCCGCTATGATCAGCAGTGAAAGCGCGTGGAAGGCAATGGCTGAGTATTGCGAAGACGTGATAACAAAAAAAGAGGCAGCGGAGAGCGGCAAGCTGACCCGATTCGACGTAGGCGACTGGGTGCTCGCAGGTAGCGGTACGATCGCGACGGCAGGAGCGGCAACCCCGGGCAGTCGCTTAGCATGATCGAAGAAAGAGCAGCCTCGAGTTTCCCGAGGCAGCCCATAGGTGTTTCAGACCGCAGGCCACCGCGCCATGAGCTGAGCGAACCTCTGTCGCACTACTAATAGCGGCCTGTGGGCAACCGTTTTTTGTTAAGGGTGTTTACACACCCTTACATTAATGATGCATTACGTGATAGACTCTGGAGATCCACGGATATTTGTCATTTTCTTCGATGTCTTTAGATATTGATAGATATGTGTATACTTTCGTTCCTTAAATAAAATAAGTCTTCGATTTGTTTTCATGACTTTCGTAATTGACCTGTGGTTATGAATCCTGAATTCCTTATTTAAATTATGATAGAAACATTGTAAACAAGTTGCACTGCGACAAAGACTTTCGTTTTCCTTTCCTCCAACACGCCTGCACCTGTGAGCGCACACTTGACATGCTCCACAGCGCGGCGCACAAAAATAGATGCTCGTTATTGTCACCGAGCCGAGGTGTGGCTGCGAGAGTGCCCTCGCGCTGATAATATGTGCATAAATTGCGCTGAGGGCTGAGGGCTGCGCGCACTCCACGCTTCCAGGCCTTAGCGTCTTAGCGCGTGTGATTGATGGTGGAGTGAAGGGTTGTGTGTTGTGTACTTCTTAGGTTGTAAGTATGTGATCTAGCGGAGGTAATAGTAGGAATACTTACTCGAGAATGGTGAGTAGTCGCCGTTCTGCAAGGAGACCCATATAATCTACTATCGTCCCCAGGGTAGTAAGTATGCGTAATTGCATTTCCTCCGTTTAAAAAAAAAGGGTGTGTGTCATGACTTTTTATAAAGTCGGATCTTAAAAATGATACCAAAAAACAGTTTTTTCAAGCGATATTCTTCTGAGCGCCAGTTCTTTTGTACACATTGGACAATTTTACAAAGAAAAGCGAATTATTGTTTGTTTTATGTTCTCGTTAACAAAAAATACAACAGGATGTCAAAATTAACAATAGACTTGACTTTTCAGGAATCGGTTTGCGCTAAGTTTATTCCTAAAAGCCAAGATCCTAATGATCTTTATGTGTAATTTCAAATGCAAATAAAAACGTGTTATTGTTTGAAGTTACATCGCATTTAAATATTTTAATGTGCCAAAAGAATAAATTTAAGCACACATCAAGTCTTTTTATGAAGGCGTTCCTCCCCGCAAAGGGTTGAACGCCGTAAAACTCAATTTTTCCTTTTATATCGTGAGAAAAAAACCCAGGTGTGCCTACAGGAGTATATTAAAATGTTAAATGTAAATTCCGCCAGTTCCCTGGGCCATATTTCAGGAGTCTGTCTGTCTGAATTTGGTATTCATAGCTGGTTTTTAGTTTAATATTGGGGTTAGAGGTTTTCTCGGTAATGTTTTTTGAAGAGTTTTTCGCGGGATAAATGAAGAAACCGGGTTGGTTATAAACAGTTGTTTTATTCAAATTCTTGAGAGTTGAGGTAAACAACGTTATTGAATATTATTTTTTGGGGATTTTCATACTTTTTTGTGTAATTTTAGTAGATGAAGTAGATTCAACGGTAATCTAACCTCACCGTATCATATCAACGACAATAAATACTAGCTTAGGTTAACCTTAGATCAACATAAAATTCAAAATCAATACCTTTAAAGTATCCCCTTCGTCGTAAGTAGTTAGCATTTCATATGTAGGTACGTACCTATATATTAGATGTAGCATAAACATTTAAGTAGGTACGTTATTAAGTAGGTCCGATATTCCGATAGTCAAAGACACAAACGTGTCATTACTATCCCATTACTCATTCGTAAAGAAAGGTATGAAAATATGTTTTCAGACTAAATTAATAAGTAGGCGCCAGTGTAAAGCGGTGGTTATTAAAAGGCTCAAGGGTCGCCCGTACAGGGATGGACTTTGAAAATTTATTTATTAACCGAACTATGTATCAGCCACAGAAGGGTTGAACTTCCACAAGTTTTATCTAATTTATTTAAAAGCTATTTCTCGAAAGTTTGAAGATTTTTAAGGTTAACATCGAAGATTTGCTAAGAGTACGTATGCAGTCAAAATATCGCTTTTTAAAGCATACTGCACTTCACTGTACACTGGCAGTCTTTGAGTTAGATATACTCAAAAAGTAACAGCGCTCTGCGAGTCCAATTTAACAATGCTTTCAGGATAATGCTGGGGCTGCCTCGTTTCTGTAGTTCGTCTGCCATGTTCGCAAAGGCGCAAACAGATAGCTTCGCGGCTTTTATCAGAAAGAAACAGCATTCCTGATATTCGGGGTGCGCGACAGCTCCAACGGTATTCTGAAAGTCATAAAAAGGCGACTATATGTCCCTTAATGTGGCTCATAAGCCAAAAAACATGCACCAAGTTAGATATTAGGTACTAACATAGTGTGTAAAATGTATTGTTTACTAACCATACTTGGATCTTTAGTTGTCCGATTAAATATATAAATAAATTAAAAAAAAAACTGATAATAATTAAATTAATTAAAAAAATAATAAAACCGTCAACCGGCCCTGTTTATTATAAGCCGAGGGCCGGCTGTTTGTTTTGATTGTATTAATTAAAAGCGGATTCCCTCGAAGTTTTATGAAGATTAACACCTCTCTTTTCTTCGTAATCTCCATATTCATGTTTCGGATTACTCGCGACCGCAAGGGGCCGCAAAGAACTCACAAACCCAGTGAAAGGGTTAAGAAAACGGTTTGGAGCTCCAAATGAAGTTAGAAAACTTACGGTTTAAAAAGTTAACTCTTAAATCCTATCCTGTTGAGATTTATTAAAAAAAAGAATGAATATATTATCGTAGTTAGTAGTTAATAACCTTCAACATTGTGAGTGGTAAAATAAGAAAAGATAAAGAATACCAGACAATGCCATTCAATCAATGTCATTTGATAAATTTTACATAAATAAAAAAAATACTATACAGGCTATAAAAATACTTAAAAACTTATAAATAATATCTCATGCACTTAAAAATATGCCAATACATACACACCGTTGGTTATTGTGATTTGCCTTGTAAATATGTAACCATAAAACCGTTTCATACAAAAAAAAATGTTTAACAAGAGGATAGAATACAAACAAGTGCTATCTTCAGAACGAGTGTCCATATACCGATAATCAAATTCACACCCACTCAGTAGAAGGAAAGCAATAATTTACCCCGTGCGGGTAAAATACCCCGGATCCGGGAAATTTCCATAACATGTGCGTGATAGCTCATGGTGTGCTACAAGGCAGTAACGATGAGTAGCTTGAAGGATACGTGACGACATGAGCAATATTGTATTGAACTCACAAATAAAACCTTATACCATGTTTTCTTGTTCGCTGTCTTAACAGCTACATGACATCGGTCGTCGGAAGGACCGGAGCCGAAAAATTTTTGTTAAGTTTTATGTCTTTTAGAATTTAAAAAAAAAAACGTTGAGAACGCAAATATTACTTAATAAATAAAAAAAACACATGATGTTATTGAAAATAAAACGAAATAGAATACGTTGACGAATAAAGATACTAGATACGGACGCTTTAGTTACTTATTAATAGGGAAAATGTTAAAAGTTTCTTATACTCATAATGATGCAATCATCATCATCATCATCATTATCAGCCAAAGGACGACCACTGCTGAACATAGGCCTTCCCCACAGTTTTCCACATCGACCGATCACAAGCGGTCTGCATCCAGTGTGATCCTGCGATCTTTACAATGTCGTCTGTCCATCTTGCCGCATTGATTGAACAATATTAAAGCATTGCAATGATGCAATCCTAATAATTTAACTAATTTACACTCATGGATAGTGGTAATTTACTGCTTGGTGGGAGGGACTTGTGAAGTAGGTTTACTGCATGTGTTTTGTGCTGTGTACTTAACGGAACGCAAAGTATACAGTTTAATTGGATACAAAAGATGTGTAATAAAGGTTTAAAGGTTTTCCGATGGAGTTTATGTCTTTATTGTGGGAAAGATGAGAATCCAGATCGTTTTGATATTTAATATGGTCCAAAAGAAAATCAGGTAAACCTACTTTTTAGGTGAGCGTAGGTATAGTTAGTACTAGGGCGAATAGGACTTATATCTATTTGAACAATATTACTTTTTTTTAAATATAAGCAATATATTTACTTTACACAGTTTGAATATAATTAGTAAATAAACAAGTGTTTTACCTAGTTCTGTTTGATGATCCTGTGGGGTGAGCACGAACATTATCGTAACGTATTCGTGTCGTCCATGAAGCAAAAACAAAGAGGAGTCGTAACAGTCAAATTTCTTTATGAAACAACGCGTGATATTTTGCGGGGTGCGGGGGTGTTCAGTTCTGCCCGTGGCTCCGCCCACTTCGCAATATTTAATCTATCGGCTAATAGCAAAACTACTAGTTTAGGTGTATGTTGATGTTACTACTAGTTCAGCTATCTCACACTAGATGTCGATAGTCTTGAATATGATGGGACGTACTCAGAACTTTAAGCTTAAAAAAATGTAATATGTATTTTTTTTCTCTTTATTATCATGTAAAAAACCGTTACATTACAAAACACTTAACTAACATACTTAGTACAAGTGAACCACTTGGGTTTGTAATAATTATACTAAGGGTTACAAATAAAGTTAATAAATACATAAAAACAAGAATTGGACAAATAATATATGTAAGCCGTTTGGTTAATAATTGAATTATTGCTAATTACAGGAAAGAAAACCAAGAAAGTTAAGCTTTAATTTAATATTTTTAAAAGATAAATTATCTCGTAATTCTCTTGATAGTTTATTTATGAGCCGAGGCACAATAAAATCAGAAGTTCGCTTACCGTAGTCATTATTTACGCGAGTCGACCTGCACCTCAACTCACGCCGAGCTACCGATCGTGTGTATACAGGGTTGTTTGTTTGTGGCTGATTTTTACACGTCTTGAAGAACAGATTATTTAGCAAAATGAATTTAACTTGGATTTGAACAGGTTGATTACTTTACAATATTCAAAAAGGCCGGAATAGTTATCACTATATTGTTGCCTGATTCCTTTTGGTACTATATTCTTTAGTATTCTTACTTGAAGATCGTATATTTTATTTAAGTATGTATTATAGGTGCGTCCATAGCTGCATAAACCGTATTGGATGTACGATTCCGCTAGAGAATTATACAGCATCATCCTCACCTTGTACGGGATCCGGTTTTTAAGAATAATTATGTTTGCCAAAACCTATCTCAACTTATTACACACATATATTATGATTGTACCAGTTAAATTTATTGTCAATCTGTAGACCTAAACATGTTTGGCAATCTACTATTTCTACGGGAGTACACATACAATTAAGCGAAACAGATGAGTGAAAGTATTTATGGTCATGAGCCAGAATGCCCTTTAAGGGAACGCTTTTAATATAAGGTGATTTAATCGGCAGTAAATTTGTTTTTGAAGCGTTGACAACTAGTCCTACATCGTGACACTACATCAAAAGAGCGTTAAAGTCCGATTGCAGCATAGCCCATGCTTCATTAGGGCCACTATGGGCAGCCACTAGGCAGGTGTCATCGGCAAACTGATAGCATTTACTATTTTTATTGTAATTGTTCATGTCGTTGACATATGAAAGAAAGTGTAGGGGCCCTTAGACCGATCCTTGGGCCTAAATAAGAGATGGTTTGGCAGTTTGACCGAGTAAACTTAATTTTAAAATATTTAGAGTAGATTTAAAAATAATAGACAAAATCTTATTCCAAACATAACTTTGTTTAAAAAAATCAATTACCAGTAAAAATAATAGTTTTGGTTAGTTGTTGTCGGTTAGTTGCCCGTTCGTTTTGTATTGTTGCAAAGTGCTTAAAACGAATATTAATATATTTTTCTGCAATCGATTTCATCAGAAGTACAATATGATTAGCTGTAGGTGATTGGTCAAACATATGATTGGCCGATGGTTTGAAACAATCTTGTCCAATAAGAGATTGTAATGTATACGATACAATGGTATGTTTACGAAAGTTAGGAGTATTGAAAGATTGCGATTTAACAGAACGAATACTGCATACGGTCCGAATACATATTTTTATGACATCTCTAGATGGCAAAGTAAGACCACCCTTATTTTTTGTATTTATCAAATCCAGGTCACTATCATTATAATTATCAGCATATAAGTCTTTGCCTTCATTTACCTCATTTACCTACTTTTTCAAGCGCTTAACTTGCATTTGTAGTCTTCTGATTTTTAATCCAGCCCTTTTTTCTTTAGATCGAAGTTGTCCTATTTCTTGCTTTAGCTTCTTTTTTCTAGGCAAATCATTTAGTATCAGAAATTCATTTAAATCACTTGTGGTAGGGTCTACAGATGATTTTACAGGCTCTGGTAATTTTCTTTTAAGCTGTAATATAAAAAAATAAAATTAACTAGTTATTTTTTAAAAATTAATTAAATTCGGTCACGCAAACATCATTTAAACAAACCGATAAATCCAGTTTTAAACTAGGTAAAATGCCCTTTTTCAATTTTTTAAGGCCCTTTTTTGTCACTGTGAAGTCCACGTCAATGAAATGGCCAGAACAAATCTTTGTATATTTTGTTGGTGTCCAATCCGGTCTATTAAGTTTTGAAATCCATTGCTATTTTAAATTTTGGTCAGATGGAAATCTGAAACGAACATATAAAAATAAATATTTTTTCACAGGATCATTTAATTCTTAATACGGCCCTGGATATTTGTTATATTTAAAATAGTTATTCTAGACGACGACAGATAGCGGCCCGTTAGTAATATAATAATAAAAGCTATTAAAGTACTGTTTAACTACTAAAAGGTATTTAATACTAAGTTTATAACAGTTTTCAGTTTAAACGCATGAGTATTACAATATACTACTGCAAAATGATACGTAAACTTATGTTTTTACTTCCCAAAACTGTCGCCATCTAGTGTCAAATAGAATAATTTGAACTGAACTGAAGCTGAAAGCTGAGAATGTTATAGACTTTTTATTTTTAATTTACGATTAAAATTACTTACAAATGAAATGTGATGCCATCCATATTATCAGAACGTCTGTCTGAGTAACTTTGACATTGTAAAACACAACACTTCATCCTTTTTTTTGTTAAAACGCAAAAAACACACTTACAATGCGAGTCTCGTTACGTGTGCATCTGACGAACGCTGACAACAAACTAAGCTAGGCCCCGCCCACAATGATGACGTCAGGACCTAGTTGAAAATCACAGTGCACAGTTGCTTAGGCCAGCTCCTCTTTGTTTTTGCTTCATGGTGTCGTCCAAATGTCAGACATGTCAGAAACTGACAGTTTCAGCATACAAATTGACAAGTTAACGATAGGTAAACGCTACGAATACGTTACAATAGTTGTTCGTGCTCACCCCACTGAAGTCAGCTTTTTCAGTTGATTACTTTCTTATTTCTTTATTAAATGAACTTTATACTTCAAAATACCATTTAAACTTTAACCCAATTAGGTACATAAGCAAAAATTTAATCTTAAAAACAAAATCTGTGTTTGCGTTTCGAATCTCACATTTAACTCCTCAATCCCGCAATTGGCGGCGCAATCAATTTCGTCTTCGTAGCAATCAGTAGAACAAACCGAAAAGTCTTTTTTTATCGAAAAAAATCGCTTATCCGATCTCGCCTTCTATTTTTACATCCTGCCTTTATTTTGGCATAAAACCCGGGTCCTCGAGCACACGGGGTTGTTCTTCAAAGCCGTAGCTTTTCGTTTTTATCCTACTTGACTCGTAATGTAGTGAATTCATACATGAACAATCGCTGGGGTTCGCCTCTTTGCAACATTTCGCTGCGTTCGCTCCGGCGTCGCCGACTGGAGTTGAATCAATTATAGCTTTTTGTGGTATTCCCTTGGATTGGACAGAAATAGTTTGGATGACTGTTTTTTGTGGGTTCTGTTAATGCATTTCTTAAGTTTAAGCTCTAAATGTTTGAAAGTTCTCTGCCATGTACAGATTCGTATAAATGGAAAAGGAAATTCGTCATTCAGGAAAAAAAAATACATTTTCTGGAATGAATGAAATTTATTATCATAAGATATGAATAAGGTACACTGAAGATGACATTTTTTTAGGATGTTCTGCTTACTCAGCCGTTATAAACAGCATGTAAATTTTAAAAAATGGATTGAGTTTACAATTGTCAAAATATCAAGATGTCATAATACATTTTAAATTAAATAAGGAAAAAGTGAAGTTCTAGGTACTTCAAAAGTTTAGCTTGGAACAAACAAACCCATGGGACAACTTTAGTAAAATAATCACTGCTGCTATTGCGAATTTTTATAAACATTGTAGCCACCATAAACATTTGAGCCACTATATTTAATAACAAAAACTTTAGACCCACCATCTTGCGACCTTCATGAAGGAGGACTTCTGGCCGCAGGGAGTCGTTTTTCGGAAATTCAGGGGACGCCTTCCTGCCGACATCACCGCGCGTGCCGTATTAAATCGCTGACGCGTGTGTTTGTGTGATACCTATAGATACTATTTTAATTTATCAACTGTTTTATAAGAATATATATGTTAGACTTTAAGGTATTTATAATATGGGCCATCGTTATGTTATAATTTTGTAGCCTGAAATAAACGTTATTATTATTATTATTTAGGTACTTAATCCTGGTATCACTGCACACTAGCAGAACAGAAAATGTCCGATCGAGATAACACTTTTGTCGGCACTGTTCCTTCCTATCTCCTCTGCTGATGCTGCGATTTCTATACGCCTGCTTAATAAAACTAGTGTCAGGAATATACGAATGTTATAATGTGATAAAGTCGGCAAGAATAGTTTATGGGAAGTGATCTTCAGAGCGTTTATGAGGTACTGATAAATATTTGACCCAGATAAAAGTTAGTACATTGCTGATCTGTTCCGAATAGGTTAAAATTAAAGTAGGTTGCTTGCATGCAACTACGGAAAGCTAAGTATGTTTAAAGTTCATGTAAATAGGGGTTAAAATATGGTATGAAACTTAGCTACTTCTCCCTTGTTCGTCTTTGGTTAATTGTAATTAAAAAAAGGTATGCAATCAGTTTCTTTTTACATTATAATATAGATATGGTAGTATTTTAACATTAAATAATCTATTTCGGTTTTGTAGCTTCAAAAAACTTTTTTTCACTCAAAATTTATTTTTTGTAAATAGACTCACAAGCAGCATTTTTACACGTCTCAACATATAGAGGTAAATTAACCCTTCCACCCTTCAGAACAATTTGGGCCAGTGCTGAGAAGAAGCGGCGCAAGAAACTCAGTCACTATTGCCATTGCCTTTTTTCAAATTTGATTTACAATAATTGTAATTATTTACATTCAAACCTTACCATATATCTTTGTCATTTTAAAAGGAGAGGCATATTTAAATATAACCCTTTCACGCTTGCCAACGAAAACCACGTAAATGCTCGAAACATTTCGCTTCATCCCAAAAAGTGTATGCAAAACCTGCGGTGGCTTGCGGTCGCGCAACAAACAGGCATTGGGCAAGGGGATCGGGAGGTTTAATGAAACTCCGTGGTTTTTCCATGATTATTCATGCCACTCGGATACCTTCAGCTTACTGCGAACAGACTCGAGTGCAAGCCTCGTTTTCCCTGAAAGAACGGCTGGTGTGGCCAAGGATGGGGTAGCTGCGTTTATGAAAACTTTTAGCTATTTCGTTTGATTTATTGACTGAGGCCCGGTTTCCACCAAAGCGGAGATGAGAGGAGACTAATCTCTGATCTCTGATCAGCCAACTACGCAGGAGATATTGTAGTGCACAAGTGTGAGCGCAATACACAGGTGCACTCACTGTTCCATCAAACTCAAAGTTCGGTGAGACGGCAATCCAACAGGACCGGAGAGAGATCAGGCGCAGGACCAACGGCTTAACGCGCTTTCTGAGGCAAAGGGGTGTAACACCGCCAACTTCCCGACTCCGAGCTGCTTTTGAGAAATTCATGACAGAAAATCTCAGAAATAATTTTTGGCTCGACCTGGGATTCGAACCCAGCAGGACCTCTCGGATGTAAGGCAGAAACTTTGCCACTACACCAACGAGGCAGTCGACGAGTAACAACGAGTAGGCAACGAGTATTTTGAATAGCATTGGTCATCTCATCTGATCTTGATCATCTCCTTTCCGCTTAGCTACGAAATGTGATTGGTTATACAAAACACATCTCGTCAAGTCTCCTCTGTTCTCGACAAACGTTTTAAGACCCCACTAGCTTTAAGCAATGCTGTGTGTGTCCAAGAGGGATATAAGCAGAGTGCCTATTCAGTCTTGCGCGTGGATAAATGATTTGACATGATTTTTATGTTGTGACGTTTTTACGAAACCTTTTTACAATAATTCATGGTATGGACTGCCTTCCTTGGAAGCTTTGCTATGTAAGTGTTTTGAATTATGTCATCACTAAGCGGCCTGCTCGCGCATTTGTTCGCGCAAAGGGAGCATTTAATCGGGATAAAAATATTCTATTAACTAAGTCAGCTCATACCCTGTCTGTATACCAAATTTCATCAAAATGTGTTCCGTAGTTTCAGCGTGATTATCGTACAAACATCCAAACAAAGAAGCTTTCACATTCATAATATCAGTGTGATTACCATTCACTAGATAGTTTCGACAAGTTCATAAAGGTTGATTGGTTCATGATTGTGATTGAGGTTAGGAGTGCAGGCATAAAAATTTATTAAAAAATAAGTCATCCTTCCCAAACACTGACCCCTCCACAACACTAGTGCCTCTTCCCACCACACCCCAACCGCACATCTCATTGAGATACGGTGACCTCACGAAAATCACGGAGTCACATTATCATTCCACTTTTATATCGCTCCTCTAATGTTATTGCGGTACCGCAGGACCGCAGACATGGGGATTGTTAATTAATTTTATTGGAACAACTCGACTGGAAGAGGTTTAGTGCCACAATATTGGTAGTTAAAATGCTTGGATGCGACGACTTTTAGCTAATCAGTTTTGTTTTTGTATTTGGATGGGGATGGCTGGATGTTACTTTAGATAATGGGGACTTTTTGGGTTATTCCCTTCCCAGCACCCCGATTCCCGAGGCTCCGTCCCAGAGCATCCTGAAGATGTCTTTTAAATGAGTTTATTTTTATTTTTATTTGGGATAGGTTTGCTCTTGACCCAAGACTAAGCCCAACGAGGCAAAGACTGAGTCTACGATGGAGCGAGCTCACCTAGAAGATGCCTGTTTACTCTAGCTTTGAAGATTCCTAGGTTGTAATTGCAGGGAAACACTGACGCAGGTAGTGAGTTCCACTCTTTTGCAGTGCGCATCAGGAATGTAGATGAGAAGCGCTTGGGTCGTAACAGTGGAACATCGATGGAGTTCTTAAAGAAAGAAATAAATCGGGGTCTTTTTGACCGGGGTCGTATTATATTAAAAGATCATGTGTTTTTGATCTGTTTTCATAATTTGACAAAACAGTGCAATCTGCTGATATATTTTCCTACTTTACTTAGCTACTATAATAAAGTAGAAATTATTAAAGAAATAACGGTTTTTTAATAGAGATTTAATAACAATGAAGATCTAGTTTGCGCATTTAAATGAAGACCTTGAGATTTTTAATCGTAACGCTTAAATCAAATGATAAGCATATCTACCTTTAATTATTAAAAATATTACAAAATATTCTGTTTTTTACAAAACCTCAAGAGATTTCCTGACTCAAAATTGTTTCTATGACATGAATGACTTTTAAGGTACTAGATTTATTTTAGTCTAAATAAATTGTGAAGTCTTCTCCTTAAGCTTTAAATGTTATGATTGATTTTTTAATTTGATTCGACTATATTCAACAGTTATTCTTGATAATATAATTAAATTTAATGATATGCTTAATAATTTAATTTAAGTTAACTTTGTAACTAAGCCCTAGCCGGGCGTCACTGTACTAGTTTACTCATGAGACTGTAACACCTTACTGTAACGTGTGACTTGCAATAAGTATTATGATTATGATGATTATGCTTTATGTCAAGATCTTGAATTGACGACATATCCTAGAATGGCTAGTACCACCCCATTGGGCTGGGACTATTCGTGAATAGTGATGCTCACAAGCATCAGTCACTATTCACGATGATATTCATTCCGATGTTTTCAAAACCAAGGATTACTCAATGGTCGAGCATCCAAAAGAATAACAAAATAAACAATTCGATAAATCAGTCAAGCACGACAGCTGCCAATGTCCGACGCCAACTTCAACTGCTGGTGCTCTGTTGTACCCTCGGGCTTATTACCATACCGCTGCAACTTCGGGCTACTCAGTTTAAATTCGGCGAGTTTCGCCAACTTTGTTTTGGCAGTGTTTAGCAATAAATTACGTTGTTTTTAAGCTCTGTTTTTGGGGAGTTGCCTACATTTTTGTTTTTTTTTTCTTTGGAGTTCGGATTTTTCAATGTATTATTTAAACTATGCGTCTAACGTAACGCATGTTTAAAAGTGTAAAAGAAAATTATAATGGCCACTATTTGGTGGTTATTGTAATTATCTTAATAATTATTAAATTTTAAAAATTTAAAAATATTTTTTTTAACGAAATTTGTAGTCTACCTTGTAACTTAAGCTTACTTTTAATACAAGGGTTGTAGCACCAACTGACGCAAACCTATAATAATGTTCTTGCAAAATATTATTTTTTATATTAAGCCCATATAATTCAAAATCTGATCGGTAATTACTCGCGAAATGACATAAAATTAATCTTTTCAGTTTGTTTATTTTTAGCCGACTTCGCTTAAACTTCTCGTCCTATATTTGTATCTTCGATTTATTAACCTGTGACCAAAGACGCCGAAAATGGGTCCAAAACGTCTGGTTAAATAAAAATTGAAAAAATCGCGAAATTATCCGTAAAAAAAAAATATCACTTCAACCTCGGCCGGAGTTGTGCAGAAGTAAATAATTATAAATTAATTAATTATGAATTACTAACATAGGATAAGTGTATTGTTACTAACAAAAATGAGTCAAATGGTCACTTGAATAAATGAATTTTATTATTATTATTAATGTCTCGTCATATATTGGCGTGTCTTTACTTAATAGTATTTTACTTAAGTTGTCTTTAATATTCACAATAGCTTTGTGCTTATTAAAGTAACGAATATCCCATAAAAACCCGATCATTATATAACTTAGAAAAGATAACTTTGAAACAATTTTGCTCTTAACTCCCAGGGCCTTGAGAAAAAAACATTACAATCCGACAAATTTGTAAATAACTTACATATTTGTTAAGTTTTATTACAAGTACCGTCTAATAAACCTTACAAGTAATGTAAAAAATCTATAAGTAAAATTCTTACAAATACTGTAATTACAAATGCTGTTTAATGAAAGTTTCAATATGTAGAAAACGCCTGTAGAATTCGATGACAGTATTGTGGAATTTGTAGTTGTAAATTACAATTTACATAAAATTTAAGATTTTGTTGACCCTTCTTAATTAACAAGGGTAGATTTCAAAAACATTTTGTACTGTTATGGAAATTTGCTTATTTACACCCATGTAAAGGCTAAGTTTCTATTTGAATCGTATTTAAGATTATGTCAAATTTTAGCTACCATATATTCGACGGTCGTTTAGATGAACCCGTAATTTTTCATTGAAATGATACACTTTTTAACGGCTTATTTCGCGATTGATTTTAACCTTTTCTGCTTCCGTGGTCACAGGTAGACTAAGGTGTTAGTCGTCGTTACATAGTTTTGAAAAAATTGTAAACTACCATCACTCAAAAATATTAAGTTACGTTCCTATCTACACAAAATGAGCTATTTTTTTGTTAATTGTTATATCTGTCACATTAAAAGCAAAGTTTATCCGTTTACGAAAAACTCGCCGCTGCCGTTCATTATATATCTACACATCAGCACTAATGTCACTACTTCCACTACTAGTCTCTCTCTATATATATAAAATTCTCGTGTCACAATGTTTGTTCCCGTACTCCTCCGAAACGGCTTGACCGATTCTCATGAAATTTTGTGAGCATATTGAGGTCTGAGAATCGGCCAACATCTATTTTTCATACCCCTTAGTGATGAGAGAAATAATTTCTATAGCAAAACAACGTTTGCCGGGTCAGCTAGTTGTTAGTATAAACTACTAAAAATATTTATTCCAATTCTTTACTTGTTAGGTTATGGCACAATATTGTAAATTTCTGACACAACGCGAGAACACCAGTTGGAATTGTAAAACAATTTTCAAAAAGTGAAAACTTGTAATTATGCTTTCAAAAAAATAGATTTTTCTTACATAATATGTAAATATACACCTATAGAGAGAAAATGATAATTAAACAGAAACAGGTACAATTATACAATTTTGTAGATTTTCCACCATGGGAAATTTGTAAGTTTTATTCTTTATTATTCAGAAACTTATAGAATTGTAGCCTAAAATCAACAATTTCAATTTACAATTTGTAAAGTTTGTTAAACAGAGGGCCCTGTTTTTTAATTTTTTTATTATTATTTTTAACTTTAAAAACAAGTATCTGCTGTTTAAAAACTAAATTATAATAATTATGTAACTTCTAACTCGATTTTTTCCGTATGTGTTCATACAGTCATAAATTTTTCTGATTGCCGTCACCACAATGTCAAAAGAGAAACATCCGCCAGTCAAATATACATCATACAAGTTGAACACAAATCAGAAATTATCTACGCTTACACTATATGAAATCGTTATTTTTACACATTTGGAAGGATATTTAATTTTATTATCATCGTGTATTCATATTTTAATACGACAATTTTACATCAAGTATAATTAAAATTAATAATTCGTTTAATGATCAATGAACTGAAAACGGCTGAAATTCCCCAAATCTGTTGACATTAACATGACAACAATAGATATCATACATTACAGTAGTACATATGTCTAATTTATTTGTTTCAAACAGCATGGTGTCCGGAAACTATATATAAATGTTTCTAATGTTAAAAATAAAAGAAGCGTGTGTGGCCTTGCTGTCTTTGTTTGGGAGGTTTGAAACCATTTAAATCTATGCTCTTTTTTTAATTTCTTTATTTAACAGCTGTGTTATATTATAATACATAAAACTTAAAAAAAGCGTCGTTCTTTAGCCAAACAGTTTTCTCAAGTAGTTATTCATGATTCATTAGGATGTTGACGAGACGTAGATCATAAGCGCGTTTACAAATTTAAATTCACTAAATTTAAATAAAAAGAAAGTAAGAAATTTGGATCTCGACAAAATAAAATGTCTACAATAATGGACTAGGGCACACCTATATCAGGTGGCCTCTCTTTTTAGCAAGTAACGAAAGCAGTTCAATTTCTCATGAAATATATCGATGTGATTATACGCAGTGTTATATTTTCTACAAGTTCATATAATAAAACTATTGCTTCTGTAATTTGTGTAGCAAATTGGTGTAACAAAGGTACTTAAGTAGGGGGGTTCGATCTGGGACATTTCAAAGACATTTAGCAAATATCTTTGATGAAGCCCTAAACGGTATTAATTACAGAACGAATGAGTTCTTATTACATCACCCTATGAGTACATAAAACCCTGTACATAACAGCACACGATCCCCAATACGTCAATACTATCGCCACCAAACTGCCTAGGTCTTGTCCCAAATGTAAACAGTAAAAAGCATCTCCAGACGCCTGCTTCGGACGGCACTTGTCATAAGAAACGGTGATAAATCGACTGGAGCGCCATCTTTCGCGTCTGCTAGTTATTGTCCCCTTATGTGCACTACGCCTTACTTCACAACTTCGCTATAGGTCCTAAAGTTGGTGAAATAAGGTCGGTTTTTGAATTGACATAAAAATAAGGTTTAGTGCCTTTAGGGGGGAAACATTGTAGCCGAGTAATGGCCACAGTAACGTCGCAGTTATGATAAATTTGCGACTTAATTATCTGAGATGCTTTTTGTTACATTGTGCGAAATATGACTAAGTTTTAACGCTGATAGAATAGTTGTATCTGTAGGTACTACTACCGTTGCTCTCCAAGCCTTATGTAATGACAGGCAGGCCTAAACATTTGCGAATGGAAATAGAAGTACATTTTTTAGTGATAGAAGTTTGCGCTGAAAACTAATGTAAAAAACTTACAAAGATGTAAGTTAACTACCTATTATATTTCCATTCCTGAAAAACGACTCTTAATGTTTCTTACACAAAAATAACACTTCTGTTATCTTAACTATTATTTACTATCAAACAATCGTAAACAACGAACCACTATTTCCACGGGGTCCATTCGTCACAATCTCAGCGCAATCAATCTTTGAGCTTCCTCTGCTACATAGTTCAGCCGCGCGCCGCTAGGTGGCGGTGTCTAATATATTATGCATACTGATGACCCGGGTAATGAGCCTCCCTTGCTTTAAGAATATTTGGCAACAGTCGGGGAGATTACGGGAAAAATGGCATGATAAAATCAGCTTCTGGTCTGCAATGGTGGTGGCTTAGTCTGAGTTTAATTAAGATTTAGTTTCGTTTGGAGATTTTGATGTAACAATAACTAATAAATTTTTATTAAATAATTCAATGCAATAGCCAGGGCACTAAATCGTTTTTGCTTAATGGAGTTACGTATGAAAGTCCAATAATGTAAAACACTGTCTAATTATGATGCGTTTGAAGGTACCTACATTTTTATTAAACGTTACGAGTTATTAATTGGTGTCATCACATTATTAATTTGAAAAATAAACTTAAAGGAAAAATATCTATAGATATCTTCGTGGTAGGATGTCGTAGGTGCTCTTTAAAAATCCCATAAAACATATCCATCTCCAAACATTCAATTCCCGTTATTTACAGCCAACATTCCAAACAAACTGTTTGTTATTTCGAACTTTATTTACTTTGTATAAACATGCTACTGTAGTCCCTTTGACAAATTGTAAAGTATATTTCGCTTTCGGAAAAATATCGGACGGACGGACGGTATAAATAAAAACACTATATATATTTACACTTCAATGCGAATTCCGGGCCGGTGGTCAAAGGGACCAGGTACTTGCCTTCTAAATGTTTTATACAGAGAGGAATATTGGAGCTGATCGACTGCGAAGGGATGAGATGAAAGATATAATAGGGTGGCGATTGTATTTTTGGGCCGCTATTTTGCAGGATATGCGTAGGTATAATATTTGTTTCTTCGGTTTACGCGAACAGTAGACATTGAAATGAGACACTTTTTACGGATTATTACGCGATTTATTTACATTTTATTTTAACCTGACGTTTCGGACCCTTTTCAGCGTCCGTGGTCACAGGTAGACTAAGGTATTAGTTGTCATTACATAGTTTTGAAAGTACCATCACTCAAACAAATTAGGTTACGTTCCTATCTACACAAAATGAGCTAACAGAATGAGGTCTTGCGCAGGTAAAAGATCGTGGTTACTGTTATTATGTTACTCCACAATCGGATACACATTCGTTTTTGCAGTCCTTAAAAATAGACCTATCTATGGGGTGGAAGGTTGATAACCTGAGATACAGGAACCATCCTAGTTCAAGTATCAACCCACCATAACCACTTTTTGTAATGTTAGTCAAGTGTTAAGATTGTATGATTGTTTATATGGTGTCAATAAACAGATTTATTATTATTATAATTTTTTGCTATGTTGAAATTGCATTATCTGGTTATTCAGGCAACTAAAGCCTGTATTTTTTTCAAAATATAGCCCATATACTCCATATATATCTATTACTTTGAATTGAGCTAAAAGTGTATTACCGGATAGTGGAATAATATCACTAGAAACCCTACATTCTCACTCTTTTTCTTACCATTTAAACAGTTTTGGGGATAATTAAACCACTGAGAAATAACCAAAAACATTTATTATCTTGTTAAAGTTTATTAACAAATTGAATAGGAAGTTTTATAAGCAATGTCGTAATGTCTGTTAAAATTGCTTTTTTGTTATTCTTAACTTAAAACTTTATAAGACTTACAAATTAATTTAAATATTTATGACATTCTCTAGAAAAATCGTCAGTTTATCATTTGATAGACACGTGATGAAATAAGACTTTTGACCTGTTGGTGTAGCAAAACTACCTTGGAAACTAAGATTTTGTATTTTAAATAGCCACAAATAATTATTAACGTCAACTTAATAATAATAAAAATCTTTATTGCTTACAAAACTAACATTCAATGAGACAAACAAACAATTGGACATGACAAAGCAATTGGAGGTAGCTCAGCTTGTGCTAACTTGGGATATGATCCCAATCAGCGCTGCCACACCCATCTCTCCATAGATGTTGGATGAGAGGTAGGTCTTGAAGGCTTACTTAAAAGAACAGACCAACTAATACCTACAAGCCATGGAAAAACCACTTCCTAATACAAATGAATGGTAAAGCGTGCTTGCAAATTACATGTTTTTTTTTTAAATTACAGTTTTTTCTTTTCTGTAACCAGCGTCGATGTATTTCTTAACCGAAGTTTATTAAAATCAATAAAATCAATTTATTTTTTGTAAGTAGGCTAACAAGTAACACTTTTACACGTCCCAACATATAAATTAACCCTACCACCGCTTCGGGACAATTTAGGCTAGTGTTCAGAAGAAGCGGCGCAAGAAACTTAGTCACTATTGTCATTGCCTCTTCTTAAATTTGATTTACACTAATTGTAATTGTTTACATTCAAACATTTCCATATATCTTTGTCGTTTATTTAATCATCAATTTTATAATATCCTTTCGACATTATTACATCTTTTACAACTGTTTTAAATTTATCTAAAGGCAATGAAATATATTGAATTATATCCAACTGAAACAAGCCACAAGCAAAACCGCGTAAACAAAGGGAGTCCATGTCGATACTTGATAAATTACAGCGAAGTCTGTTGTCCAATCCATCTTATTCCCAAATTAGAAGAAACATTCCCCATCTCACTTGATATGCACCCTGGACGGTGGCCAGAGAAAAATAAAGGGAATTTATAGGTCCGAGTGGCCCGTTTTGTTTTATTGTTATTACCATCCTTTTATTTTTATCAATGCGCCATTTTTCTGTGGCGTTTATTGATAAAATACACGAGGGATCGCAGTCGGGGGCGGCCGAAGATTTGCGTGGTGGGTAGTGGGTAGGTCGACGGAATAGCACTTGGTATTGGTGATTCAACCTTGCATTTTTTACATAGATATTACTGGTCAACTGCCTAGTTGTTGTAGTGGCAAAATTTCTGCCTTACATACGAGAGGTCCTGGGTTCGAATCCCAGGTCCCAGGAAATCTCAAAAACAATTTTGGCCCCAAAATTGTTTCTGAGAATAATACTAATTGTTACTGATATTTATTACTATTAACAGCCTGACATGATCGTTATTAAATCCAAGTTTTTTTTTCTTAGCATAGAAAAAAAATGTTCCCTTCGGTATAATTTGGCGAATTGTCCTAAAGTTTCGCATTTTTAATTTTATATTTTGTATGTTTTGAATCGCTTAGTACATTTAAGGGTGCAATTTCAGTTTATCATGTAAAACTTACCATCTTGTGAATTAATAGTAGGTAACTCTGTTTGTTTGTATTTTTTTTGTTTGTTTGGGTCAAATTTAAATTTGGCACTTCTTAGATTCTGGTGACAATACAAGTTAATATATATTTTTTGTGTAAATCCAAGATGGCCATCACTACTGAAATGTTGGCTTATAATTTTTGTCGTGAGTACCTCAATATGGGTATCAAATGAAAGCGCTTAACTAGTTGAACACAGTTCGCTATAAAATAAAATAGGTACAAAATTAATATTATGAAACTAAAAACTTATAAATAAAAATGAGTAAAGAAACTTTTGACAGGTACCTATTAAAAGCTAAAAAACAATTCGATAGATCGCATAAAATTAAACCGTTGGGCAGTTGGCGTATAGGGTAAACTAAATGGTCTGGATAGAAATGCGGGTCAAACGATTTTTTATAGGACCTACAAATTATATTCAATAAAACCGTTTAAATTAAAGTTTTTTTACTCTTTTTCTAACTCTAGCACTGTCACAATCTTTGCAACAACGCCTTGTAGAATTATCACGACAATTCATGATCCCACATAATCTTTGGTACAGCCAGCACCTACAGACTCATTTGACGTTCGACTTGCGAAGTATCTGCAGTTAATTATAGCAATTAACATACTCCCCCGGTACCCCGGGTCCGGGTAGCATGGCTTAATCCGATTTCTTATCTTTTACACGCTAATGTCTTACAATTTGCATTCCGGGTCTTACAAAAAGCTGGCGAATTTAAGACACTTTCTGGTGTTGCTAATAGCGAAACGTTGGCCAGATTTCCTTAGAAAATGTAGCATTTCTTACAACTAGTTTAAAATTATACATAATTAAATTCAATTCCTAGGGTACCTGGGGTAGGTTGGTTTTTGTTCGCTTGCGTTACTAATAAGAGGGAATATTGGTAATCACTCACTTTATTTATACATTTAATCTCTCCTGAAATACAACGAGTAAATTCAATTTTAATTTTAATGGCCAAACCGCTTTTGTTTGTTCAAAACATAATTTTGGAACGCTATTGTGCAAAATTGTATCTGTGTTAAGTGATTGTTTAGAATCGGACCATTATTTATTAATTTATTTAAGCTTTATTTTACAATAAAACTATGTACAAAAGGTGGACTTAACGCCGTACGGCATTCTCTACGAAATGATAAGTGGGTGGTGCGACAAAATAAATAAAAGAGAAAACACAAAAATAAAAATATTAATTAGGGTTAGGTACATGACAAAGGTCAATCTGTTAGTAAAACATTTTGTCGATATTTGATTACTGAAAATTACTGGATTTCAGCGAAAGACTTAAGAAGATTCATAAATGTAAATAAACTCGCCGTCAATGTGGCAACACAGCTCTAATTTAAAGAGGTTTAACAAAAAAGATAAAGTGGAATCAAATGCAATGCTAATTGCGTGATATGGTAATTGCTGCGGCATCTAGCGGCGGGGGGCGGAAGCATCCGCTGCCCTAGCTCCCTGCTTTTGGGGACGAAGGCCTAAATGTTTAGGAAAGAACATTTGTATTTTCTAATCAACTTTACGTTACGTTAAATATTGTATCAGTTAGCTAGAAAGAAGCTTTAAAGGATGATTGGAAGGATATTTATTTATTTTTTGTAGAACCAAACGCGTGCTATTTAATCATCGTTGTAACAAATAAATAATTTCTCTAAGGCTTGCAAGATAATTTAAAAAAAAAGTAATATATATTTTTTGACAATTTTCAATGTTTTTTTTGTGTATTTTTTTATAAAAAATCATGCAGTACCATATTTAAGAAATAGCTTAAATAGTTTTATTAATTTATTTAAAAACTTCTGCACAAACTTGTGTACAATGGTGGACTTAATGCCGGAGACATTCTCTACCAGTCAACCACAGGTCCAAGCAGATAACATACAGGCACATACAGAGAAAAAGAAATTAATAAAGTTTTTTTAGAATGTACGTTCACTTTTTTTACATTAATTGTAGGTATATTACGCAACTTGTAAAAACACGTCCCTTTTAAAATTAGCATAAAATAAATAAAAGTGGGTAGCTAAGGTATTCTATTGGTACTCAAACAAATTGATTGGCTCCGACGAAAAACATCCCTGAATAGAATCAAACAAACAAATTCCCGCTCGAATTGACAAAGGACGGACAGTTTCGAATTTGAATATATTACTGTAATTTTTTAAAAGTTTCTGTTTGTCTGCCCATTATCCTGAGGTTTCGTTTTTTTTCCCATTTCCCCACTTATTAATTTTCTTTTTGACGTAGCAACCACAGATATAGTGCTGATAGATGGATAGGTATTTAAACATAATTTGAATAGCTTTTTTTCTAACTTAGTGCTATTGCTTACAGTTTTCTTCACAAAATATGCTTTGCTTGTAGACTTGTTTGCGCTTCTTTACAAAGTGTCATTTTGATTCCATATATTTTTCTTATGTTATTACATTAAAATCTTTATTGATTGATTTATAAAACTTTTACACAAATTTGTGTACAGTGGCGGACTTAATGCCGGAGGCATTTTCTACCAGTTAACCACTAGCAGAGAACATACCTACAGGCGGTGCACATACAGAGAAAAAAGAATGCTACTAACTAAACTGCCTCCTTACTAAATTAAAAAAAAAAACTTTTTAACTCTTAAAAACCTATATAATAAAAATACTCCTTATTAATAAAATAAAGACATTTTATTTCTAATATATTTACATCCGCGACCGTCATAATATATTCGCCGTCCTACTAGAGGTAAATTGAAAAGTTTTCGGCGACCGAATCCAGACGCCGTATGTAAATCCGCCATAACTCCGAAAACAATGGCGGTGGAAGTTGCCTAGTGGCCGCTCAGGTGGAAATTCATCAACGCCACGAATTAAAATTATTTACATAAAAATCTGCGGTTGAAATTTAGATAAAAACAGGAACAAAAGTTTGATACTCTCTGATACGGAATTTTTTGTGTAAACTTCTTAAGTTTAAAGTAAAAAAAAATGTTAAATATGAAAGGAGGTTTTATGTTTATATTAGGGAAAAATATGAATATACTCGTATTAAGTAGGTTTTTGACTGCATGTCACTCAGCGTGCTATGGAAAGATCTATTTTGGGGATCTTATTAAGGGATAAGATACGGAACGAAGTCATACGACATAAGACTAAGGTAACTGATGTTGACCAAAAATGTAGCAAGCTAAAGTGGCAGTGGGCTGGCCATGTCTGTCGCAGAACCGACGAGAGGTGGAGCAGGAAGGTTCTCGAATGGAGACCACGCTTAGGTAAACGTAGTGTGGGACGCCTCCCGGCTAGATGCATAGACGACCTGAAGAAGGCAGCTGGTAGTGACTGGATGCAAAGGGCGGGAGATCGTGCGCTGTGGCGCTCCTTGGGGGAGGCCTATGTCCAGCAGTGGATTGTTACAGGCTGACATGATGAAGTAGGTTTATTACAAGGAACTCAAGAGATAATGCAAATTACTAACTACTTTGCTAAGTACCAGTAAATTTTGATAGGATTTTAGCAACCTTGGTTTTCTAAGTATTCTTTACCAACGCAACATCTTTGATTGGGTACGTTTCAAAGCACTTTGGCCCCGCTAGGTCATCGTACAGTATGTTACCCAAATTGAGGTATATTCGAGTCAAATTATACCGTCAGTCAGAGCGTGTGTGATGTGATCTGCCGGCTAACGGTCCCGCCAACTACCGAAAACAATCCGCCGTTTTTGTATTCACTGTGCGTCCGTCGGGTTGATAACGGCCCTAGCACAAGTCGGTTGCTACCATTTTTGACAGGACTTGAACGAAAAAGACAAATAGGTATGTCGCCTGCATAGTGACTTTCCCAAGAACATTGTTAATCATTTTTGTCTTCTTCTTCAACTTGACTATATCTCCTTTGGATTTTTGTTCAGCTCGAAAATGATTTTGGATATAATTTTATGCGTGGTACATTTTTTGAGCTAGTAGTAGTTTATATGTTATCTTTTTTTAAATCTTTCTGCTTGCTTATATCAATAGTCATTAAAAAGGTGCTTCACGATGGATAACATAGGTAGGTATTAGATTTTAGACATAATTTAACAAAAATTAACGAAATACGCCCCTTTTCAACATCAACACCAACTCGAATCTAAAGTCAAGGCTCTCTATTCGTGAAGCGAACTTGACATCTGTCACCCGTCACACAGTAACTACTAGTGAGTTTCTAGTCGCATGTGACAGGTCGCAGTGCTCGTATCGCCAACGCCGATCGGGCGATACCGCGGATCGGCCGCTACGCATACATTTGCATTTCATTTCATAACCAGTGAATAGGGGAATAAAATTAGACGCACATGGGTCGCTTTTTCGAAAACCGTTGTTTTTACTTTTTTTTTCTGTTTCGCTTTCCAACGGCCGGTGGCTGGAGCGTGACACCTTTTTTTTCTTGGCCAAATGAGAGGCCTAGGGTGGGCCTTGGGAAAACGCACAGCGAAGAAGCAAAGGTGCTTACGTAATAGTCATAGTCCTCATGGCCGATTTTGACCACGGTGGCCAATCTCAACAGAAATCTATCAACTGCGCAGGAGATGTTATAGTGCACAAGTGTGAGCGCAATACACAGGTGCACTCGCTGTTCCATCACTCTCAAAGTTCGGTGAGACGGCAAGCCGACATGACCAACAAAGATTTGTTCCTAGTACTACTAAACTATTTGTATGTAATACTTAATCATTATGACCTAATTTTTTGCTCTTGGATTTGCTAGTTTGGACTGAGGACGCTGTGCCAAGAAAGAGGAAAACTAGAGACTATACTGAGTATATTTCAGTCAATGGTCGTTGACAATCTATTTAATTTGCCTGTATAACATTTTACCAAAACTTTTACAACCGAGCTTTGGTAAAATATTATACAGGCAAAATTAATTGAAATATTTATTTATTTAAACTTTATTGCACAAGATATGTACGAAGGGTGGACTTAATGCTAAAAGCATTTTCTGCCAGACAACCTCAAGGTTTAAAAATATCTGGTTTTTATGCATTTTTTTTTAACTTCACTCAAAATCTTTACCTGGACTTACATCTTTTACACCGTAAAACATGAACGTTTTTAGAAAAATATCTCGATTATCCTACTTGATATAACTATAAAAGTAGGAGTGCAATTTTTAATATAAAATTAATTAGTTATATTTTTTGTAGTGAAGATACCAATAATTTGATTTATATTACTTAGGTATTTTTAAATTCTCGTAATATAATATATATCCTAGTAAAATATATAATACGACATCATTCATTTAAATTTTTACTTATGTAAAAGAAATCATTTACCAAAAATATTATTCAATAAGTTTTTTCAGTGACTTCTAATTTATAAAATAAAATCATGCAAGCTTAAACAAACATTATTAAAATTAGTTGAATAGTTTTGCCACTCCCCGATAGGTGGAGCTAGCTTACTGATTTGACGTTAGATAACAACAAAATGCATTTGAAGATATAGGTATATTTAAATAATCGAAAGTCTAACATCGATGTTCAATATTTATTAAAAACCAAACATCAATATTTAGTTTTCTGTTTGGATATAGATATTTTATATGTTACATAGGTACTCACTTTCTGCGCCCTGGATTCAATCTTAAGACTTTGAAATTATTATATTATTGTTTTGTGTGTACCTACTATAATGCAGGCGATAGGATAGATAGCTCAGTGTTTGCGATTTCAAAAAATCGGTCATCAAATTCATGATTAGACTAAAATTAAGCACAGCGTACCCTTAATTCTAAGAAGCATTTTATACTAGACTTGACTGATAATATTACAACTAAGACAAAAAATACAAGTTACGCTTAAATAAATTTAAAAATTGAAAACAGTCGCCATCTTAAGTTCTCGCTATCTTACAAATCAAACCTATTCGTCACCCCATGACACATATTCACATTGTGTATAAGTGGCGAACAAATATCATGTTTGCGCGGATTATTACCCGCAAATATTAATATCAATTACAAGTGAAAACAAAAAAGATGTAAAAGCCACGATAATGAAGGGAAATTAATTCTATGAGTACATCACAGCGTATGTATAATTAATCCTGGGAACTCTAGCGATTGTTGCGTGCCGAGGTTATTTCTATACGTTTAGACTAATCAAATAGTCATTTGATTTGTTGGGTTAGTGAGGTTGCGCAAAAATTGTTTTAAATTAACACAGCTAATCATTTTTCAATCAGTTGACGACCACTTGATCGTGTAGTGATCAAGAAGTTGACTATTAACCAAGAGGTCGCGGGTTCGATCCCCGCACTGTACAAACATGAACATGTCTGTTTGTACTGGTCTGGGTGTTATATGCATTTATTTAATACCACTGTTATTCTGATATCTGTAACACAAGTGCTTAAGCTACTTACAACGGAGTCAGATCAATGTATGTGATAATCAGTGATCGGAATAGGGTGAGTATATTTACCTACAGTTTGACGAACAGAGACGGAAATCGGAGACTTCCTTACGACTAAAATTTTTTTACCGGTAAATTTACCGGAACTTTGATATGCAACTTTTTAATAGCTAAATGCTTCAATAAATCTTAATTAATGTTAGATAAAAATAAAATAACGCATATTATAAAAAAAAATTTATTAAAAAAAAAAAATTGTTTGAACATTTCAATATAACATATAACATGAATATAATATTAGGTCCTTACCTATGAAATTGGCGTTTTGTATGGGAGGAACAAAAAGTCGAAATTTTTTTATATAGCATATTTATTTAATCAAAGTATGAGCCATTGTAATCTATGCACTTTTGCCATCTCATAGGTAGTTCATTGATCCCTTTACTAAAAAAACCATTCGAACGGGAATCAATAAAATCTTTGAAGGCGACTTGGACTGCCCCATCTGAGTTGAACTTTTTCCCTTGCAAGAAGTTATCAAAATTTCGAAAAAAATGGTAATCTGTTGGAGCAAGGTCCGGGGAGTACGGTGGATGCCTTAGAGATTCCAATTGAAGTTCTTCTAATTTGCTAGCCGTCTGTTGTGCAGTGTGTGGTCTAGCGTTGTCGTGAAGCAGCAGTGGCGTAGAGCGATTGACCAGCCTTGGTTGTTTAGCAACTAGCTTTTCCATCATGGTTTGCAATTGCTGACAATAGATATCTGCCGTAATCGTCTGGCCAGATTTGAGAAAACTGTAATGAACGACACCGGCGCTAGTCCACCAAACGCTTACAAGTAACTTTTTATTGGTCAATTTTCGCTTGGAGCAGGCTTTGCTGGCTTGCCAGGGTCCAGCCATTGCGATGAGCGCTTCCGATTATCGTAGAGAATCCACTTTTCATCACAGGTAATGATTCGATTTAAAATCCCTTCGTTATTGTGCCGGTCAAGTAATGTAACGCAGCAGTTGACGCGCGTTTGCCGGTTTGCTTCACTCAATTCGTGAGGAACCCACCTTTCAAGTTTTTTAATCTTCCCAATTTGCTTCAAGTGGATTAAAACAGTTTTATCACTAACGCCAAAGCCTGCAGCTAACTCGGACGTGGTTTGCGATGGATCCGCTTCCACAATAGCCTTCAATTCTTCATTATCAACTTGGGTCTCCGGCCGTCCACGGGGCTTGTTTTGCAGGTCGAAATTTCCAGAACGAAAACGTTGGAACCAAAAACGCACTGTGTTTTCTTTTGCGACACAACCGCCATACACATCATTAACCCTTCGAGCCGTTTCCGCAGCACTGGTGCCACGGTGGAACTCGTACTCGTAAATAACGCGATATTTCAAATTTTCCATTTTGTAAATTGAGCGATGCAAACAGAAAAAAGATAAGTAAAAAAACAAATGAATGACGGTTTACGAAACACAACTACATGTGGAAATAGCTGTATAAATTTGAATTTCGAATTCCTAACCAAATAGGAAAAATTTGTGATCAAAGTGGCCAGTACGACAAAACGCCAATTTCATATGTAAGGACCTAATATATTAATGACTTTCTTATCCTAAAACATAATTATTTTAAAGTATAAATAAATATAAAGTTTAAATATTACACCTTTTTACAGTTTTTGTAATTGGGTTTGCAGCTACGTTTGTAGCTGCACAATTACCAACACCGTGGATTTATACAAAATGTAAACGCGATTACTATAAACGTAAAAATAATAATTAATTATTTATTATTTTTACGTTAATTCTTTATTAAAAACATAATTTACTTTATTTAAATGAATTTTCTGACCCTAAACTAGACAGCAACTTGTATCTTAGAGATCAGTGACTTCTCCCATTCGTATGTACAAAAACAATAAAAAAGTATTTCGATTTTCACAAAAAGTTAATTTTAATATTCAAAACTAAACAAAAATATTTGAATGAGTGACATTCGTTATAGCTTTCTAAGTACAAACAAACAATAAAATACAGACATTTAGGAACAAATAAGTTTGAAGTGTTTACTATTATTTTTTTGGCTAATTAATACAATCAATACCAATTGAAAGCAAAAATTTCGGTCGAAGTGAGCGTTTGTGGCAAATATAGTAGCATATATTTGGATTCGAGAAGGTCAGCAGTTTTTCCGGAGCGACACTTCGGTGCAGACACTCGCTTCGAAATTACAAATAATCTTGAAATTAAAATGAAACTAAGTCACATATCTAACAAATGAAAACAAATACATTAGTCTTCAATATTTTCATCATCGGTACTGTGACAAATTTTGTTATCCTGTAAGAAATTGAAGTAGATGATCATTAATTTTTCAATATTTTCAACTTTAAGTCTGTTCCTTTTTATACTTAAAATCCATTTATAAATAGAAAATGACCTCTCAACGTCCACAGACGTGAGTGGTGCAAATTTAAGGAAAAGAGAATCATCTACTTCAATTCCTTTTGTTAATTGTTCACTTATTTCGCTGATCTTATCGTAGTCAGGATTTCTTTCTAGAACTTGTTCCAATTTATTTTCAATGATGTTTTTCGAAGACCACATCAAAACACACCTTACGTTGTCTATAATTTCTAAGCTCTCCGATATAGATAACTTAGATTCTTGAAGTTTTGTGAGTGCCTCTTGTATAATAGTGAAATTTTCATTGATGAAATTCAGATCAGCACGTATATTTTCGTCATTAATAGCTCGTTTTGCTTTCCTTATCGACAAGGCTTCATTGCTATTGAGACTGTTTAATACATGGGATATTTCCTCAAAGTGTTTCGATAAATAACTAGCTGCCTTCAGCCATGTCCCCCACCTTGTTATCACAGGTTGTGGTGGAAGGGCTAGGTTCGGGTACATTCTTTTAAATATGTTTACCCTGTTGGGCGATTTTAAAAAAATCTTTTTTATGTTGGCAATCAACATTTTCATATTGAGAACGTATTTTTTCGGATACTCTATTGAGAGCGTGGGCCAAACATGTTACATGCAGCATATTGGGAAAGTCATGTTTTAATAAACGTCCGGCTCGGAGCATATATGCCACGCTGTCAGTGCATAGTACTAAAACATTATTTAATCTATCCAAAAATGACTCCCCCCACATTTCACTCAAAGAGTCTGTAACAAACTGGGCTATTGTTTCTCCGTTAACTGTTTCTAGTACTTTACAAGCAATCAGGTACGGCTGAGTTGCAACATTTTTTATAAGAGGCATCACCAATAAATGAACGACATATCTACCCATAAAATCGGTAGTTTCGTCAAGTGAAATCCACACTTTATTGTCTCCAATAGTATTATAAATTGAAGTTAGTCGATCTTTAAAAACTGTGTCCAAGTACTTTTTGCGTAACAGTGATTCTGATGGAACTTTCTTTTTTGTGCAAATACAGCAACAATTGGAGCATAAATATTTATTAAAAAATGTTTGAAACGCTACATTGTCAATTTTAGACCACGGGATGTTACATAATATTAAAAAGTTTATGAAGTCAGTGTAAAACTCTTCTTCAGGCTTTTTTAGCCTCCCTTGGTGCATGGCTCCATTGATGTGTCGATCAATGTTTGACTTATGTGTAGATTTTAACGAAGTCTCACATTTTGTGCAAAATATGACACCACTTGCTTCATCGTAAATTAATTCTGGATTATTTAAAATCCAACTCTTGACGACCTCGGGTCTGATGGTTTTTGCCATTTTGGCAAACAACTTATAATTTAAAGTACCTGAAAAAATTAAAACAATGGAGTTAACCTTGAGAAAAAGTGTTTATCACGGTCGAAAGAAATATGTATTTTATATCCTGTAAATAAAATTCAGGTGAGTCTACTTTGACTAAATTGGCTTATTGTATAGTTCATTCAAAATGAAAAAATGCAGCGCGAAAACACAGCTTTTCAGCTAGACTAGATCAATCAAACAGCAGTTTTTTTCGGTATGTTTTAAGTCAACGCATTGCAAATATAATTAAAATAAGTTTCATATCTAAAAGAGTTTTCATTTGCTTAATTGCACTGTTAACACGATGATATATAGGTGCCATATTCATAAACATGGCTATCAAAAATCTTTTTTTACTATGTATCTTCGTGTTACAGTGCCATTTTGGTAAACAAACACTCTTTTAAATATTAAACTTATTTAATCCTCTTTACTTTGAGAGGGTAAATAACAGAATAAATTTACAAACCAAAAATCTTAATAAATAATTAAAGTAAAAATTAGCCAAACAAAAACAAAAAATTGAACTACGATGCGTCGGCCATTTTGTTATGCACACTTAACATAAAACGCGGTTACGTTTTGACGCTTACTTGACCAATCGGAACTCGATATTTCGGCTGTCTATTCTCTGAGTGGTCGAATAAGCTGCATTACCACCGTTGCGAAACCTTACTTTATTTTTAAGAAATTTATTAATTTTAGGAGTAAAAAGTATTCACAACGAAATTGTACTTACCGTGTAATCAGCAATTACAGGATAAAAGTCCAATTCAACGGTATCCAAATCACAAACACTTTCCAGGTCCAGTAAACGACAGCCAAAGTTATTTATCCGTGTTCAAACAACAGCAGCCAATACACTTGCAAATCGGAATACCAAAACAAAGCCAGGTCAAAAATAATTAAACTCCAAGAACAGAAAACAGAAATACGCGTGCACAAGACAAAAGCCAAGGGACGAGTGACAGGGGGTGGGAAGGAGTGTGCGCGAGCGCGGGGTAAACAGGTATACCTTTCACCTGATTACCCCCCGCAAAAGCCTCCCCTTTACCGCGGTACTGTCACTATTCAGTATAATAAAAAATTAGCAAATATATGCATGTCTATATATTTATACTATAAAGTTGAAGACTTTGCTTGTTTGCTTCAAGATCCTTAACTAAAACTAATAGATCGAAATGAAAAATTCGTGTTGGATATTTCATAGTAAAAGATCGGTAGGACCAAGGCATCAACAAAAGTCGATGCATAATCGAGAAATACATCTTTTGAGAGTTACGCCTTGATTGACAGTCACGCGGACGGAACCACAAGCAAAAATTAGTCAAAATGAACAAAAAAGTTTAAAATAATTGTCAAAATCGTTACCTGAAAAATAATGCATGTGCATTTTTAATTAATTTGAAAAAGGATGTGTAAAATGAACCAAACAAGAATGTTTAAAAATGCGATATAAAGATTTACACATTAAGGTTTCAGCATATTTACCAGTAATTTTTTTTATAGTAATCGCGTTTTATTAAGTATTGAATTACATTTTGTATAAATCCGCTGTGTTGGTAAAAAGGTGTAATATTTAAAACTTTATATTTATTTATACTTTAAAATAATTATGTTTTAGGATAAGAAAGTCATTAATATATTATATTCATGTTATATGTTATATTGAAATGTTCAAACAAATTTTTTTTTAATATTTTTTTTTTTTATAATATGCGTTATTTTATTTTTATCTAACATTAATTAAGATTTATTGAAGCATTTAGCTATTAAAAACTTTCATATCAAAGTTCCGGTAAATTTACCGGTAAAAAATTTTTAGTCGTAAGGAAGTCTCCGATTTCCGTCTCTGTTCGACAAACTGTAGGTAAATATACTCACCCTATTCCGATCACTGGTGATAATTTTGTATATTTATTATTAATATTTTTTTTTAAATTTATTTCGTTTGTCGGAGGTTTTAGGTTTGATGCATGGTCCGGTGCCATAAATGTAGAGAAACATTTTTCGTCTGTCTGTTCCATAAAAAGTCATAAATTAATTATGTGATTACATACATTTATATTATGATGTATTGGTCTTTGGGATTCTATTAATCATCCGATCAGATTCCTTTTTAAAGAGCAGGGCAAACGAATGCACAAATTGATTACGCTTTTCTTTTTTTCAACATTCTACGTAAAATAATCTACCATCAACCGTCTCAGTTCTTTGTCCACGAGTATCTTCGGGGCTACTGAAGTAAAAATTAATAATAATAATAATAGTCTTCCTGGCCGATTTCGACCACGGCGGCCAACCTCAACAGAGATCAGATATTATAGTGCACAACTGTGAGCGCGATACACAGGTGCACTTATTGTTCCATCACTCTCAAAGTTCGGTGAGACGGCAATTCGACATGACCGGTGAGAGATAGGGCGCAGGACCACCGGCTATACGTGTTTTCCGAGGCACGGGGGTGTGATACCACCAACTGCCCGACTCCGAGCTGTTTTTGAGAAATTCATGACAGAAAATCTCAGAAAAAATTTTGATTTTTGAATTCAGGACCTCTAGGATGTAAGGCAGAAACTTTGCCACTACACCAACGAGGCAGCCATAGTGAGGGTGTCACCATGTATTGAGTATGGACTTCCTTTAGCATTTGATTTAACTTCTACGTAAATTAACCTACAATCAACCGTCTCAGTTCTTTATCCACGAGTATCGTCCAGGTTACTGAAGTACAAATAGTTGACAGGATCTAGCCACTACCTTTCATTGTGTAATTTAGTACAATACTTAGGGTCGTTATGTTGTCACCCGCGTATTTATTTATAGCACCATAAATCGTGTCTCACGGTTCTGACACTGTATCAATTTCTAGCTAGCTGTAATTGCGACTGGTTTTTTGTCGGTCCGTCTGTCAAACACCACCTAAACTATAAATAATCTGGAAAAGACAGGGGTCGATCGAGTGACGTTTTTGCAATCGATGGCAGCACTTATGTAGAATTTGCTACTGGTTCGCTTACAACATTCAAAGGCTTACAATTAGATATTCTATTTTGTAGAAAAAACATCAAAATGTCTCGTACGTGCTTGTATTTTTTTCCAAGCACATTTTTTTTTAAAAG
Source organism: Pyrausta despicata (assembly GCA_963921415.1). Classification (NCBI taxonomy): domain Eukaryota; kingdom Metazoa; phylum Arthropoda; class Insecta; order Lepidoptera; family Crambidae; genus Pyrausta; species Pyrausta despicata. Next base: position 16,915,071 of record OY992849.1, read on the forward strand.
AGAAGTGTCTTTGTAGTTTTTTTTTTAGTTTAGTTATTTCGTTTTTTATTTTCATGAGTTAAACATGAAGTTAAACTACATGTGTATATTCAAGAGTGGTTTTAGTAATTCGAACTATTAATTTATATTTTAGGTTTCATTTGATTTATGTGTAAAGGCTTCTTACATGAAATAATTAATTTCATTTTTCCTTAAACGAGTAGGCATTTGACAAGAATCTCACCGGATTATGGGGTCCTTAACAGATTATTTCAAATAAGTTTGTCACCAAAATGTCAAGTATCAGTCATTTCAAGTCCAAACTCTTTCAAAATAATTTCAACAAACTCATTGTTCGAATCGCAACGGTCCTAAATAGGTCATAACGTAAAACGGCAGATGACGTCGGCGGCGCGGCGCAGGCGCAGGGCGCAGGGCTGCCAAATGAGATGCAAATGCATGTATCCCGCCATCGCACTTCCTTCCGCGGCCGTGTGCGTGCGCGCAGACGTCACGCTACGGGTGACAGCCAGCGGTTAAAATTGTGGAGGTGAAGGCACTTAGTTCAAAAATAGATCATTAAGTGATCCTGAGTCGTCTTATTACACTACTATTATTATCCTGAAATTTGGCGTATTTTCGACATGTTATCGTTGATACGCTGCAAAATTAAAACTAACAAAAAAGTGGAAGTGGTTTTGAAGCATATGAAAATATAGAGGCTACAGTTTTAAGAAGATGGTCTGATCAAGACGTCGTTATTTCTACCGTGACCTTACAACTGACATATTCACAATTTCATTTTACCTTTCTTTATTTGCGACGCAGATCTACTCTGTAGACATTGAGTGAAAATAATTTAAGATTACAATTCAGTAATATTTTTTTGGATCAGAAATAACTTCGGTTTATCCCAGCCTAGGAAAAATAAGAGTTTGAACGTTTTGAATAAAGAGGTAATATAATTAAACAAATTATAATATGAATAGAGACTATTTGTCAAGCCAATTATGGTGGTAGGTAGAATTAAATAGCAACGTAAGCACCGTGACGGAGCTATGAAAATGGCGGCTTCGAAAGAAATTGTGCTATAATGGCCTGTAATAACAGTTGTTTCGTGAAACCCACTGGAAATTGGGACGTGGTCGGTGGATCTAGAAATTAAGTATTAGAGCCGCAAAAATAACATTCGTAAAGTAGTATTTTTTTATTTATTTAATACATACCCTATATTATGAAGAACTTTTGAAATTGTTTAATTTTTGGTAATTCCTTGATCGTCGTCCCCGGACAGAAGTTATGGTATGACGTTAATATTGATGTCAATTTCCTTATAGAGCCAGAGCACATACACATATCAGCGATTTAGTCGAGGCCATTGGTTGACATGCTTTTAGTCACGGTAACAGTATACCGCATGTGTGCGCTGGCGGTAACAACACTGTAGCTCGGCATCATTTTTCAGTTCTGGTATTGATATTTGAAACCGATATTTTAATTAACTGATTATAAAAAGTCATAAAAGTAATTTAGTTTGGTAATTTTCAAATTCAAAATCATTTATTTCGGACCAAGATTAATCCATTAGTGTTAGTAATAAAGGAAACAAAAGAAAGAAACAACATCACATAGTATACATATTGATCTGACTCTGTGGTAAGTAGCTTATGCACTTGTGCATATGTGCACTTGTGTTACAGATATCAGAATCAACAAGATTACGAATAAACTTAAATAAATACATATAACATCCAGACCAGTACAAATAGACCTGTTCACACAAATGTTTGTACAGTGCGGGGATCGAACCCGCGATCTCTTGGTTAATAGTCAACTTCTTGAACATAACACCAAAGTAGTGGAAACTTATAAAATTAGTTAATAGAACTACAGGGGGCACTTTTAAACCCTACCACAGCTTTGGGACAATTTGTGGTCAACGAGAAGAAGTTGCGCAAGAAACTCGGTCACCATTGTCATTGCCTCTTTTAAGCTTTTTGGAACCAATTTATAGCAACGCCGTTTATCATAGATACACATTCGAAGCAATATCGTTAGCAATTAGGAAATAGCCGTTCAAAAATCGAATCCCAACTTTCACACGGGCGCGAAGAATGTAGCGGCGCGTCGCACGGCATATGGCAGGGTCGTTCCTCATGCATATGCATGCGCGGGCGCAGCGTGACGCGCGCGACGTCGGCTGACCCGACACTGTGATTCTGGAAACGTTACACGAACATTACGTGTTATACGTATAACAAAGAGCTTTACTACGTTCGGTGAGATTGCAAATTTCAAACCAAATTCGGTTTTGCGAGTCATGTTCGAGTGACAAGAGAGTCATGAAATAGCTGGGGTCGACTTCCGTCGGACACCACGAGAAGGACAATATACGGTGGGTCGGTAAGGTGGCACTTTAACTGCCTTGTAGGTGTAGTGGCAAAGTTTCTGCCTTACATCCGAGAGGTCCTGGGTTCGAATCCCAGGTCGAGCCAAAATTGTTTCTAAGATTTTCTGTTATGAATTTCTCAAAACCAGCTCGGAGTCGGGAAGTTGGCGGTGTTACACCCCCGTGCCTCGGAAAGCACGTTAAGCCGTCGGTCCTGCGCCTGATCTCTCTCCGGTCATGTCGGCTTGCCGTCTCACCGAACTTTGAGAGTGATGGAACAGTGAGTGCATCTGTGTATTGCGCTCACACTTGTGCACTATAATCTCCTGCGTAGTTGGCTGATCTCGGCTGAGATTGGCCGCCGTGATCGAAATGGGCCAGGAGGACTTTTAAGGTGGCACTTTACACCAACTTTTTTGTGGATTGTTGACTTTTTAGTTTCAATATTCTATCTACGTTTCACTGAAAGATTGATAATTAACAAATGACTGACAAAATTTTATACAAACTTCTGTAACCTCAGATAGCTTTTAGTATGATGACGGCTATCTAACTTTCAATTCAAGGTAGATATAGTGTGCCGATCGAACTGATACGTTATTTGTAAAACCTCACAGAAATAAGCATTCGTTATGACATGTCGGAAAGCTGAAGACTGCGGTATATATTAAGTGAGCTTTCCTGACTTGACGCGGATTAGAAAAGCGTTAATTGCATCTTTTACTTAGTTTTTATTTGAAAGGTGGGCTACCTTAAAAAGATGCAATTAGCGCTTTTCTAATGGCCTCAACGGCTATTTTAAGAGAAACAATATTATTGACCTGAAAATGAGCTTGTGAAAATATTACTGAATAATAATTATTTGATGAGCCAGGACAACAAAATAGGACCCAGTAGGATAGGAGCTTAACCGATACTTTTACGAGCTTTTTTTCCAGGTTTAAATTATGGTTTAAAAATTGATTGGTTAAAAAAATTTTGCTATCGTTTGACTTTTGAACATGGAACTACGATATTATTTTCCCTCTATTTAGTTTTGCGTACAACGGCAATCTTTATGACGTCAGAACTAGTCTTTTGTTCATCCCCTTGTCGATCTGTATCTCCCGTTTTGTTACAGCTAAATTGCCGAAATGAAACGGCTGTACAATTTATTTGGCCACACACACACAGACACACGGAGATTCTATCTATTGGTATTCTATGCTGAACTCTCCGTTAGTATTAGTCGAAGCTCGTTTCAGAAAGGGCTAGTTTTTTTATAGTAAGAAAGATAGGTGTCTACCAAAATCATTAATTTCTTGTTTAAAGCATTATCAGATCCAACTGACAAACCACAGGTAGAGTAAATATAGTTATAATTATATAATTTATTCATTGTTGCCGAAATTCAAATTTTCTGTGTACCTAGGTTTTATGTTGCTTTCAAGAAAGTTGTCATGAACGGCATTGATTTCAAAAAATCCTCAACAAAAATTAGCAACGCCCTCATTCCCGAAATCCAGATATCGACAAGTACCAATTACGTTTCGAAGCCATCAGACCGTGTCGAAACCTGACAAAGGATTGCGTTCGGCGGGTACGCAGCCCGCGGCGAACCATGTCAAGAACTCCATATACGAGTACACACATGCGTGCGTATTTCTCGCAAAAACACATTTGTGTAATAGACAACGCTCTCAGGAATTATTTCGACGCCTTTAAAGGAACTGCGTTTTCTCCAATGTATTGGCGCTCTTTCACGCGTAACGTTGTGTTAGTGCGTAAATTAGAGCCGTGAATAACCCACTGCAAGCAATATTTCGTCTTGTAATGGAAACGTCTATCTGCTTGGATAAACAACGATGATGTGTGATGTTGACAATTTAATGGACGCCTTATACAGTTTCATCCATATTGAAAAGTGTAAACGTGAAGCCAGGAGTAATTTCGTTCTTGTTTTATATCGCATGCTCTTTTCCAGTCAGCGAAGCAAAACTGAAAACATATCGGAAACAGGAATATTGTTAAGTTTCTCGTTGCAACTTTGTTGCAATTTTTTGTCGCTTTTACGCCGATATCGATAAAAAACTACGCACTTCACTAGCGACGTGCGTAACGCATGATGTGCACAAACGCATTTTGTTGCAAAAAACGATTGATTTCTACACGCATGTTAATGAATATTGATTTGTGGATACCGTAATGATCATCGACGGGATTCGACTCGAAATCCGGTGAAGAAGTGCAAGAAACACGGCAAAATTAGCGATTCCCCACGCACATTGTTTCGCAATAGTGCGTGAGCGCGTGCGTCCGACGGAGATTTACGATGCGTATTCTAGGAAATCTAGTTTTGGCATGAAAAAATGAATATCGATTTGGGTAACTGTTACCTAACAATGTTACTTGTATATTAAGGCAGGGAAGTGTTGTAAATATTTTTATGTTCCTCAATAACATTATCTATGCTTATGAAGTACAATTTCAATCAACAAAAGCAGCTTATAATTTGTCTATACAAATAATGACAAAAATATCTATGTTGTGGATTCTAATGTAATGAGAATAGGTACCCTAACATATTACGCGGCATTGCTATTGGATATTAATTACATTGATACTGCTAATGTTTAAATTGATTAAACCAGGTAATGTAAGCAATTGTTGTATTTATAACAATCAATTGAATTGAGTTACGAGTATTGCTAATAAAATTTTAACAATTCAGTCAATATTTTTTTTTAAATTCAAAATTTCAAAATTTCTTTATTGTTTCCATTTTCGTCTTTACATGGTTCTGGGATGCCCCTTTTAAGCTGGACGCTTGTGTTAGGGGTAATATTAGTCGCCTTGTTAACTTATGTGAACCAATAACAATCCTAATTGTTATTGGTTTACATAAGTTTAATGTATCGTATAATAGTATCCAAAACTGTGTCAAGTTTCTTTATTTTTCCTTCGTTTTTAGGGTTCCGTACCTCAAAAGAAAAAAAACGGAACCCTTATAAGATCACTTTGTTGTTCGTCCGTCCGTCCGTCCGTCTGTCAAGACCGTTTTTCGCAGGAACGCGTGGAGGTATCAAACTGAAATTTCTATATGATACTTAGGTTTACTCTTCCTGGGAGCTGTAGAAAAATCAACCTTCTAAGCCAACGCAATCAAAAGATACAGCCATTTAGGCCGCAAATTTCCGCAAATTTTCGAAACTCGCACGGGAATCAAAACCTACTTCCCGTAAACTTAGAATCTTGAAATTTAGTACGAAGTCACGTCTTGTACAGATATAGGAATAATTACGAAAACAGTAAATTTTCAGTTTCATCATATAAAAAAAAATATTTTTGACAATTTTGAAAATTTTAAGTTACTACTCCTTATCTCATGAACACTTTGAGATATTAAATTAAAATTTATATTAAATACTTAAGTCTATAATACCCGTGATGGGTGAACTTTTACTTATATACCTACAGGTTTCTACGGAACTCTCGGTGCGCGAGTCCAACTCGCACTTGACCGGTTTTTTTTTCTTTAAGAGTGTCATAATTTCACATTGTAAAACTGTGTCAGTTAGTAATTACTCGTATGTGAGCCTATGAAAAAGATTCCCGTGGTAATATCCCTGTGTTCAGCCGCCACATTATTTCTGAGTTATTTTACAGTGTGTCCCTGGATAGAGTGCCACCCCACAAGGAGGTGAAACTAGACTAAAAAATCATTTAAAATAAATATTTATGGAAAATATCTGTGTTTTTAAATTGCAAAAACATTGTCACACAATAGGTCTAAAGACAATATAGTACTAATACAGATTATTGTACACAATTTAGTCCATATTAATGGACTAAATTGTGTACAATTTAGCGTTTAAGTATTGATACCTTTTTTCAAGCTAATTGTATAGTATTGTATTGTATAAACTCTTTATTGCAATAAGAAAATACATTTAAACACAACAGAAATACATTGATGAGCAAGGGCGAGCTTATCCCTGGCGAGATCTCTTCCAGCTAACCCAGAAAGGGCATGCAGAGGAGTTACATTGGGCAGGGTTCATACAATATTCTACATATTCATTAACTAAAAGAACTAGGTATACTATAACATAATATATATACATAAACATACATACACACATAATATATTATACAAAATACATAATGTATAATAAATAAATATTTATTTGTATAGACTTACTTAAACTAAATATAATATATACTTTATATATATATCATCAAAGAAAATTAATTTATTTTATTCCATTTTATAGCTCAGTTCTGTGCTGTAAGAAGTACCTTTTTAAATTTGCTTTAAATGCTGCAAAGGAAGGAGCTTGCCGCACCGTGTCAGGCAAAAGATTCCAACGCCGAGCAGCCAACACCGCAAACGATTTATCAAACGACGAAGCATTATGATTAGGTATCTGCAGAACAAGATCCCTGCGAGGACGCAGGCGAGCATCGGGCGCAGGACGAAAATTAAACATATCACTGAGGTATCCGGGGGCAGTAGGGTCAAACAGTGCTTTATAGAGCAGACACAGAATATGGCACTCCCTCCGTTGGCGTATAGGCAGCCAATTCAGTTTGGTTCTGTATTCCGACACATGGTCGTACTTTCTCAAACCGTAAATGTATCGAATACCCAGGTTTTGCAGTCGCTCTAGCTTGTTAAGCAACTCCTCACCAGCGTCCAAATAAACTATATCCCCGAAATCTAATAGTGGAAGGATAAGACTATTAGCCAACATGAGTTTAGTTTGGAAAGGAAGAAAGTTTTGTAGGCGCTTTAGGGAGTGAAAAGCAGCAAATACCTTACGACTAACTTCAGAAATATGAGCCGACCATGATAGTGTCTGGTCCATAATTATGATAGATAATATAAAAACTCAAAAAAGGTTTTGTTTTTTCTGCATATTTTTATTTTATTTAGGTTGTATAAGTTTAGAGTTGCACTTTATGCAGAGATACACTGTATTAATTATTATTATTATTATTAATTATTATACAAATACAAATATCTTTATTTATTAAAGCATTACATTTCAACATTGCAATCGAGGATTTCTTTTAAGTAAATAAATACTTGTGGTAGAATATCCCCGCTCTCCATATTAAATTAATAATAATTGACAATGATGATTATCTGTATTATTATTATTTGTACTGGTCTGGGTGTTTTCTATGTATAATATGTATTTATTTACAAAAAAAAAGTATTTAAGTATGTTTATCCGTTGTCTAGTACCCATAACACAAGCCTCGTAGCTTAATTTAGGACTTGAGAATTGGTGTGATGGTTGTAAATTATTACTATTATTATTATATTATATTATTATTATATTATATTATTATTTTATTATTATTATATTATTTAAAAATGCAGCTGGCTTCTTCTAAGTAGAAACTTAGAAGATGGCGGTGGAAAGCTGGTCTCTCTCCGGTATTGCCGGATTATCGTCTGGTGTCGTGACTGAAAGTGAGGGAATAGAGAGTGCACCAGTGTATTCCGCAAAATTGTGCACTCAATCTCTAGTGCTGTAGGTAAGATTAGATCAAATAACGCTTTAATGCACACCAAAAAATTCAAACAAAGTAGTTTAACATAGAAGGATGTACAATATAGGCGGTCTTATCGCTATGAGCGATCTCTTCCATACAACCTTTGGGTAAAGGAATAGTACTAAAACATAAAGTTGATTATCAGCAGTTATACTATCCTATCATCTTAGCCGCCAAATAATTATTTATTCTTAAGTAAATAGTTGTTTGAAATTTCGCTTTCGACATTAGACTGTCACAACCCCTAAATATTGTTATATGACAGGTTCTGCGGTGACGGCTCTACCAATGAGAGCGCTGGGTGCAACCGCCCGGAACCAGTTCGCACCAGTTCGGGGCAGCACCGAGTGCATACAGACGCGCGTGACGTGTCGCCATTAGACGGTTTTCACTAATAACGGCTAATGAAGGGGTAAGGGCCGTTTGGACACGTACGTGTTCAGACGACAGCACATTAGCCTACCCATTTTTGGTGCAAAATGGCTCTTATTACTAGTGCATAAGGGGCCGTAGTGTATAGGTGATTTGCTGCCGTGTGTACATAATGTAACAGTATTGTTTTATGGCCGCTTTTTGGAGTGCTGTCGACGGTAGTAAGCAGGGAACAGATGTCGTAGTTCGTATCGTATGTATTTAGTAAAAGTTTACTAGATTTATGTCAAAGAGTACTTAACTGTACTTTACTGTGATGTTCATTTTGAAACATGGGAATAAAAAACCTTGTTTCTTTAATTCTAAAAGAGAAAAAACCTCAGCGTGTGTATATTTGAGTGTCACATCGTGTCTCAGAATGAAAGAGTTTTCATACAATTTTAGACTAAACTATTTGCACTTCAGGTTTACACGGGAAAACTAAACACTCGGCCGAGAACAACCAAATGAAAATCAACCCAAACGGCGAGCTCAGTCAAAATTTTCATATCGTCCAAAAATAATCTCTGAAAATAGTGACGCTCAGTAAAAACAATAGTGATGGGTTGACGTAGAGGGTCGAAGGGGTTGGAGGGAGGGTGTGTTATCTCTCCGCTGTTATTTCACGAACTGGCGAACTGTGCAAATAGTCAGCCCGGCACAATTATACATACACCCGTACATAGACTAATGAGGACAGATGGGTCAGCTCATTCGTAAATCTGGGCGAATGCCTTCGGTCAACAAGCGAAGATTGGAGTAGCTAGAACAGCAAGGAACATAAAAAAACACAAAATTTGTGCAAGTAAGTAGGTTATGGCTGAATGTAAATAAGTGTCATTTAATGTATAGATTTTGACATTGAAACTTACATATAGTAGCTGATTAAGGATATATCGGTAATTTCAAAGTCATTGAAATTGAGACCTAGCGGTGGAAACTACTGTCAGTGGCTTTTGAGAAGCAGGTGTAGGTATTAATATTACTTAGGTAGATGATAAGAGCCAAGTTGCTCTGTTTTTTTTGAAAAGTATTACTTACTAGAAGGTTAGTAACCTTTTAATTAAAATTCAATTTTATTTAATTCCTGATTCGCACTGCAAATGAGTGGAACTCACTACCTACATCAACGTTTCCCTGCAGTCACAACCAAGACATTTTCAAAGCTAGAGTAAACAGGCATCTTCTAGGTGAGCTTACTCCATCGTAGACTCAGTCTTTGCCTCGTTAGGCTTAGTCTTGGGTCACGAGCAAACGTATCCCAAATAAAAATAAATAAATTCTTGGTGCAGGTAATTTACGAGAATCAACCCAATTGCCATGGCAAGACTCACGAGGAAGTCCTACATCTTGTAAAAATTACATTTCACCAAAAGCGTACATTACTTAATTATCACTGTATATGTGCAGGCTTGGTTTGTTTTCATGTCTAATAAAAGTATGGACTGAAACTCCAGACACGTCGCTTCTGCGAATAACCATTTCGCCTATGCGAATAGTTATCGCAGGTAGGTTTCGGTATGATTCGCTCCATGCGATTACCGCGCCACCTGTCGCCGTTCCCACGGAATTCATAATTCCCGTTGGATTGTGCGGATCGCCTTAATTGTATTCGGGTACAACGGGATTTATTGCGCTTGTGTTTTATATAAATTTGTCCCCATCGATTTTCAGACGCGATTCGCCCGCGTATGGTCGAAGTTGGCGGGTTATGGTAATCAGTGATGCCTGGAATTTCTCCTTTGTTCGCTCTTGTTCATGGCTGAGACTGTTTTTAGTGTTCACTCAGGCAAGATTAAGATTTTATCTCAAAAATATGACTAGCATCCGTTCTTCGTTCATCCCGTCCCCGTCCTTGGGTACCTTAAATGGTTATATTAAGCTGTTGAGCTAAGGCAACGTAATATTGTGATTACTTGGCAAGCCTGTGAATTCAGTAAAATTTACGAAAACATTGGGACTCTGTGACTTGATGCGATTTAATAATAATAATAATAAGCATATTACGTTCATACAAATAGATACCAGAAGATGTGTAACTACGAGGCTCTCCGAAAGTAATTAGCAGCCTTTTAAAAGATTTTGATTATGATCTATGTTAGGTAATGATGTGTTAGGTCAATATTATTTATTCAGATTAAATATCACAAGCAAAATAATAATACTCAAGTTCATATAACTATAGAAATAACATTAACGTGACAAATTAGCTATGACTAGGTTTTTCTAGTAGCTAACATATATTAGTCTACTTAACTTAGGATAATTTAATAATATTATAATGTTAAATAATGAAACTAAGATATTTTAATATAACAAGCCTAATAGTAAAAAACAGATGTGTTAGGTTGTATGTTTTATGTTAGGTTCACTTAGCGTTTGCCCAGGTCGCTTTTGATCGAACTTACGCTGGACCTAATATTTAATCAAAACGTGCTTAATAAGGTTAATACTTAGGTATAAGATCCAAACGACACCGGCGTGGCTTTCAAAAGTGCATTGTTTTCACGTTGCCACGGTGTCGCATTAGGGCTGCGCTTGCGCCGCGAACCGCGACCGTTATCTGTTCCATTTCACGCATGGGGGTGCGGGCAAATCGACGCATGTACACACAGCACATCAAGCTAGACGTGGCAGGATCGTATGGTGTTGGTGTAGAGGTGATTTAGCAATAGATATCAGCTATGTAGGCTAAAAAGTCGTAGCTGTAGGTACAGTGCGTACACGCGGTGTGAGATTTGCTGTTGGGTTGTTTTGGCGTACCTACTCGTATATATCAAATATGTTAAGTTGTTTTGATTTTAAAAAAAACAAGATTTCACCCATCGAAGTGACCTACTGCATTATGTGGTAATTATTACTGATCAGACTAGCGCCCGGTCTATCCATTAGAAGTGTTACGCTCAAAAACAAGTTTTCACTAAAAAAAATTTTTGATAGAAAAGGTTTCAAGTAATTCGAAAGAAATGTGCAGCATACAAAATTTTAAAATTAATATACATGTAATAATAATTTAGAGCAATTTGTTTATACAGTTATTTATTTACCTTCAGAATACAATGCAAACTTACAAGCTCTTTGTAACGTCACTGGGGTCAATTATTACAAAAATACATTATTTCTTAATTTTCAATATGTTGCACAAATATTAATCCCAGTTCGTACCTATTTACGTTAGACTTAGTCTTCAAGTTGTGATTCTAAAATAATCTATGCACTACTTATATTTAATTTCCTCTAATGTCATTATGACAATTTAACATACTAAGTTACTTCTTACTTTTTTGAAAGGTTTTTGATAATTTTTCAAGTTTCTCGTAATTTTCAGTTTAGAAAAAGAGTTTAGGATAAAACTAAGAGTGTTTTTATCTTGAACCCAGTACATAAAACTATAAAGCTACGCTAACGGTGTTTAATCAAATTATCTTGTGCCGGTTTACTGGCAGAAAATGCTTCTTGCATTAAGCAAAAGAAGTATCTATCTATCTTTTTAGGCGATATGTTTCTCAATTAATACCCACGTCCAGTTCTAAGGAAACATATTCGCCGCAGTTCGGAGGAAACATAACTTTTGTGTAGGTAGCTGAATAATATAGAGACTCTTATTGAAGGTATGAGTAACTTAAGAAACCAGTTACGTATTTTTTTATTACTTACTATTATATTATAACTTTCACTACAGCAACACCCTATTCGAACCGTCCCGTTTCCTGGTGGCTCAGTGGCGGACGTCGGAGGCGGTTATTTCGGTTCGTTTCACGGTCCAGGCGACGCGCAAATCGCCACAGACAATGACTGCCACAACATATACCAAATTACATATTTACTCGTAATGGCTGGCCTGTTTCAATCGTAGGTACCTACTTATTTGAAGCTTGGCTTAACTGTACTTATAACCAGTAATTTTGTAGCTTTGATTACTTATTTTTTATAATGCCAATATCCTTCCACATGCAAAAACGATCCAACAAAAGTGAAACTACTCCTCTTCATCATCGGGACCGCTCATTGTTCGTAATTAATGACATAATAAGACATTTTAATACAATATTTATAATCCCATGTAAACGAACTGTGAAATATTATAATAAAAACATAATAGTGAATAATGAGTGCGGTAACAGCGTATGTAAACACTATATAAAAGTAGTTAGTTGCAAACCCGACACAATGGTAATGCTTCTCATGTTTAATTTATACGGCTTTAATGAAGCAAGGTCATTTAGATTCATTTCCTTCGCGTACGTTAACACCGCTTTTCAACGTTACATAACTTTTTTTGTATTCAAAACGTGGTTTGCTGTGTTTTGAAAAGGATGCGATACAGAAATGAACCATATCTTGCGTGGTGCCGCTACTCGCCGCTAGATGGCGGTGCGCGTTCTGAATTTAGATGAGGCTTCGTTCGCACGCCGGCCACGTCGCGCCGCGAAGACGTTTAATAAAACTTTGTTTCGTGTTTATCCTAGACGCCGCTTGTCTGGCACCGCGACAGACGTGCCCCACAACAGCTTTTAATTTAAATAATTATACACTCGTGAATGAATTCGAATTGCGTACATAATAACTGTAATTTCAAGTAACCTTCGATCTTTCGGACGTCTTTGATTTTCGTTACAATTGTTTGAAAAGTTTTACCGTATTTTTAAATTGCATTGTTCCAGATTTGCTCACTCGGATCTATTGCAGACCCCTAACCAATTAAAACAACGAAAGCAAACCCAACACGGTGGAAAACGACGAACAAATTATCAGCCTCCACCGACGCACCTTAATTAATATTTTCCATTATCCGATTGCGAAGTGTATGGAAATCACTACAACCCTTCCGCGGCGCTATACATAGCTGCGTACCTATAGCATAGCAAACGAATCATATCTCTACGTTACAATCGTTATCAAGTGACGTTCGTCGGCTTCACAAATACCTACATTCCGTTTCCCGTACACACATTTGCACACACACTAGCCGAGACAAACACACAAAACTTTTCGTGTGTGCGTACGGTTTTCCCGTTGTATCTGTGTGAGTTGAACTCAGTGTGGGTGACATCGTCTCTTTCCGACTTGTTAGGTCTCTATCGCACATGTTGCTATGCGCTTGGACGGTTCTCTGTGACATATAGTTAACTATTTCCACACTATATGTTGTTAAGAAGTCCATTATTGTATGCTTACTCCTGTTTCGTAAATGAGCGAGGTACGCCAGAGGATTTCAGTGCGATATATAGAGTCGGCGTTTGATCTGAAACAGTTTTAGATTCAACAAATTTGACCTTCACGCGTTTCGTGCGAAGTATTCAGGTCAAACAAGAGTTGGTACTTTGAATACATTTCGTTGAAACGAGTGTTTCATGGCTTCAACTTTTCATTTATCATTTAACATTTCCCGGTGAAGCGCGTCAAGTCAGATGTTGATGTAACTCGATATACGTTCGTTACAAGTATACGTCCTGATTTTCAGGTCCTGGTCGTGCCGTTAAATAATGGCTTTACTCGTTTTTAACGCATACGTACCGACTAAGTTAGGAATTACTTAAAAGTTAATTTTTTTGTGGACTTAGGAAAATTTTGGGAAACTGTTTTGTACTTTAAAGGTTTTATGGAGAGATACTGCCATCGTTTGCTCGTTTAAGGTGTAATGGGACAGAGATTACTAAATAAAATTAACTTTATTCATAAAAGTAAAGTGTTGTTAATAATGTAAGATAACCACTCATTCTGTTCTTGAGTTAGTAGGAATGTAGGTAATACGTGTTCATTGAGATGCCCAATTAATGTACATATTAACATAATAACTTAATTATCATAATTTTCATTTTACGTTCTTTTAGTTTCATTTTACATTTATAATAAGATGCAATTACCCACCAATTATTTATTCACAATAAGTTGCAACTGGACATTTAGGCTTGCTTTGGAATATTCAGTCAGATAGGATTCTCTAACATATTAACTATGTTACTGTATTATCAGATCGGTAAAGAAGAATATCTAGTAATGCCTACTACATAATAGCGAACATTTCTTCTAAGTCATGTCATCAATAGTGTAATGAACTATTTGACATCGATGTATCCAAGACAATTTGAAAAAGTGCGTGACTCCAACAACCCTTGGAACCGTCGCATCAGATCAAAAATCGTCGCACTTGTTTCCACCAACTATGAATGACATAACCGACATGGCAAAAAGCGATAATTACACATCGCGCGACCGATGGCCAATGGTAGGGGGGGCGGCGTGCGGGGTGCGGGGGGCGGTAGGCGGCGCCGCGCGTGCGCGACGTTGCCAAGACGACGGCACGTACTGGTGGGTGTGTGTGCGTGTACAGTCGGCCGGGTTGATTGGAAATTGATTTTTTTGTTTTTGATGGATTTTTAGGGTTCCGTACCTCAAAAGAAAAAAACGGAACCCTTATAAGATCACTTTGTTGTCCGTCTGTCCGTCCGTCCGTCTGTCAAGACCGTTTTTCTCAGGAACGCGTGAAGGTATCAAACTGAAAATTCTATATGATACTTAGGTCTACTGTCCCTGGAAGCTGTAGGAAAATCAACCTTCTAAGCCATCGCAATCAAAAGATACAGCCATTTAGGCCGCAAATTTCCGCAAATTTTCGAAACTCGCACGGGAATCAAAACCTACAGGGTACTTCCCGTAAACTTAGAATCTTGAAATTTAGTACGAAGTCACGTCTTATAGTACAGATATAGGAAAAATTACGAAAACCGTAAATTTTCAGTTTCATCATATATAAAAAAATATTTTTGAAAAATCTTTTTGACAATTTTGAAAATTTCAAAGTTAGTACTCCTTATCTACAGGTTTGTACGGAACCCTCGGTGCGCGAGTCCAACTCGCACTTGACCGGTTTTTTTTAAGGCTAATTTAGTGAGAGTTTCGTCTCGTGCGGAAGGAACTTGAAGATTTTAATACGAGCAATCGTTAAGAAATTATTAACATTAATTACCAATTGATCTAGTTTAAAACCACTTCTCTACCAAAGACTATAAGTGATACTTATGATTGGTATTCAGATTTGATTTGAAGCAGTCAATTTAAGGTTTCCTCGGTGGTAGGTACATATTTTTTGCCTCTGCTACTTTCAGTTTTCATTCTAACTATTATTTTCTAAGATTTATTAGACACATCATTATGCTGTGCCATTTCATCCAGATTGTAATCATTTTACTCAAACTGACTGATTTTCATTCAAACCAGATAGAATACGATGTACCTCAACTTACTTTTACCTTTTTCATTTCTTCTTAATACGAACCTGTCGCAACTCCAAGCTTTTCAAACACATCGTTTATTTTTTAGTGTCAATAAACCGTACACAAAGTGCCGGTAGCCAAACTGTGACGTCACACTCGCTCCATTAATATCGCTGCCGCACTGTACCGGCACGTCTCCCTTATGTCCACACACACCAGCGCGCCGCTGTGTGGGTGTCACGTCGCACGCACACAGCCGCGCGACCCGCCCAGCACTCCACACTGTAGGTACTTTTATATACACTCGCCAGTCTAAAACCCCTTGGAGACCTGAAAAGGAATCTTACAAGGGCGTCTTTTCTTTGAACGCAAACCTTCGGCTGTAAAACGTCTCTCTAACCGTTATAAAGGGATGTATTGATACGAGTTAGCGGTCCGGCCTTTGTAGTTTGCATCTCCCGGGACGGCCGTAAAATAATCCTGATAAAAAATCCATATTCCCTCAAAGGTGCTTGGAGCTGAGTGCACTATAAACGAGTATTGGGTACAGACTAAGTAATGCACGAGTACTCACTACTGAATAGTGTATTTCTTGGCTGCCAAGGTTGAATACTTGTTTCGAAGCGGAGGATTGTGTAATAGCCAAGTTTGTTGGATGTATACCTAAGTATGGATTCTAAAACTGAAGTTTATGATTGCAAGATTTATATCAGTGGGGTAAATAAAACGCAGTTTGCTGTCGTGACGTTTTTATTACATACAGAAATCGTATTCGTGATGAACGTTCAACGTTAACGTTATTGTAATAGAAGTATGTGCGGAAAATCTTGAGCATCATGTAATCTGTCAAATTATTTAACATTAACGGAAATTTAAAGATACCTACTTACGTACTCATAATAACTAACACGTCTTCAAAACAAATCGTCAATCAAACCATGCTATGACTCTACTCGCTGTATTTTTCCAAGCGCCTTATACAATTCACAAACAACTTCATATATTAACTAAGACAAACTGAATTGAAAGATGGAAAATTTCAAACATAACATCCAATGAATTGGGTGTTCATAGATGTCATGTTGAACTGCATCTAAAGACACTTCCATCGGGAGGTCATTGTAAGTTCCCTAGAGTGTGTAGTTGCGCGACGGCGCCGCAGCCGCGCAGTATCTTCGCCTGATCACCAAAACTCCTCGTTTCTTGACAAAAAAATCGACCCAGGAGCCAAATAAGAGGCATTGCGAAGGTCACGGCCCCATCGATCCGCTAGAAAGTGAGACCGACTGCCACTACTAACACCGTCCCACCGGCTATGCAGTCTGAATTAATCGCGCATATATTTGAATACATTCCGAGCGGCGCGGTTCGGGCGGTGTCGTCGCCCTTAAGTTTTAGCGATTTTGTTGTGGCGACTGTACTTTTTGGGGGTTGTTCTAGTAAAGTATTTCGTGCTTCAGCTTCCGGGAGGATGTTGGGATGTCTGAGTGTACAGGTGTCAAGTTATGACAGTTGAGGACGTGGATAAGTTTCCCTTGCTCGCGAGCATGGCAAGTTGGTGAGATATTCAGTAACATAGTTACGAGAAATGTGTTAGTTTCTACATTATATCGTGTGAGTGACATTATAGTTAATATTGATGTACGTAATCCAATCGGGGACATACAATAAGTAGTAGGCAGCTTACACTGAAAAGTGCTGGTCTTGATTGAATGGGAAATTCGTGTTGCAGAAAACGAAAAATGTTTCAAAATTTAAATATTTGTATTACCATCATAACTCGTTTGAGATGAGGTAGTATACATAACTTGATTTTTGCATTTCAATTATTAAATTTCAACTTTAAGTTCTTCCTGAATGAATAAGAAACATTCTTTAAAACCAAGTTTGTACTCTTTCATTGTAAGGAAGGATTCTTTTCATAAAGTTAGAAATACAATACTAATGTCATAATGAACAATGCTTCTCAGTTTTGTTAGTCGTGAATTCATTTGCATGACATTAACTGTTTTGGGGTCGTGAACCTTAAAATAATAATATTTCAGTAACGTCAGCATGACGTTGTAGATTTTATATATTTTCAGACAATAGCTACAGTAAGTAATGTATTGGGTTTGCCCAACTGTTAACACGTTGATAGCATTTAAACATTTCGTTGCAATGATTGCGTTGAGAAACGATTAAAATGATTTTGTCATAAAATACCAAACACTTACTCGTAGTAAGACTCTATTTGGTGGTTAAATCTTTTTATGCAAGAAGTTAAGTGTGAGTTACATAAAGTAAGTAGACCATTTAACCTACTATCCTTATCCACAAAAGTTAAAAATATTTTAGTTTTAATTCTGATAAATGTTTTGCAAAGTGCGATTTTTCTAGGTGATTTTAGTTCTGCTTTTTACAATAGTAATGTGATGACTTGTCAAATGATTATTCGGTGAAATAACATTCCGCGAAACGTTGGTTGGCTAGTGAAAAGCCGCCAAAAATTTTTCGACCGTAGTGAACACCTGGATTTGTTAATCTAGATCTGAAGTTGGTTTGTCTCTTTTATTAATAGACATCTGGTCTGAACTTCTGTACAATAAAACAGGTTCTAAATACAACATTTGCATTCGAAGTTTTTTCACCGTCTACAAGTTTTTCCCATAGCTTAGCACCCTCATATGTTAATTGGTAGTTATTTCCTACGCGCCTACAAATGGTCATGGAGCCGTTATAGGACTTCACGTTTCATTGGACACCACATTTTACGATTGAAACGACTTTATTGCATTAATTGGGTGTAAGTAAAAAATACATGTTGCCACAGTTAAATAAGAACAAACAATCAAATCTAAGTTGCACACGCTTAAAACAGGAACTGCCACTTGATTTCAGAATGTAACATCAATTTCTCGATTCTTTTCGATCCCTGGCCAAAACTTTTTAGTGTCCAAAAAGAACTTACACTTAGCGATCAGCCGATTTGAAGTACAAAGCTAGAGGTACAACGTTTTCTGAATATTTTTTCAGGAATTGAATTAAGAAGTGTTTTTTTTCAGGAGTTGTTTTAACTGTACTCTTCTATTTGACTTATGGCTCCAATATTTATGCAACCGCGGAATTGCAGTTAAATCAACTAAGTGATTGCATTAATTCGCAACTTGCTTCTAAGTAACTTTGATTTCTGGGTTAGTGAAATTTTAAGTATTTCCTGAAACCTGAAAAAATTGGCCTTCTTAGTTGTGAAAGCGCAAACTCGGGTCTGGTCGGAAAAAAATCTTAATATGACACGAACGTTAATGAAACAGTTTAAAGTAACTGTTTCTAAAATATTCAAATGTGTAACCTCTTTGGATTCCCTCCAAATCAATCAATCAATCATTTTTATTTGCGATAAATAGAGTTTGACAAAGTAAGTCATGTAATTTTAAGTCTATTTAGCCGTGCAACTACAGCATGCAAATATATTGTCTCTTATCACTAATATTTGGATATGAAATTATATAAACTGAAAAGGTTCTATATAACAGCCCAGACAATACTTTTAATATTGTAAATGTATAATAGTACTCAAATAAAACTTTAATTTGCTTTTTTATTCAAGAGCTTAAAAAAATAGTCTCAGAGACTACTAATACAATGAAGATGATCTTGCCAATATTTTGGTCATGGACGTTTCTAGCTAATTGCTTTAGTCTATCTTCAGTTTATCCCTGTGATGAGCTTACTTCAATATTTCTAAACATATTAATTTTATTTTCTTGAAACTTCTTTAGTATGGGTTTCATGAACATTTTACAATGTAAACGTAGTTACCACAGTGAAAAATATCGCTCATTCATTCGATTTATAAGATGTTTAGTACGCTTTTAAACTTAGGCCTTGAATAGGTACAAAATGAAAATCATTTTCAAAAACGTCTTTTCATTGTCGCGTCACTTCGTCGGAAATGGCTCTTCTTTTCCATGTTTCCTCCTTGTTCCTCATCTTTGAACAACACATTCCAGTTGTTGCCTTGGAAACCTGCGAACAAAAAGGCGTTTTTTAATAACACGACAATCAGTGGTGTGTCGCGCAAAGTCGATAGTCACAAGCAGCTATTACTATTCCGACCCGGTCCGCGGCAGATGTGACTCGGAGAGTACAGGGTTTTGATATTCGCCTGTGCGTGTTGTCGGTGAAATACCGAAAAATGTTTCGGTGGTACCTACGCATACCGAGAACGTTTCTATGTAACAAATACATAATAATAACAGTCCGATAGCCGATCTCGACCACAGCGGCAAATCTCAACAGAGATCAGCGAACTACGCAGGAGATATTATAGTGCACAAGTGTGAGCGCAATACACAGGCGCACTCACTGTTCCATCACTCTCAAAGCTCGGTGAGACGGCAATCCGACATGACCGGAGAGAGATCAGGCGCAGGACCAACGGCGTAGCAAATACACGGCTCTTTATTAATGGTTAAGCTTCTGGTCGTGGAGTGAAGATGACGATCGTTAGCGACAACAGGCACGATGACACCTATCTTAAATATTTTCAAGACCATAGCCCCTATGAAGTTAATACGACTACTATGTCAACTGGTGGATTGTTGGTGTCATCAAACCAATTACAATTGGCTAGACGACACCACCAATCGTTGACATACTTTTTATTATCTGTCAAAACGGTCTGCCTCCATAGATTTTGTATGGGAATAAATGAACGTGACGTCACGGTCATATATTAGAAATCGGAGTCAATTGACCGAATATTTATTGAGTTTTGTGTGTTTAAAAATTGGTCACGACAGCTTTTTGGAAATAAACTGGTTATATTAACTTCATAGGGGCTATGTTTTTTAAACGCCATGGTCTTGAAAATATTTAAGATAGCTGTCATCATGCCAATTCAGTCAAATATTGTGATCTGTGTCCAGTTTCCAAGATCTTACGTCATTATTTTACTGGTTGTGAAAAATGTTTCAGTACCCACGTAGTAATGTACAGATGACAGCACATCAGGCTATCCTACATTGTTGCAAAATCACTCCTAATGCGAGTGCATAAGTTAGTGTGAGTGCCTAAGTGTTTACGCTGTCGTACTGTTGATTGTACATTGACGATTGTTAGGTTTTTTTCTAGAAGGAACCACTATGTGGTACCTACTTATGTGTCACATCCGCCCGGAGTATTGGCAAACTTAACTTTTACTACTTTACTCGTATTTACTGCGCATTTATCGTGTTTGTTATTCAAGCTTTATGATAGAGCTACGCTTATTTTTATCGAGATTTCAAGGATGATTACAATTTGATGACATTTGAGGATCAATCGTGTCCGTGGCAAACAAGCATAAAAGGGCTGTAACCCTTTTGGGCATTGCATGTTGTACTGCTTAACTTTATAATCTTAGATTGAAGATTAGTGCTACATTTACTTGATTCTAAGAATTTCAAGATGTCGCAATAACATAGTGAAGGAGCATTTTCGTGGAACATACGACGCATTTTCAGTAGTTACTTAACATGGCGTTTAGTTAAAATAAATCTTTACAAGGCTACCATTAATTGAATTTGTGCTTTTGCAGTTGTCTTATCAAAGTTGTTGCAACCCATTTTTTCAGTTCTCTTACCTATACCCTATTTGGTTTATTTGAGGAAAAGACATCCAACGGCCATGACTTAAAGTATTATTGAACCGAAAAACTTTTTTTTTGTTTAAATCTATATTTTATTTGGGACTTTTTGATAAAACACATGTCAGCACCATTGTACCATTATACCATTGTTGATAGGTTCTCAAGGGTTCCAAATCATATCTGCTACTCATTTTGCAGCCTGAGACGTAGGATCAGCCAGCATTTTAATTATTGCACCTAAATCATAAATGTTTGAAAAATGAAAATGTTATTTATTTAAAAACACACATATAAGTATATAATATTAGATCTGCTCCCGTATAAGGTTTCCCTGTGATACGAGAGTCAGGCTCCTCCTCAAACCCTTAATAAGTAATTTTATTTATTTATTTAGTGTGTGTGTGTGTACGTGCGTGTGTGTGTGTGTGTGTGCGTGTGTGTGCTTATTTGTGATACATTTGTATTTTAGGAATGTCCGAACATTTTACATCGAATAGTTTACATCGAACACTTGAATCATTGTGTCAATTTAAAAAAAAAACCTCTGATATTTAAAAAAAACCTCGGAGTAAGTCGTCTGACCTACTAGATCCAACACAAACTATTCTGTCAACATAGGTATGTAGTAAGTGATAATAAGTGAGTACACCGGAGACCGCCTCGCTCGCCGGCGAATGTGGGTCGCTGAAATCTGGGTCATCCTTCACGAGTAGTTAGAGTTTCGACAGTAAACCAAAATATTTTGTTCAACGATGTACTGTACGAATTTAATGTGCGGAAATTGCTTGAACTGTTTTCATTGCTGTTATTAGGTGGTATGTAAAAGTTGTAGTTACTTATCTACTGTATAGGTAACTAAACAAATTCAACGATTTCAAACGCGGACCGTGGCATTTAAATATTGTTTTATAAATAAATATACAAAAACATCACATACATTGATCTGACTCTGTGGTAAGTAGCTTAAGCACTTGTGTTACAGATTTCAGAATCAACCGTGGTATTACAAATAAACTTAAATAAATACAGACCAGAACAGTGCAAACAGACACGTTCATGCAATACAGTGCGGGGATCGAAACCGCGACGTCTTGGTTAATAGTCAACTTCTTGACGATTATACAAGAATGGTCGTCAATTTTATTTTTATTATATTTATTTAGAAACCATACAGCGTTTAAAAAAAGTATGTAAACATAATGTTAATTCACTACCAATAAATAGGGCCAATTATAAGGTTTCCTTATTTGTGAAATAGTTTACGCATATTATATATAAAATAAATTAAATGTAAAGAAGTACTTAAATAGATAAAATAGACCCACCAAAAACATTTTCATGTAAAATGTTGCCAAGACGAGCTCATATGACTCGCACTGTCAAAAAGTTATCAGATCTCATGTAGAGCCAAGCTTCTAACACTACACGCCCTAACTCTACAAGGCCTAACTTCACAAACTCTACACCTTAGTCCAAATATATGGCTTGGCCATTTCGCTACATTCACATCGGCGTAAGGTGAAAAATCAATTCACTGTTCATTACTTTTGTGTTATACAATAGTTCTTGTAGTAACGAACGGCCAAGCCACATATTTTGACTAAGGTGTAGAGTTTGTGAAGTTAGGCCTTGTAGAGTTAGGGCGTGTAGTGTTAGAAGCTTGGCTCTACATGAGATCTGATAACTTTTTGACAGTGCGAGTCATATGGGCTCGTCTTGGCAACATTTTACATGAAAATGTTTTTGGTGGGATTTCATTTCTTTTTGTAAGTTGTTTGTAATAATTTTTTTTTTTTCTTCTTTTTTTGGGGTGTATTTCTTGCACATCAGAGACGCCTTTTTTTATAGCCCACTCTCTATCTTAGCCTTTTTTGTTTTTAAATTGATACTTTGTCTCAGCCCCCTGGTCTCATACAAACTCCCATCCCCTATTTTAAGGGGTTGGGGGATGAAAGTTACAAGTTTTATAATTTTTTTGTTGTTTGTGTGCTAATACTAGCTTACATACAAAATTTCAGCTTTCTAGGACATTAGGAAATACCTTAATAATTTTGATGATCATCAGTGAGTCAGTGACGAAATCAGCGTTTTTTAGATATAAATAAAATCTGAAGTATAAAAGCTAATGTAATTAAAACTTAATATGTTCAATAAGTCCGCTATTGACAATATATCCCGAAAATTTTGTTGATCTAGCATAATCCAAACCCAAGTTATGAGGGTTCGAAAAAACGACGAAGCGCTTCGAGAAAAGGCAGGTAGTGCCCGTGCGCTTCGCTTGGCTCGTCTTGGCGGGGGCACTACCGTGCCCCCAGATAAAAGCCCCTTTTACTAGTACATTACTAGGAAATTTAGCTATAAAACCCGTGTTCTGCTACAATCCTAGATTTGAGACGTGCCCCGAAGTTTCTTATTTAATGCTTCGACTTCCTACATAGAGCCGAGAACAATTTTCTGACTGACGTGACAGGAAGGTAATTCCGTTTTTGTTTGCAAAATATCGGTGAAGTTACCTACAAGATTCTAACCACGTCGAACAGTTACAATAGTTTGTCGTTTTTAACAACAACAACAAGAACATTGCAAAGGAAACGTCTCACAAGTGCGGCGACCTTGCGATTGGGATGCGATCCGCGCACCGAATAAGGTCACGCAGGCGCTGCCCACTGTCGTTATTGGCGCTTTTACCCTAAATACTGAAGATAGTTTGTATGAATCCATCCATAAACCGACGACCGCTTGGTGCAGTGGTCCACATGTCGGACTTCTAAAACCAAGGGTCGCGGCTTCGATTCCCGCACAGTACAAGCATATGTGTGCATGAACATGTGTGTTTGTACTGGTCTGGGTGTTTTCTATGTATAATATGTATTTATTTACAAAAAAAAGTAATAGTCCTCCTGGCCGATTTCGACCACGGCGGCCAATCTCAACAGAGATCAGCCAACTACGCAGGAGATATTATAGTGCACAAGTGTGAGCGCAAAACACAGGTGCACTCACTGTTCCATCACTCTCAAAGTTCGGTGAGACGGCAATCCGACATGACCGGAGAGAGATCAGGCGCAGGACCAACGGCTTAACGTGCGTTCCGAGGCACGGGGGTGTAACACCGCCAACTTCCCGACTCCGAGCTGTTTTTGAGAAATTCATGACAGAAAATCTCAGAAACAATTTTGGCTCGACCTGGGATTCGAACCCTGGACCTCTTGGATGTAAGGCAGAAACTTTGCCACTACACCAACGGGGCAGTCAAAAGTCAAACAAAAAAAAGTATTTAAGTATGTTTATCCGTTGTCTAGTACCCATAACACAAGCCTCGTAGCTTAATTTGGGAATTAGAATTGGTGTGATTGTTGTAAAATATTTATTTATTTAAAAAAAAAAACAAAAAAAAAACAATGTATCTTTTAGTGTACTAACAAGCTTCCCACCAGCGGCTTCGCCCGGTACGGATGTGTTATATTTTAAGCATGCTATTTCACTCTAATTATTTAAAAAAAATCCCCTTAATCTGTTTAGTAATTTTAATGATCGAAACATACATACATACATATTTAAGACATAGGGACAGAAGCGGTTAGCGACTTTGCTTTATACTATATAGTGATAAACTGTTTAATTTTTTGGATTTCGTTTGCTTAGAAAAATCATGAGTGACAGTAATTTAACTCACAGGACATGTCGACCAAACATTCGGGTTCTGCGATGAATCTTCCTCTAAAAGCAACTAACTATACAAGGTGTAACAAAAAACCCCGTTATAACTGAAGGGTGTTGTTGTGCCCGGAAAACTGCACAACATTCCCAATGATACCTTGGTCAAAATCTCAAAAAAAAATCGGACTTACCATACAAAATTGCCAATCAGCTGATCGATTTACTATGGGAGAGCCAAAGGATTTTTTGAGATTTCGACCTAGGTTTCTTAGCGAAAGTTGTTCCGGTTTACGGGCACAACAACACCCTTCAGTTATAACGGGGTTTTTTGTCACACCTTGTATATATATTTATTACATGTATGCCAAAATTAAATAGCATTCAGTGTTACTTATAGCCTCAAGTTTGTTTATCTTCCCTGAAAAAATAAGTGATAGCGCGCCTAATTCGAGATTCTTCCCAGTGCGAGGACGCCGACCTTGCATTTCGCTCGCGGAATGAGGTCATGCTCATTGCTCCACCGTGAGCGCCTAGTGTCTCGGTGTTGTGACTAGTGATGTTCCAGATATCCGTATCCGTATCGGTTACATTTCTCGCGGATCTTTTAACTTATTCATTTTCAATTGATTTGTCGCGGTGACTGTACTAACATTTTTAATAAAGAAAATGTGAGGATGGATCTGTCGCCGCACGCCACCAGTCAGCTCGTGACAGCCGTGGTCACGAGCACACTGTGTGTAATCCAGCCGAAATGTCGAGCAGTAAGTATTTTATACTTCTTAAAATATTTCGCGTTTAGACCCAATAACCAGTAATTTGTGTTTCAATTGATAGGATGAAATGCTATAATATTATTGTAATCAGGTGGATAAAAAACCAATAAAATTCAATTCAAGTATTTTTTATTTCTTAAAATCAAATATTTGGCACCTTTATGTTGCAAACATTTATCGTAGTAAGTTACTATGCCAAAAGTAGATAACTCATAGGTACTGAAACAAGTCCTGCCTTTTATACCGGCGGACGTGGTGTAAACTATCGTTTCAAAGTCTCGCGCGCTGACACCGATTGAAAAAGGAAATAAAGAAATTCTTTTCTATTCCGTATAGTGAAACCATGCTGCCATCTACATCACCATCTGTATAATGCCACTTGTGTCTTTCTAATAAATGATTTGAATTAAAAAAAAAAACGAATATCCGTATCCGCGGATCGGTTTAAAGACATTTATTTCTCATAAGAACTTAACAACTAGTTCACTTACAATGAGATTTAGTTTAATTAATTTTACATTACAATATTTCTATTGTCTCTGATCTTGACACCAAATATGCGTATTCGAATCCGTATCCGCGGATATTTTTAACGATCCAACACATCACTAGTAGTGACGGAGGAAATGTGAGTGACTGAGTTTTTGGGAGAAGCACACTGAATTTGTTGGGGTCAATGTTCGAAAGTTTTCAGGGAAAAGGACATATTACAAGTTTAGCGTTTTGCACAATACTGCATACAACAATGCCTAATTAAAAAGGCAGAGGATTCATAGCAGGATCATCTTTTTGATGATGAATCAAGCAGGCTTACAGCTATTGATTTTGTAACTTCACAAATAACAAAGATCCATCTTACTCTTAAGGTCACAAGACATAGAGTCCTATGTGAGAGAGAGAAGAAACATCATGAGAAGGTTTTCATATTGCCATTACTTTCTAAACTCTAAAATTATAAAACCAGCCATCAGAAACAGTCGTAAAGAACGACTTTAAAAATGATTGCTCGCTTCTAAATAATAAAGTGTGTTTTTCCCAAAATTTCAGCGGCAACATTTCACGGCCACGCTCTCTCCCGACATCTGCGCTGTGCGTGGACTATCGAGCCGGGACGCGTGGGCTTATGCATTTTATATGAGCTGTAGGCCTACTACGAAAAACAAAAACCGGCAAAACGTTACCTCGTTCTTTCGTTACATGACGCACGTATATGATAGAACGTTAGGGTAAAAACTATGGCATCTTATGCGCATGTGATGAGCGCGATTTTGCAACAAATTCTTGTAGCTTGATGTGTTGTCTGTGCAACGAGCTACGTGCTATCGTTTTGACGAATTTCGTTTGTCGTAGTAGACCTACTATTTATTTATTTAAAACTTTATTGCACAAGAAATGTACAAAGGGTGGACTTAATGCTAAAAGCATTTTCTGCCAGTCAACCTCAAGGTCATGCAGAAAGAAGGCAATGGGTGCAGTGAAAATTATATAAGAAAGGAAGTGTTTAATAACGCAAAACTAAATTAACTTAATATATAGATATAATATCAATACATAAAAGTAAATATTAAATTATATTATAATATACAAAAAATAAATATCAATACTACGCTAACGTTTCGTTCGTATTTTCGGGTCTTGCCAGCTCGTTCGCTCGCTTGTTCATGTTTGTAAGATTGACAGGGACGGCTATATCCAAAACTACTAATAGAGAGTTGTGGTTACATGGCTCGGTTTTGATACCAAAACTTTCAATTTGATCTAGAGATTGCGGGTTCGATCCCCGCACTGTACAAACATTTGTGTGCATGAACATGTCTGTTTGTATTGGTCTGGGTGTTATGTGCATTTATTTAAGTTTATTTGTAATACCACTGTTGATTCTGATATCTGCAACACAAGTGCTTAAGCGCTTACCACGGAGTCAGATCAATGTATGTGATGTTGTTTATTTACTTATAATTATTATTTTTATACACAGTGGCGTGTATTTTACCCAAATCAGATATGTAGCTAAGTATTGATAATGACGACTGTGGAAATTAAGATATCATAATTACTGAGGCGATAGTTAGCTTCTATCTTTTCTCTAACTTCCAGAACCAATGCCGAAACACAATAGTGCCTTTGTGTATTAAAAAATGTTTTTATATATTTAGTGCTTAAAAATGCACAGTCATTGACAAAGCAAATGACAAATGCCGGACGAAGCTTACTTAAAGAAGGCGAAGGCGTGTGCCACTGTCTCGGTTTTCATGAATATCAATCGTGATAGGCATGGCGTGGCTCTCGAATACTGCATGAAATATTGCTAGCTCGAGTTTTGTAACAGAGGTGACATTGCGGCTATTTATACCATGGATATCTTTTAATATTATTTCATTTGCAATAGTTACCCTAGTTAAAATTTTGACTGTAAACCGAAACAGTTGAGAGACTAGTTAAGTATTTAAACAAAAATACTTTTTGTTTAAATACTTAACTAGTCTCTCTCTCGCTATGCGTTTTACTTACAGACAATAGTTAAAACAGTCATCTGAAAATGTCCACCAATCCGCACTGAGCCCGAGTGGTGGCTCGGACCACCTCATAGTTGAGGTGAGAGGCCTGTGCCCAGCTGTGGGACGTATAAAGGCTGATGAGATCAGTGAAGTTAAGTACCTTAAGGTAATAAAGCACTAACAATCACAAAAACGAACACTTTGTTAGGTTGGAACACATAATAAAGCGATAACATAGTGTATTTTACATTTTATGACAATGAAATTAAAGTTGTTTAATTAAGTGTTTAATAACTATGACTTCTAGTTTAAAGTTGATTTACTAATAGTCCTCCTGGCCGATTTCGACCACGGCGGCCATTCTCAACGGAGATCAGCCAACTACGCAGGAGATATTATAGTGCACAAGTGTGAGCGAAATACACAGGTGCACTCACTGTTCCATCACTCTCAAAGTTCGAGACGGCAATCCGACGTGACTGGAGAGAGATCAGGCGTAGGACTAACGGCTTAACGTGCTTTCCGAGGCACGGGGGTGTAACACCGCCAACTTCCTGACTCTGAGCTGTTTTTGAGAAATTCATGACAGAAAATCTCAGAAACAATTTTGGCTCGGCCTGGGATTCGAACCCAGGACCTCTCGGATGTAAGGCAGAAATTTTGCCACTACACCAAAGAGGCAGAAAACTAAAAGTAGGCATCAAATATAGTTTCATAGTCTTTTTCTGGCCAAAGACTTCCACACATCCGCTAATTAGTTGTTTGTAAACATGTCGGTGTGCGTGGCGGAGTGTACCTCTAGTAGGCGCGTGTCAAGGGCCCGCTTTGCATATTTTTGTTTGGGTGCCAGAGTTTTGCAGCACATTTGCATTTTGGCGCGGGCGTGGAGACAACGATACCCTCGGTTTTTAAGGTACCGTGGAGTGTTAAAGTGGGTTTCTGGTTCATGGTGAAGTAAACTTTCTTTTCAATTTAAGCTTACGGAACCTAGCCCAAAAGTAATGGTGAGCTTGTGCTAACATACCTTTTTATAAGTTTATCATGACATGACATTGGCAAAGAGGCTAACCGGTCTAATTGGTCGAAGTAAAGATAACATGTGTCGGTGGGGGTACTTAAGCAGCGCATACGTCAGCTGTGAATGTGGAGAAGTTCCACAAACTATTGTCAACCTCATGAACTGTCCCGCGTGCCCGACCACCTGCTCGCGTGAGGACTTACTTGTCAGTAACCAGAGGGCAACCACGGTAGCCGCTTTCTGGGCAAGTAAGATTTAGCCCGTATTCTTGCCGACACGAAAGACGAAGAAGAAGAAGATGATCGTCATCACAAAAACATTTTTCTGTGGCAGAATTTGAACCCGCTGGTTTTGTGGTTCGGAGCGGGAACCACTAGACGGAATTGTCGAAATTGTAAGCGATTTACATTGTAATTTAATTTGAGTCGGACTTATGTTTCGCCGTTCGTTCAATTAAATCGCCTGGTACTATCCATACCAATATTTATATGACTTTTAGTCTAAATGATTAGCTTTTTGTAGCTTCTGTTCCACGTCAACTTTCTGACGTTCAGACTGCTGCAGTTTTATCCGTTCTCAAAACATAGTTCTATTCTTCGCTTCCCTTTAATAAACCAGTCATACAGCAGTATTTATCTACCGGGTGGGGGGTGTTCTAGATGCACTGGTCGGGGAGGGGAGGGAGAGGTTAATGAACCTGGATGCACGTCTGCGGACATTTCGCAATAATATTAGTTCAGACCAAATTAAAGCCGCCATCGGTGTTGCGAATTCCAAATTTTGGAGTTTGACTGAGCTTGTTTGGATTATAAATAAGGACTGTTTTTGGTATACCAGCAGATGGCTATCGCCGTAGAGGTAGACCCAAAAAAAGATGGTGTGACGATTTGACGAATTTTCGAACAGATTGGGAATCCATAGCCGCCAATAGGGAACAGTGGAGGAGTTTGGGGGAGATCTTTGCCCAGCAGTGGGATGACATAGGTTTTTAAAAAAGCGCTATTGCATAAATTGCGAAATATTTTAAAACCATACTAAGAAAATATTATCTAACAGTTATCATGTCTCACAGCACAATTAATATACAAAAACAACATCACATACATTGATCGGACTCCGTGGTAAGCACTTGTGTTATAGATATCAGGATTAAAAGTGATATTACAAATAAACCTAAATAAATACATAATATAACACTCAATTAATAAACCCTACATGATCTTCAAATTGCTGCATTTTTGTTGCTATTGTTTAACCAGTGATTTTATTAAATAAACATAACAGCATATTCTTCACGTCTCATTTGTACATACTGTAAAATGAAGTTTTTGAAATCCCCGGAATATCATAATGTCGCCTGGCTAAAAAAACAACGAACCTCTTAAATCTGATTTCCGATTCTGTTTTTATTGCTGGAAATCACCACTATCTCAAAGAAAAACATTTGACTCGAAAGAATATCCAATAGACATAAAACCAAGTCAATAAAATCACTCCTAAATTTCAATATCGCCTATAAATGTGTCTAATGGGAAAAAAGGAAAAATTGCAACTGAGTACTACTCGGTACACGAAACGTGGCATAGAGCTGGAAATTTACAATTATTTTTTCAATTTTTAACTAAAATGGTTTGCTTATTGTTTGAAAATTAATCATTTTTGTTTAAAACAATGATATAAACGAATACATGGGACTTAATCGCGTTATATTTAATGATCAAATAATTAGTATACACAGTAACAATGCAACGCGAAGTGTAAAATCTTACACGAGTATTACGATGATGTTCTTTGGTCAGGTTTTCGCGATAAATCTCCTTGCTTGATGGGCATGGTGGCTATTTAGCCACCATGCCCATCACATTACATGGCTATTTCCTTAGATGATAATTTTATCATCTAAGGAAATAGCCATGTAATAGGCTAGATGACACAACTAATCGTTGACATACTCTTTATCATCTGCCAAAACGATCTGCCTCCATAGATTTTGTATGGGAATACTATAATTTGCGTACGTCAAACATAATATAGTATCAGAAATCGAAATCAATTGACTGAACATTTATTTACTTCTATGTAAATAAAAATTGATTTTTTACAGCTTTTTAGAATTTTTTTTACTAGCATCATAGAGGTTATGTTTTTCAATTCAATTCAATTCAATTCCATTTATTTACTTCGAAACACGGTACATACAGATTTACATTACAGTTATAGAACGGCATGTTTCGCCACAATCATGGCATGTAAATATGGTTTTAACTATTACTAAACTACTACTAACTACTAGATAATTCAGAATAAATACATTAAGTCATAAATCAAATCAAAATAATATGTCAAGAAATATTAGAGCACAACATAACACTTAATAGTTCAATTCAAAAATTCTTTAATGCTGTAAAAGTTTTTATTTAAAAGCCATTCGTATAATTTTATGTTAAACAGGCTTGGTCTAAGGTCTTTTATGGATTCAGGTATCTTGTTGTGTATTTTTAAACACCATGGTCATGAAAATATTGACGATAGGTTTCATCATGCCTATTGTATTTGTTAGTGTTATATTTGTTATAAGTGTACCAGTTGATTCTTTAGTCCCTAAAATTCAGTGTGCATGGTCACTCTTAGGTACATTTGAAATTTGAAGGTAAAGTCTAAAGCGACTTTTTGTAAACTATTCCTATCTCACGATTGCCTTATTTCTGTGCCGTGTAACCAGGGCGATCAATCGCGGGAGGAATACTAATGTTCATTAATAAGACGTAGATATATCGGCCGGTGCTGGTCAGTTTCATTAAAAACACTTGTACACTTTGATGGAATTTAATAAATAAATATTTCACAACAATCACACCAATTCTCTAGTCCCAAATTAAGCTACGAGGCTTGTGTTATGGGTACTAGACAACGGATACTTAAATACTTTTTTTTTGTAAATAAATACATAATATACATAGAAAACACCCAGACCAGTACAAACACAGATGTTCAAGCACACATATGCTTGTACTGTGCGGGGATCGAACCCGCGACCCTTGGTTTTAAAGTCCGACATGTAGACCACTGCACCAAACGGTCGTAATTAGGCGTTACTTTGCGGAAAACCATGAGTAAAGCTGAAAAAAGCATTATTTTGCTTTAAAATTTCCACTAGACGACGCCAGCGCAGGAACCCAAATACATCCAACTGCAACCACTTAAAAAAACTAGAGCTGGAAGTCATCATCTGTGTCACGTTGTGAGTTGTATTGTAAGTCCTGAAACTTCCAGCTCTAGTTTTTTCAAGTGGTTACAGTTGGCATGATGACAGCTATCTTAAATATTTTCAAGACCATGGCGTTTAAAAAACATAGCCCCTATGAAGTAATTATAACCAGTTTATTTCCAAAAAGCTGTCGAAACCAATTTTTAAACACACAAAACTCAATAAATATTCGGTCAATTGACTCCGATTTCTAGTGACGTCACGTTCATTATTCCCATACAAAATCTATGGAGGCAGACCGTTTTGACAGATAATAAAAAGTATGTCAACGATTGGTGGTGTCGTCTAGCCAGTTGGATTTATTTGGTTTCCTGCGCTGGCGTCGTTTAGTGGAAATTTAAACTAAAATAATCATCTTTTTCAACTTGTTCACTTTTACCAGGTCGGTGTTAATCCGCATCATACTTTGCACTTCTCACCTTAAGCCACGCGTAACAATACTATTTTCTTATTGCTTTTCTATCTACCTGAAACTTCTTAAGAAACAATCACAAATTCCGTTACTTTTTTACTTGAATGTTTTGAATTACCAAACTCAATTTTCTTGAAACTTTCATCCAAGTATGTGATGATGTTTAACCAAACTTAGTTATTTAATAATTGAAAGATTTTCAAGAGCTAAGACCATACATCCATTATAATTCAAATATACATTATTTAAAAAAATAGTGTAGTCTGTCAGTTTTGGAATTCTAGATATGTTTTTGTACTTATTCTATCCATAGAACTTGAAGGCTGAATAAACTAAATTAGGAAACTCAGTAGAAAAAAATATTTTAATTAAAAAATGATTTTTTTTATTGCAACCATCGATTTAATTCTTCGGTTACTCTCACACGTGGTGCCAGCGAAACGGCGAGCTATAACTCACTCAAGTACATTACCTCATTGATGCAATAAGGAGAATACCAAAAACAAGGGAGTATCGGGACTGTACAATGCGCACGCGGCGACGTTTGAATGGGCGCCCGTTGGGAAATTTGCTCGCTGGCTGCGCCCGCGCAAGGCTGCGTTTTGTCAATGCTGTCCGATGAGTACTGGGTAATCAGCATTCAACTGTACCGCCTTTGACGAGTAATTGCTCCGATTGAAATGTTACGGATATAAAGGTTGGCTGCGAGATTATTTTGAAGTCGGGGAGAGTTAATATTGGTTCTTGTTTCAGCGGAAACATGGTATACTGAAATTCTCATCTGTAAGGTACCAGATAATGCTGGAAATCATCTATACATCATCTTTCATACAGCTATCATCCCCATGTGTAAAGGGGAGGAGGGCTGTCATCCTAAGATATAGGAATCCTTCTTGTTCAGGTGACAGCCAGCTACATTATCACGTAAAAACAAATATGTAGTTAGTATTTACTACGGAAAAGATAAAACTATATGATTGTATTACCAATTTAAATTATTATTATTATTGTTGAGATTTTTAATGTATTTATTTCGTTTCTAACTAATTAATAACTAGTCTTCTATTTTAAACAACGTTTTAGGAGGTATTAAACCAGTGGTTTCAAGTTAAATGCGAAAAACAATAAGGGTTGACAATAAAATTCGATAAAAAGTTACTGTTTACCGTTGTGTAATCATCAGAATGTTTATTATCCTAGTCATTAACTAAAATATGTCAACTATGGATATTCTTTTTTAAATCCATTTCTGAATTTCAACAATTTTATTGTCTAAAAATCTTTCCTGTGATTGTATTTCGCAAATATACCTGTGTATTTTTTTCCAACTCTAATTCAATTGTTTTAATAGAACACGACAAAAAAAGCAAACGACTGTGAAACGGAACGAAGCAAAACGCGGGGTTTCGTCGTACGGACGCCGGTAAAAACTCGAATACGTCTGTAGCAATTAAAGTTAAAAATAATATCGAGAAGTCGGAGACGAACAATAACGAAGCTAACCATTAAAATAAGAGCGGAATAATAAATGAAGCAGCTGAAATTAAAAAAAAAACGATCGCGGCGGATGCATAGAAATATGGCGGTGGTACGGGGACCAATCAAAATTCTTCGTCAATTAAGTGAGTGGAGATCGCGGCAAAAGGAAAATTGAAGGAAAAACTGAGGGTGGCTTCGGACGAGACGTGGCCGAGAGATGGGTGGAGCTGTATCGATAGAGTGCAGATTCTAATGTGAGGCGAAAGATTATTCAATTAAATGATCGACAAAAAGGTTTGATTGATCTGCAGTTCCAGCTAGTTTAATTGCATATTATTTGGTTTTTTAACAACTTAAGTTTATAGTCAGTATAGGCACCTCTAGTCTTGGGGACGTGTGACAAGTATAACTTTTCGGAACATAAATCGTGGCTCCGGAACATAATCAGCTGGTACATCAAAGTGTGTCAATCATTATTATCATATCAGCCTGTTGCAGTCCACTGCTGGACATAGGCCTCCCCCAAAGAGCGTCACAGCGCACGATCTCCCGCCTTTTGCATCCAGTCACTACCAGCTGCCTTCTTCAGGTCATCTGTCTATCTAGCCGAGGGGCGTCCCACACTACGTTTATCTAAGCGTGGTCTTCATTCGAGAACCTTCCTGCTCCACCTCTCGTCGGTTCTGCGACAGATGTGGCCAGCCAATAGTAACCAAGAATTCTTTTCATTTATTTAAAAACGCTGCACGCTGTGTAATCTCATCGACAGTCGATAAACGCGCACGTAAACGTTCCCAACACTACCGCCCCCAGCCTTCTCCTAGATATGAAAGCTATGGAAATAAAGTTTGTTCGGCCCGCATTGTGCCGTCTCGTCGTAAATGGATTTTATCACTATATAAATATCCCCCTTTTTACTTTTCACTGTATAAACAACCTTAGTTTGCGTTACGGGATGTGTTGTGTCGCGCGACGTGCCGATGGGTTCTTTGCTCTATGGATGGGGTATCGGCTATTTTGAGAGTTATCTATGAAGCTAGTTTTATATGAAAGAGTTTTAACGTTATTATCTAAATAGAGTCATAATTCGTTATAAGTTATTCGTAGGTAATTCCACTTTGATTTTTAAAGTCTGAGTTCAAGTTCATATAAAATGATTTTTATGTAAGTTTGGTGTTGTTAGGGTATATATTTTTTAAGTGATTGAATCATGTCTCTATATGATTCAAATATTCAGTTGAACTTTATTTGGTTTCAACCATGTGAAACGTAAAATATGCAAGAATAACAACATCACAGACAGTAAGACTCAAATCGATGTATGTAATTAAACTGTAATGGCAAGTTTAAGTGCTACAAGCTCTACATTTTCACTCCGTAAAGCAAACGACTACAAAGCGTCCCGAGAGCCGAGGCAATCAAATTAAACGCTGAATTTGTTCAAACGTGCGTCCAACCCCCAAACCACTGGTCAGATTGCTAACTCGAAAAGGCCACGGAGCCGTCCGTCTTGCTGGACCCATTCGGTTTACAACCGAGGACGCCCGGGAAATTATGCGCAAAATGCCCCACGGTTCATTTGCCCCGGACGCATCTTTGATACCCCATTGACCCACCCGAATCGCGTATTAATAAGACGGAGGGACTCAAACTGTCCCTTCCAAACCAATGTTTACGAGCCTTCAGCGCACGTAGAGAACCCTCCAAGAAAAACGCGCACCGTGACCTAACCACCTTACGTATTTAGGCTGCAGCGTTGCACAGGTCTAACAACCTCGTACTAAAACAGAATATCGATTACTTTCGCTACTATAACGTAATCCCCCGCCCACTTTTCGTTTTTTTCGCTCAGGATAATAATATAGTGGTCTCTGTCTATCGCACGTTACGTCCCGGGCGTCGCGGCGTTCCCTCGGGCCGGCGCCCCCCGCCACCCCCGCCGTATGTAAATGATCGTCTCCGATGCTCTGTGTGCGGACGTCGGCGACGCACACCGAAATACACGAGGTTTGCTGGCTTTTGTCCTATTTAAAATACGCATTTCGAGTTTGACGCGGTGACGTCCGAGAGGAGGCCTGTCGTTTTTCCCGTATCTCGACTGCAGTCGGAGTTGCCGCAGCCGTGATACGAGTACGTTAGACATGCAAATGCTACGTCTAACTGATGACAAAGATAACAAACCGAGGGCAGTTTGAGCAAAAACGTCGGTCGCGTGACGTTTGGTCGCGAATATTCTCATCCGCACTGAAATTGTAGCTCTACTGTCCAAAGTTTAGGGTTGAAACTGTTTCGTTTTCGGTGCGGTGGATAGCACGTTAGCGGGCCGGTAGTGACGTCACGTATACGTCGAAAATGACACTTTTACGAGCAATAATTTACATTATTTCGGTGTTAAGCGTCGCGTGCGAGCCGATTGATTTTATGTCGGCCGCTTCTCCTATTTGCGTTTGTAAATCGAATCACTTGGTACACGGAGGAGTTATTTTGTAATGGTCGTTTCGCGTGTGCCGACTTTTTCGTCTGTTGTTGCTTTTTTGGCGACTGTGTACTGTGTTCCATTCACAAGGGGTTCGTTCCTTTCCGTTATAGTTGCTTCGATACTCCGGATAAGGCAAGGAGTTGTTTGCTCGATAACTTTTTCTGTGAGACGCTCCGTCGATGTCAAAGGCTCGCAGGTAGGGTTGCCTTTATCTAAGTAACGATCTTTTGCCATGTCAAGTACTCGCTTTATGTCTCCAGTTATTGCTTATTACGATTCTTTATGTGAGTGTTAGTAAGTGCGTAAAAACAAGTTTTTATTCTGTTAAGCATAAGATACCGCTTTAAGCAGTGAGAATTAAAATATGCAGTCGTAACAAGTAAATGATTGACTATACACGACATCACAGAAAAATACTAAGACCAGCTTAAGAAAATAGACTAGTATGCTGAGAGTCCATGACCTAGGTCACGAAAACATTTTCTCGCTTATGTTAGTAACGAAAAACCTGGTTAACATAGGACGTACAATTTGTAGCTTGCTAGTTTTAGTCGAATTGATATTTTCTTATTAGTGCTTATTGCAACCTTTGAGTATCGCCAGCGCACACCTGCGGGATACTGTCGCTGCGACTGACAGCTCGATAAACAATGACTCGCGACTGTCGCGAGTTCAGATGATAACAGGTCCATGACTAAGGCCACGAAAACAGTTTCTTGCTCATGTTAAAAAAGAAAACTTGGTAAAACATAGTACATTTGTAGCTAGCCATATTTTCCTATTAGTGCTTGTTGCAAACTTTACCGCCAGTGCACACTTGCGAGATATGTCGCTGCGACTCGCGACTGGCAGAGTGTCAAGCACCTCGGCCGAATCGCTGTCAGTCACGAGTGTACCCTGACTCCAAGTTGGTAGAAAAACATTATTATATTAAAAGACATATCACTTAAAAATATATTTTCGGCTCCGGTCATCAGGGAGGATTCGAACCCCTAACCTTTGGAAGTCCGGTCCAATGCTAACAGTCATCATCATCATCATTATCAGCCAGAGGACGTCCACTGCTGAACATAGGCCTTCCCCACAGTTTTCCACATCGACCGATCGCAAGTGGTCTGCATCCAGTGTGTTACTGCGATCTTTACAAGTTCGTCTGTCTATCTTTATAACAGTACTCTTCATATAATCAGACATTTTCAAATAAACATTATAACCATACCGCTTCATAATCCAGCCGACGCGATAACTCCTGTTACGCCGTTGTTACACCGCGATATAAGAGACGATTACGAAGTTGTGGCGTTAACAAACGAATGCTTAATTGGTGGGTTTGTTAAAAGGACCATACAATCCGTACTAATATTATAAATCTGTCTGTTACACAATCACGCCTAAACTACTGAACCGATTTGCATGAAATTTGGTATGGAGATATTTTGATACTCGAAAAAGGACATATACTACTTATTACCGCGGGAAAATGACGCATTCTTATGGGAAAAAATTCAATTGTTTTTTATTTATTTATTTATATATATAGCTTGATTGTAGATTGGCCGATGCCATTGTAAGCAACATCTTAGAGTCCGTAGTTTTAATACATATAAGAATCCGTCACATCCCATCCAGCAAGTAGAATGGCTCTCAGTCTCACCAACAAGAGATAAATATATATCGACCCCTATAGTAAGAAATGTAGTGAAAGCCATTTAGTCAAAGCCCAAAGCTCAAATGTGATTATTTCTGTGGCAAATTCTTAAAAGTTCCAAAAAACAGTTACCTATCTAGCTTAACATTTTTATTTTTTATGTTTGTGATTTTTTACGTAGGTAATAAGCTAAGATGATTATGATGATTAATCTAAGTATCTGTTACTGTAGTTGTTTTGAAGTTTTTTCGTAAACATCATTTTATATTTTTTGTATTTGTAATTCTTATCTCCAAGCTGAGGAAGATGATGATGATTAATATAAGTAAGTTTCTGTTTCTGCTGTTTTTTATTCATTTTGGTCTAATAGACTATGTATTTGTTGCAAAAAGTGTGCTATCGTCTATCACAGATAAAAAAAAATCATTTTTTTAATATTAAAAATGTGTATTTCTAAATTTCTTCCTTCAGTTACAACATAAAAATTATATTTTTGTAACTTTGTTTGTCTTTTAATACAAAAATTACCTTGTATACGTAGTTTTAAATACCTTTTACGACACAGATAACTGTGTTATACCTTAAAAAAAGTGCTGTATAAGGCAGTTGCTTGATATTTTTTTGTAGTAAAAGCCATACTATTTTGAAAACTGCAATAGCTACAGTAAGATAAGTTGCCTAGGATCTTGCATCTCATAAATCTAAGCATTTTGAGCTTCGGTGTTGCAATATAGGTGTACTATTTCAAAAGATATTCTAAAAATAAATACTACCAATTTTGTTTTTTGCCCGTACTGTAAAATCGTATTTTGGCTTTTACTACATTTCTTACTATAGGGGTCGATATTATGACTTAACAAATTCTTAAAATAAACTTTTATTTGACTGTTAATTTCGTTCGCAGATAATAATAAAAGTCCGCCTGGCCGATTTCGACAACGGCGGCTAATCTCAACAGAAATCAGCTTACTACGCAGGAGATATTATAGTGCACAAGTGTGAGCACAATACACAGGTGCACTCACTGTCCCATCATCCTCAAAGTTCGGTGAGTCGGCAATCCGACGTGACCGGACCTGGGATTCGAACTTAGTACCTCTCAGATGTAAGGCAGAAACTTTGCCACTACACCAACGAGGCAGTCACGGATATCATCATTCATCATTATTAGCCAAAGGACGTCCACTGCTGAACATAGGTCTTCCCCACAGTTTTCCACATCGACCGATCACAAGCGGTCTGCATCCAGTGTGATCCTGCGATCTTCACAAGTCACAGATAAACCAAGACTCTTTATATTTTAAAATACTTGTTTCTGTTATTACAGGATGCAAATGTAGGTGGATAGAATTGGCCTATAAATAGACCTTTTTACAGCATTCAGTAATTGAACGGTAAGTAAGTATATCCAGCAAATGAAATAAAATAATAACACCTGTCTCCTCTTTACCTCATTGCCATCCTATTTATAAATGTCATCCAATTAATTTGTTTGTTATATCACAACTTACCCTTTAGCCATTTAAGCGCAGACCATTTTTGTCATTGATATTTTTAATGGCTCTTAAGTTCCTCGTAGCGATAAGGGCGTGAACACACGCGCGCCAATTAAGATCTTCATTAGGTCTTCCGCGAACGGCCTGCGAGCAAAACAAATGGACGATTAGGAAGATCGGCAGAAATGTTAGCGCCAAAAGCTTGAAATGGTATAGACATTAATTAATGCAATCAGTCTGAATCATGTATAGGAAAAACACTTTTTTCAAACTGCCTTCACTTTATGTATAAGATATTTATTTCAAGTTTGATGTGGCACCTTGAAAAAAAAAACAAATAGACGATTTGGATGACTTAGTTCTTCGATTGGTTGTAACTCAAAACGATTAAATGTTTATTTAAAAAGTGGTATTCAATCTTAAATTTGCATGTAGAAATCAATTTTCTTTTCATGATACATTACCTATAGTGTTTTCAGTAATTATGAGTAAATATTCGCACATTATAAATATTTCTTTTGTGAATGGCCGTGACACGAGGCAACGTAACCTACATTTTCTACGTGTTAAACTTTCAATAGACTAGCAAATAAAATTCAAAATAAAAAAGGTGCGGACCAAGAGTCTCCAGTTGTAGCTTATATATATAGGTACTATATATATATATACGAATGCAATAAAGAGTAAGTACCAAAGTGACTAAATAAAAATATGAAAATTATCCAATAACTGCGTCCCAAAACTGTTATGAAGTTGTACACGAACGAAACGGCTTGCAATCTGATTAATCCGGTAATAGAAGTGGTGGCGTCCGTCGCGCAAGATAGTGAATTCCGTTGATATGAGCTGATCTGCATGCTCGGTGGAAACCGCGGGGTACAGACAGCGACGAAATTGGCGTTTAAATCTTCTAGTTACTTCGGTGGTGATAAGTGTCGTACCAATACTGTGAAATTTGGAAGATTCCCGACACACCTTCTAATGGGAGGAACGACTAAGTAATGAACTTGACTGCCTTTAGAATGTGCTGTACTTAGCTGAAGTTTAAAAAGTTAACACAAGCTAACGCTTAGTTTGGGGCTAGGTAATTGGTGTGTTCGTTGAAACAATTTGGTTATTTATTATTTGATTCTATATTTACTTATTTACTATTTCTATATTTATTGGAGATACGTTTAAAAAAATATCTTCTGGGCAAATTCAGAAAGAACTACAGCTGTTGCTTTGGGTTAGAACGTCTGTTTGAATTTTTTTTAGATACTCGCATTCACTTATGCTTATTCAAGTCAATTTAATTTTGTCGACGATGCAATAAAAATATAATTTTACTGCAGAAATAATAAGCAACGGTTGTAATTTAATATAGACACTCGATATTTAAAGACAAAATGTTTGATGATATTCTGTTATGTGTAAGATGATGATGATGACTGCCTCGTTGGTGTAGTAGCAAAGTTCCTGCCTTACATCCGAGAGGTCCTGGGTTTGAATCCCAGGTCGAGCCAAAATTGTGTCTAGATTTTCTGTCATGAATTTCTCAAAAACAGCTCGGAGACGGAAAGTGGGCGGTGTTACACCCCCGTGCCTCGGGAAGCACGTTAAGCCGTTGGTCCTGCGCCTCATTTCACTCCGGTCATGTCGGCTTGCCGTCTCACCGAACTTTGAGAGTAATGGAAAAGTGAGTGCATTTGTGTATTGCGCTTACACTTGTGCACTATAATATCTCCTGCATAGTTGGCTGATCTCTATTGAGATTAGCCGCCGTGGTCGAAATCGGCCAGGAGGACTATTAATATTATGTTTAAGACATTTTCAAATATCTATAGCTAAACAATAATCTTCAAACACTTGTGTGGCTGAGTGTCCGTGCATCGGCTGATTTATCATATTCCAGCGCAGGTTGGGGCGACAATTGTAATGTAAAACCGAGCGGATCCGCCCGCGTCAAACCCTGGTGCAGTCTCCGTCGTGTGATAAACTTAGAACATATAAGGCAATACTAGAGTTCGTGTTTATCTTCAAACATTTTTGGTTTTCGCTGTAAGCCGAAGAATGAATAATCCACTTTCCTGATCTCTACACTAACCGATAGTCAAATATCAAAGAGACATGTTTGCGTCATCCCTAAGTTTGCATACTGTAATAATAGTTAGATGGTATTATGAATCATCTTGTAATGAGAAAACGTTTTTTAGTCTGCTCAAGTAACTTATTTCAGAATCAGCTGAAAAAGTGAATTAAAAACTCTTTTATTTTAATTTTTTATTTATTTTATTAATATGGGTTCGCTCTTGACAACATTCTCCCTTCAAGAGGTAAAGAAGATGTCGACGATGTAGCGATCAAATCAAATTAATTGTGCCTGCGTGAAATGAAATGAATATTAATTTTCTTTTGGAAAAAGGTACATTTTTGCAGGTGTTATAGATGGTTACGGTTCAGCTTTTCCAGTTATGAGAAAAAGCATGCAAATATTTTACAATATTATCAAATTGTTTATGAATAAATAACAACATTTAAAGGAGTAACGCATTTGCGTACAATCTTTATATTTTGAACTGGTCTATATTCGTCAACCCATAACTTTTGAATAGCTCGACGCAATTAAATCTTAAATTCCTTTAATTTGTCAAATAATAAATTCCCAAAGTGCTCTCGTCCGGAAACCGAAATAACATCATCGGTGAAGGAATCCTGTCGACTGTTGGTCGCGTCACAAGAAACATTCGCGACGAATGCTACTTTTTTGCCGCAAAAACTTGACGAAGTTGACTTGCCACAGAGTAAGTGTACTCGTATAATAGACAGAAAAGTGAGATTTATGGTTCACAATCACAAATATATCCATACATATCTTCGTAACTTAATCCCATTAAAATATAGATATAAACTAGCTGACCCGGCAAACGTTGTTTTGCCATATAATGTAAAGTGTGGACTACCCTTATCACTAAGGGGTATGAAAAATAGATATTGGCCGATTCTCAGACCTACTCAATGTGCTCACAAAGTTTCATGAGAATCGGTCAAGCCGGTTCGGAGGAGTACGGGAACGAACATTGTGACACGAGAATTTTAATTAGAGAATAGGTAAGCTCTGATACTGTGACACATAAAGAACCAATGTTTGCGGATTAAATCCTTACAATTCTTGTAAAACTTTTTGGTTGAATATAAGCAAGTAGACCATTAATATATTTACTGAAAATCGTTTGTATTTTTAGTTAGATATAAGCGAGTAAAATCTTTTACCTTTTCTTAACATCTGTTAGTTGCGTGTCAAGTTCCACTAATCAACCCTTGAATCTGTTAGTTAACAACGCATCTAATAAATCTCGAACGTCTACGTCAGTATGGTCTGTGGCCTGAAAAATCCTTTAAATTTCCTCTTCCCTTAACAGGCGCTCCGTACGTGCCGTTTGTCAGGTGCCTTGTACAACAAAAATAGACTGGAAACCCAACTGGAAGACCTGCTGAGGTGTTCTGAACCTTGTGTGGAAGGGTTAGAGTGGTGGTGAGTGGACGAGACAGTGGTAGTATCGGAAGCAACAATGATGTACCTGGGCCAGTCAGATTGCGAGTTTTTTCGCGAGGCTCCTGGCTGATGGTTGAGTAGGAGGTAAGAATGATGTTGATACGGCGGTTTTATTGTAACTTACGATAATAAAACATACATGAAAGGTTTTATTAAGTTATAAATGCAATTGTCTAGCATAAAACCTGCTATATGTATGTTCCCAATTTGCCAACACTTAGTTGGCAAATAAATGAATATATAAATCTATACATATTTTGCATACCTGGGTATAATATTAGTTTGCTTGATCATATCTTCAGATTCTATTCTATCATCATCTAGACTTCTTGATAAACGAATAGCAATACTCATCATAATATTTTTTTTGTAATCTACTTATGTGACGTGATATTAACTAGGTAATGATTGTTTTCATTAATTGAAGTTGTCTCTACTTTACTACAATATGAAGGTCAAACAAAATATTACACAATAAAAACACGATCTTCTTATTCACTACAAAGATATAATAATACTAAGAAAATCAAGCGTATGACGCCGTTACATCACCTTTATACTCTCTTCAAAGTAAAAAATCCCGAATTTGGCCATATCGGTAAAAAGCCGCATCCACATTTTCTCCGTCATTGAACCGAAGACAATGAGAGCCCACACCGCGTCACTCCTTAAACCTTTTCGCCTTATTTCACTAGCCTTCCTTTTGTTTCGTGGGCACTTCTTTATTTTGTTGTGCGATCTTATTATTTCGCTACCGTTGGCCGCTTGCGTTTTTTGCTCGCATTGCGCCCATACAGTAGCATTCGAACGAGCCGAGGTATTGTATTTGAGTTTTCTTTTTGTCACATCAAGTTTTTGCAGCCAGCTCATGATGTAACGTAACTGTGATATCGCTTCTGGAATTGTTGTCATTAA
The DNA here is from genome assembly GCA_963921415.1 of Pyrausta despicata. NCBI lineage: Eukaryota > Metazoa > Arthropoda > Insecta > Lepidoptera > Crambidae > Pyrausta > Pyrausta despicata. Next base: position 16,959,403 of record OY992849.1, read on the forward strand.
ATTGTTGGGAGATTTTGAAGTTTTAAGATGGTATTGGACTATTGAGATTGCTTGTCTTGTTATTTAATGTTAATTAGGCATCAGATTTAGTCATTACTATCATGATTTGGGGTCCATCTTCATGTACATGTTTTCTGTATTGTGCTCTTATATATTTATTTAACGCTTTCACATTTCAAAGATATTTAAAGACAGTTTTAGCTGAGACTTGTGATAATGTTAAAATGAAGACCTTGTTTTACATTATAAGTAAGAGACAGCGCACCCATGCGGAATATTGTCGTCGTGACTCGCGACTCTCAGCGTGTCACCTAATAATCATAATAATCATAATCATTTATTCCTTCATAAACATAGGTACATACAGAGGTTGTGGGTTGTTTAAATGCGAACTCTATGTTTCAACTTTTCAGGTATTATATACCATGTATAATATATATATTATGTATAATAGCCGCGGCGTGATTGCGAATTGTTTACTGTAACATCGAATAGGCAGTTACAAGACAAACAAGAATCATTATCTGCCGCATCGTCACCTCACACATGCATCAGGTGAAATTGCAGCTCCCTCTTCCCTTCTCTCTATTACATTATAAAACAATTAATGTATAAATGACAATATCGTTCACACTGCCTTACGACAAAACCCATGAATGGTCATCACCCTAAAAAACAAAAGCAAACATAATCACAGCTACCGCTAACACCCGGGCTTATTAACAGCGCGCTGTACATTCCTTAGATTACCACAACAGCGTCGGCTAAAAGCAACTCTGTGTTCGGCTGCGCGCGCGCTGGTCGGTTAATTAGACACTCACACCCGCCTAAAAAGGTTCGAATAAGTAGATGGTGGCTTTGTTCGCCGTGTTTCGGAGTAAGACGTTACTGATTTTAGCCAATTAGCGCTTGTTATTGGCTGTGATATGTTGGGTGCTTGTGTTAAGATGATAACGCGAAGGTGATAGCGGTAATAGAGTTGTGATGTAATTAAATATAAATATAATAAATATTTCACAACAATCACACCAATTCTCTAGTCCCAAATTAAGCTACGAGGCTTGTGTTATGGGTACTAGACAACGGATAAACATACTTAAATACTTTTTTTTTGTAAATAAATACATATTATACATAGAAAACACCCAGACCATTACAAACGCACATGTTCATGCACACATATGCTTGTACTGTGCGGGGATCGAACCCGCGACCCTTGGTTTTTAAGTCCGACATGTAGACCTTTGCACCAAACGGTTGTCCAAATATGATATGATTAGATATAACCCATCTATGGGTGGTATTTCTGAGCTACACTCACATGGGGGTTATTTGTTGTTTCTCATTCTTGCTGATCATTTGTTCGGGCAGTAGTGAAGTAACACTAACAATTGAAATAAAATATATTAAATTGTTTAAGAATAAACAGCAATAGCATCTCCCTGGCATAAACCTGGCGTCAAAATACTATATCCAGAAACTTGTGTAAAGAAAAAAAAAACATTTCACTCTAAGTTAGTCTTCTGAAAATGATTTTAAAATAAGCCATTAATTCAAACAATCGTTGCTTGCATAACCGAAGTGGCGATCAGATAACATCCAGCCAATTTAAGTTCCGTCGGGTTTCCTCATTTCGGAGGGTCCAGTTCAGACAATAAGAGGGCAAAAAGCGGGGACAATGTCTGCGTTTTTAAGAACAATCGCCGGGTCAGGAATTTATTGAGCCGTGCAGGAGATAAATAGAGTAAATGGACGCGAGCACATGTAGGCACGAACCACGATCCCCCCGACCCCCCCGACCCGCCGGTCCGCAGTGATCCCGCTCGTCAACTGTCGACGCACGACGCAGATATATGGCGAGATGAGGAATCGGGATAATGTTTATTCAGGAGGTATAAAAAATAAAGTTTTATGGCTCGGTGTCCCACATATCGAGAAGTCTTTGTTGATGGTGCACCAACAAAACGCTAAAGACATAGTTTTATAGCTCAGTGTCTAAGTTATTCAGAAACTATGTGAAGTCGGACACGTGATTGAATTGCACAATGCACACATATGTAGACTAGAAATAATTCCTTTATTATTGACGACCACTTTGGTGCCAAGAAGTTGACTTTTAACCAAAGACCGGGGTTTCGATCTCCTCATTGTACAAACTTTTTTGTACATGAACATGTCTGTTTGTACTGGTCTGGATGTATTTATTTAAGTTTATTTATAATACCACTGTTGATTTTGATATCTGTATCACATGTGCTTAAGCTACTTACCACGGAGTCAGATCAACTGTATGTGATGTTGTTGTATATGTATTTATTTATTTTTATTTAAACTAGACTTGATTGTACAGCTTGTAATACAAAGATGAAGGTCCTGAAAATAAGCTTTAAGGGACATCTTGTTTTCTTAATACCGAAAATAAATACTAGGTTTAACGCAATGCATGATACTCATTCAAAGATAGGAAAGCTCACCCAAAATATAGTGCAATGTAAATGTAGTTTTCGACCGCATGCAATATCCACAGGCTTGCTATATGACAGGGTCCTTTTCCTAACTATACAATTCCTCCACATTACTGACACTATCTTTTTAGCATGCGAATACGGAGGTAAATAAGAGTATATTAGTATGTTTTGCTAAATATTGAGTAAAATTGTATTGTTGTAGGGCTGGCAGGCGACTGAATTTTAAACCTGTACGTTTTAAAATAGTAGATCTTTACTTATGACATTGGCTTTATTGTAACTTGGAACTTGAATATCTTCGGACTTGGTGCGAGCTGAAAATTCAACCTATTACTTCAAAGTATTTTATTTCGTACATTATTTTATTTTATTTAATAAGAACAGCCAACAAAGCATACACCACGCGTTGATAGACACTGTTCATTAGGGGACATTTTAGAGTGTTGCCACGGCATGCACACATAACAATGTTGAAAAGAGACTATGGGCTGATTTTTTATTAAACAGATAAATATTTATAGGACTGGAAAATGTGAAACGGCCTAATTTAAGTTTACATTATTTTTGACGTTTACATGCAATGATGACTTTAAAAATCAACCATCTTAAAATTTAGTTTAATTATTAACACTTACTGACTATTTGGTTTGTATCAAACCTGCTGGAGCCAGTTGGTCAGCATACAGGGGCATCTCTCCCTACCCGTGACAATAACCTCTGGTGTCCCTCAGGGCTCACATTTGGGTCCATTGCTGTTTATATTATTCATAAACGATCTGGCTCATAGACTGTCAGTTCCTTGCTTACTCTACGCGGATGATCTAAAAATATATCACAAGATCACGGACCTTCAAGATTGCATTGAACTGCAGTTGAACTTGTCCTGGGTGGAGGAGTGGTGCTCTAGTAACATGATGTACTTAAATACAAGTAAGTGCTTTGTAATCTCGTTTGGTTCGTTTAAACATAAAATATGCTTATACTCGCTTTACATTTTGATTGATTGCTACAAATTCATAAAATATTTTATGAAGATGAATAATGTTTAACATATATGTGGTAAACATGTGCTAATTGCAAATATAATCCTCAAGTGAACACATTAAATCGTTTCTTCAGTAGCAAATTATGTTGTAACCATGAGTTGTGACGATACCTAAGCCGTGTCGATTCTATAAAGTATGAAATAAGTGCTTATTCTATAGCAAGTCTCAAAGGAGGTCTGCATTAATAATTCATGGCCTTGTTGAAATCATAAGTCGTTACAATGTTTTGCCGTGATTTGTAAATGTACGAGCATGAACGAATGTTATAGGAACTGGAATGATGGTGGATGAAGACACTTATAGTATTTATCATTTGGTTGTGGCTGTAGATGTGTTTATAGATGGAAAGATGATGAACATTTACTTATGAATGGTAGTTTATTCATCAATCATTCATTATATACCGATATGATATAGACAACGCGGGTTCAGAGCGCTTAAGACAACTTGAATAGCAACAAATATGTTTTTTTGAAACTGTGAACTTCAGCAGTTCGTAAGTATTCAGACTCTGAAGTGTGTAAGCAGCGATCATTAGATTGATGTAAATAAGTTACTACGAATGAAAATAAGTTATTACGAAATGGTAGCTCTGTATTTATGTTTTCAATACTTATTATCACTAATTGGGTTCTTGACACCAATCAAAATTAATTCCTGTATTTCTAAAAAATCATCAGCCTATACATATACGTCCCACTGCTGGGCACAGGCCTCACCTCAACTATGAGGTGGTGCGAGCCATACTCCACCACGCGGGCTCAGTGCGGTTTGGTGGAGGGGTGTGTGTAAGGTAAGTGACCAACCTTACTGTCAGATGTTATTAAGCCGCCCGAGGGCCTCCGACCAGGCTTAACGACTAATATCTATCGATATAAACCGGGACCAACAGCTTAACGTGCCTTCCGAAGCACGGAGATGCTTGTAAATAGACGTCACTTGTATGGTCAGAATGGTCACCCATCCCAAACATGACCGCGCCGTAGGTTGCTTAACTTTTGGTATCACTACCAAAGCGCTGCAACTACTGCGCCACAAGCACCTCAAAAATAACACGTAATATAACTGAGTGACCATTTCTTATTATTTCATTTTTGAATGATCAAAACTTCATAAGAAGAACTGTTAATTTACAAAAGACTCGTGGTGTTCTTTGTGATGACGTCACAGGCTAGTATCGTCTTAAAAAATCTACGGACGACTGGCGTTTTGACAGTTCTTTAAAAGTACGTCAACGGTCGGTGGTTTCAAACCCAATTTTATGCCAAGTGAGACTACTATGAGATAAGTAAGTAAATAAAAAATTAAACCACAACATCACATACATTGATCTGACTCCGTGGTAGCTTAATCACTAGTGTTACATATATCAGAATCAACAGTAGTATTACAAATAAACTTAAATAAATACAAATAACACCCAAACCAGTACAAACAGACAATTTCATGCAAACAAATTTTTGTACAGTGCGGGGATCGAGCCTGCAACCTTTTTGTTATTAGTCAACTACTTGACCATTACACCAAAGTGGTCGTCGACTTTTTTTTAAATAAATAAATCAACAAAAAGTATTGATTAAATTGCATTCATCCTAGGATGAGAAGCTAGAGAGTACACTAATTTAAATGTCACCTATACTCTAAGAAAGTCACACAGCCTCAAAGGCATTCCGTGCGTTTCTCAGCTAATCGTACCGTTGGGGCTGGTTGACCGGAAGGCCTGGGGTCCGTGATTGGGGCTAATGACCGCTGGGCAGGGTTCTTCGGGGTGCAAGGGGTTAAGGTGAGGTACAGGAATTTATTGGCCATTGGTTTCGGATGTTGCAGCTGTGGTAACGTTTAAGACTCAGAAATGGATGATTGTGAAATGTCGCTTTATAGCCATTGTCTTATGTCTTTGGCTGTAAGCTTTTTTTTAAATGTCACTTTCACCTTTGAAATAGTTTTTTTGTGGTTGTTTTGGTAAAATTTATTTATTTATCTATATTTCAGGCCACACAGCCCATATATGAGTAGTTAGTAACAAAGTTCTTAGCCTGGGGTTAGTAATACAAAATGTATCCAAAATCTAAACAAAAACTAATCTAAAAAACCGGTCAAGTGCGAGTTGGACTCGCGCACCGAGGGTTCCGTACAAACCTGTAGATAAGGAGTAGTAACTTTGAAATTTTCAAAATTGTCAAAAATATTTTTTTTATATGATGAAACTAAAAATTTACGGTTTTCGTATTTTTTCCTATATCTGTACTATAAGACGTGACTTCGTACTAAATTTCATGATTCTAAGTTTACGCGAAGTACCCTGTAGGTTTTGATTCCCGTTCGAGTTTCGAAAATTGGCGGAAATTTGTGGCCTAAATGGCTGTATCTTTTGATTGCGTTGGCTTAGAAGGTTGATTTTTCTACAGCTTCCAGGGACAGTAGACAGTAGGTATCATATAGAAATTTCAGTTTGATACCTCCACGCGTTCCTGAGAAAAACGGTCTTGACAGACGGACGGACGGACGGACGGACGGACGGACGGACGGACAACAAAGTGATCTTATAAGGGTTCCGTTTTTTCCTTAAGAGGTACGGAACCCTAAAAATATCATCACTCTTAATTAATTTGGTAAAGTGCTTATATGTCTTAGTCTTCAAAATTATGTTGTCTCGTATAAGTTTTAGCGATTCATACTTAACACACGTTAAGATTGCCTAATTGTCTGTGTTTTTTTTTTCTCGAAGCGTTCATTGGACCTAAAAGATAAGGACATGTTCAAGCCTGATAAAATATAATTTTGAAGTTCATAAATGGTATACAATTATATGTTTTACCTTTACTTGACATAAACAGTCCTAAAAAGATCGTGATTCTACATCAAATGGAACGCGTTTAGGAGTGATGTCACCAATCCAATGTAGTTACCACCTTCCTATCTCCACGTAACTCCTCGCACGCCATCCACAAACTAGCAAACCAATAACCCAGGTCTAATCGCGCCAATTAATCCGGGATCCGTCAACGACTGGTCCTTCGGATCGCACTCGGCCGAGCGTAAGGACCCGCCACGCCTATGGAAGGTCAGCGCGTAATTAAGAATCCCCACGCGGTTCTGATTGGGCCGCCTTTAGCATCAAAGGGTAGACGGGTGTCACTTGTCAAATGGAATATTTTAACGCGTTTGATGTGGACCTTTTTCAACGATTTTCTCTTTGCTGTAGTGTGTTTCGATGGTATCGCTTTTCGTCACAAACATATCGAATGACTCATGGTTTCAGTCATGTTATAAGTACGAGTAGGTACGTAATACATCTATGGTGAACAAGAGTGTAATTGGAATGGCTCCCATAATTTTTAATAAATTACCGGATGGTTTTAAAAAAATTGATCCAGTGACATTTAAAAATGAATTAAAACGGCTATTGGCAGAAAAAAATGGTATTATTCAGTTAAAGACTATTTGAACTATATTTTGACGTAAGTTTTTTTTTATTCGACTAATTTTGTCATTTATTATTGCTGAATTTGTAAGTACTATTCGCAATTGACTATAACTGAAATATTGTATGTCTGATAAGACAAGTCATAGTGAGACGTCACTTTAATTAAGAGCTTTTTGTACCTGTGTTCCACAATAAATAAACTTGATTTGATTTGATTTACGTAAATACTTACTTTTCGTCACAAACATATCGAATGACTTATGGTTTCAACCGATGGACAATGTTGTAGGTAGGTACATACTTGGTTTGTAAGTATTTCATTTGGTAATGAAATGGTTTACTTTTGTATAGTTCAGTAAACGCTCATTACTGGTTATCGGGTTTCAACGCGATATAAATATTTTAATGAGTACCTATTAGGTACTCACTTCTCGACGTTTCGGCTGTATTGAATATGGGGGTGGATGTGGAAAGTGCGGCCGCCCCGAGCAGACGACGGCGCACGCCACCAGTCAGCTCGTGACCACGGCTGCGTGCAAACCAGCCGACACGTCAAGCAGTGAGTACCTAATACTCATTGAAATATTTATATCGCGTTAAGACCCGATAACCAGTAATTAGTGTTAATATTCAGTAAACGCATCAGCCTTATTAAACCAAATGCGTAAACACACTAATAAATTGTCAAGATCCATTTATGTAGATGCTAAGATTCCGCGTAGCTTAAGCCGTGATCCTCCAATCCTATGAGCCCCCATTACACAATAACCGCCCTATCTCGCTTTTCAGGCGCTAACGGGAATCGTTCGGAAGGCTCCGACTGTTGCGTCCTGGGTGTCAACAACCCTTTAAAGTAGTGCGCCATTAGCAAGACGGCGGGGGGAGGGTGGACGACCAAATATCTTTTAGTATCTGCAAAATGTCTAATTTAGGAGCGAGGCTTTGATGTTGTGAGAATAGGGAAGCGGTGGAGTCGTTATTGTTTTAAATTATTTGATCATCAATCACAGCTGTATTTATCTATTGTTTAACTCGAGCTGATCCTAAAATGACATACTAGAAATGGCAAAATTAATTTAGCTTCCATATTCATAACATAAGTAACTAATTTATCGAGAATAAATGTTTATTAAAAAATTATATTGCCGCGGATAAAATTCGAAAGTACTTGTTGTGCACCTTTTTTGTCTACATATAACACATATACCTATAACTTAACACTGAGAAAAATATAGCAATACAACGTCTTCATAGTTACGATATAAATATTACTCATTATCATTTATACGTGTCCAGAAACAAAGCCTTTTTAATCATGCTTTTTTTAAAAGAAGATGAAAAGTCATTGCAAAAATCGCATCCAATCAGCGACTCCACCGCGCCCCTGTTCTTCGGCGGAACAAGCCCGTCCCAGGAGACAGACCTCTCGTTTACTTATCCATCGCTATCTGATCATCACCAGACAGGATTTCACTGCGTGGGCTCGCAGACACAAGTGTAAATAGGTTGGTATATGTGTGATAAATACAATTGAGTAAGTACATTATGTATGTGAAAATTAATAATACATAGGAGGTTGGATCCATAATTTAATTTTATGCATAGCAAATCTTGAGAAAAATTATAAGTAAGTTAGTTAGTTTAATTGTTATGCAGAGATATCGATATAAAAAAAAAAAACAAAGAGCATTGGATCGGACTACCAAAGGTCGGGGGTTTGATTCGTCCGCGATGACCGGAGCCGAAAGATTTTTTAAGTGTTAACACTTAAAAAAACACGAAATTAGTTACACAAAATTATGGATGCAGCTGAGGAAATGAGACGGAACCTGCGAACTTCTGTTGTAAAAAGTTATTTAAGAAAAATAATAAATTCTCATTCTTTTTCTTGTTGTGTGCTAGAAATAATGGCAAACATGTGGAACGAATTATAAAATTATTACTGTATTTTTGTTTTATTTACCTAATTCAGCAATTTTTACCTCAAACTAAATTATACCCTCTGCTAACTTAACTGTTATTCCATCATGTTTGGCCTATTAAATAGCCAGTGTTATACCTTTTTGAATAGAAAAAAAGACTAGTAGTAGACAAGTAGAATTTTTTAAACTACTTACTTGCAGGATAAGCACATATATACATATATAGATACATTTTTTTTATAAAAGGACTTCAATATTAAAAACCAATTAGTGAAAATTCTTTAATTTTAACCGTTTTCGAGCAGTTTTATGAAGCTGTTAGTAATAGGTTCATTTTTTATTGATCATTCTTATTAATTGACATGTTTTCTAATTGGAAACATAAAAAACCGGGCCCTAGTAGCTTTAATCGAAAAAAAAAACGAGAGAAAAGCCAAAAGATAAAAGATTTTTATGAAATATCTTTAAAATTCAATACCTCCATAACGGTTAGGTTTCAGATACCATATTATGCGACCAATCCGATCAGAAATGACCTGAAAAATAACGCCCCATAATATTCCGTACGACTTTCCCTGTAACCCTGTATACAGCATTCACAGTTTTTGTGTAGTGTATTAAGTATGAGCATCGCACCCGTGCGAAGCCGGGGCGGGTCGCTAATGTATTAAAAATTCTATCCAATTGTCCGGTACTAAAGTAGCTTTCGTCCGTTAGGCATATTTGAATGTATACTTTGTTTCAATATTTATCCGTGTTCATTGTTTCTCGGAGCGTCGTGACAAACGATGCTCCTGTCAAGGCGGCATTAGGGATAAGCGCGAGTACAATGTTCATTCAATTTGGCGGATTGCGGCCGACGCGACTGTATGAACGGTTCACGGTACGATTCGGATCGACGATCTAACCTGTAACTTGTGCTGTTGTGATTTGATCAATGCACACATGTAGCCATCTACCTCTGTCTCAAAGTACAAACGATTCTAGTATGAAACGGACAATCTCTACACTGAATTATCTAAATTTCAGTCAAAAGTAGATGGAATATTGAAACCAGTAGTAAGTGATGATGATAAATAACGTGATGATATTCCATTTCCCAAAAAAAAAAACGAAAGTTTTACTAACGCTGTTTTTATATGGCAACGCTGAAATTATCGTTCATTAGGTTCGATTTGACGTGTTGGAGTAAAAAATAGAAATAACTTTTATTATAAAACGTTACAAGTACACATTGCATTGACTCAAATTTATCGGTATACCTATCAATATGAATATTTTGGTTGATTCTTCCATTTGATTTGAAAGTCATGACATAGCAAGACATCGACTGACAATGGCAAGTCATTAATGCCATATGAAAATCAAATTTAGCTAAACTTGGTATAAAACTTGGTATTCAGACGTATAAAAATTAAAATTAAATAAAAAATCGGAGGCCGTTCACGAAGTGCAATCCCAGTAATAAGATATATGGTAAGTAATAAATTGCGTTACAACATTGTCAATGTACAGATCGCTGCACTGAACTGAATTTTCCTATCAGCCTATCCTTTGAAATTCAAGTTTTCGGCTAAAAACTGCTAAGCTGTCGAAACTGTGTGAAATGAGCCTTAAAAAGTAAATAGTACCCATTCCGTGTGATGGTTTTTGTGGCTTATTTTAAAATTATTTACTTACCACTGTGATTTTAGAAAATACATGTCATGAACCGGCTGTCGCGGATTCGAATCCTGCTAGGGGCAAATGTTTGTGTGATGAGCACGAGCATTTTTCCTGAGTCACGGGTGTTTATACATGTATTTAAGTATTTCTGCCCGTCATCCTAGCACAAGCTCACGCTTAGTTTGGGGCTAGGTAATTGGTGTGTTCGTTAAAACAATTTATTTATTTATTTTTATTTACATGTACTTATCACCCGTCATTGTTAGCGAAGTTGCAAATCTTATTGCATATTAGGTACTTACTTTGGTCTTAACTTGGCTTGAAAACTTTTCTGGGATTCCGACGTACAAGCCCCAGTTGTACGATTGAGGCTCAGACACATATTCAAGACCGCACATTCGCTCTGCGGTGTACCTCGCTCTTGTCAAGGGGCTGTTATCTTCAGCATTTCGGCCCAAAGTGGAGCACAAGTTATAAGATATGGTAAGTTTATACACAGAATACCTAGTTACTCTTTTTTTTTTGATAACAATAATATACACATATTTTTTATTATTATTTTATATTGCTATGCTGATTTGTTTTCACCTGATAGTGTCACACCACATAACTTTACGACAGGAGAAATTGTAGTAGTTGGCTTGTTTTTAGTAAAAGCATTTGTTTGACGAACACTTTGGTGTAATGGTCAAGAAGTTGACTATTAACCAAGAGGTCGCGGGTTCGATCCCCGCACTGTACAAACATTTGTGTGCATGAACTTGTCTGTTTGTACTGGTCTGGGTGTTAAATGTATTAAGTTTATTTGTAATACCACTGTTGATTCTGATACCTGTAACACAAGTGCTTAAGCTACTTACCACGGAATCAGATCAATGTATGTGATGTTGTTGTATATTTATTTGTTTGATTTCAGATCAAAATGAGAATTGTCAGCCGTTGTACACTTCGTAATGCACAGTTTCGTTCTAAATCAGAAGTACAATTATAAAACAGCATATTGGGTCGCATTAAATCAAGTATGAGTTAATGAAAATACGTTACGTAACTCTCAGGCACATAAAAAGATACGTTCATTTGACGAAATATTCTTAAAGTTGATGGAATCAGGCGTAACTTTGCGGATATCCATGACGAAAACTAAAAAAAACAAATTATTTTGCTTTAAATTTCTACTTAACGACGCCAGTAAAGGAACCCAAATACATCCAACTGTAACCACTTGAAAAAACAACAGCTGGAAGTCGCAGGACTTACAATACAACTCACAACTTGACACGGAAAATGCACCTGGAATCACAACACTGACACCAACAAAACACTCGACGCGTTTCGCCACTACACGTGGCATCCTCAGGAGATGTTGTCCCTTCGACAGACTACGAGCGACTCATAGACAGTAACATAGCCACGTACTTTTTCATCAGTTTTGGATTGATTCATCGCTTAAATTATTTTAACCTTACATGGTCACTACAATACAAATAACTATTCTAATGTTTAGAATAGTTATTTAATACAAGATTCTTAAAAAAATGAAAGAATGATCAGTATTCAATAACTGTTCTAATTGATTTATTGTTGTCTATTTGGATTGTAGTTAAAAGTTTGAAGCTTTTTTCTGTTGACTGCATATTAAAACTAAACTGTTTTCAGGAAACTTCTTTGTAGTATTCGTGTTGTTATAAAGTCTGGCAGCCAACACTACAATCAAACAACATCTATATCTATGTATTTATTTACAAAAAAAAGTATTTAAGTATGTTTATCCGTTGTCTATAGTACCCATAACACAAGCCTCGTAGCTTAGTTTGGGACTAGAGAATTGGTGTGGTTGTTGTGAAATATTTATATTTATTTATAATATTTATATCTACCTCTATATATCATGTGGTCAGTGTAATTTTAATTATTATAGACAGGTACTCTGTTCGTCCAAACATTTACTATAGTAGATTCTCTCCTCTAGTACATTTTGAACTATTGAAATAGGTACTTTCAATAGTTCAAAATGTACTAGAGGCGTTTCCCATCGTCAAAGACGTTATTTGTTCTTTGTATGTACCTAACATGTTTGTTTTAAATTTCTGGCCATAAAGCTGTGCTCATCTAACAATTCTGATGCTCAGAGCCGGTTGCAGGTGCAGGTCGTCAGAGTGTGCTTGCAGCAGTCAAGGTAGTTGCTTGGGTTTAGTTTAGGTGTAGCGGATTATCTTGCGATTTATTTACATTTTATTTTAAGCTGACGTTTCAAACCCTATTCAGCATTAAAATTTTATCCTTTACGGAAGTAAACTTACCTTTTAATAATTGCTAGTGAAATATTGAGATATGTCTCCTGTGCCTTGCGCCAACTGCCTTGGTCTTTGAGTTGATTCTTCTCTCAAATTCGGCTTTAATTGTTCTGAATGGGGCTTCTCGAGGCAATTTGCGGCGCGAATTGAGACCTCAGCGTGTGTTATGTTTGGCGAAGGTTTATGTTTCGTGGTTATGGAATTACAGGGTGGTTTCGTTACGATTCAAAATAAAAGTCTCAGCCAGTTACCTGGAAGTGCTTAAACCCTCTCTTGATCTTTATCACGACGACCATTTTGGTGTAACGGTCAAGAAGTTGACTATTAACCAAGAGGTCGCGAGTTCGATCCCCGCACTGTACAAACATTCGTGTGCATGAACATGTCTATTTGTACTGGTCTGGGTTTTATATGTATTTATTTAAGTTTATTTGTAATACCACTGTTGATTTTGATATCTGTAACACAAGTGCTTATACTACTTACCACGGAGTCAGATCTATGTAAGTGATGTTGTTGTATATTTATTAAAAAAACATAGTAATAACTTCTTTTTAACGAATTTGGTGCCAGATATTGTTATACTCAGCTTTTCATTCATAATTGGTAATAAACGATCCAGGATATAAATAAGTGTCTAGTTTTTAATCTAGAAGTTTACCAAGGCTAATTCCGGCTCCATGATTTCAGCGGTGCATTATTCCGCTGAGCAAGCAATTTAAACGGTCTGCCCAGAGGCCTTACCCTGTAACCTTTCGTCCAAGTTTTCCGATTTAACCAGCCTATTCACTCACACGGTCAAGAGTGACAAGAACGGCTAGATTCAAAACAACCGGAGAAGGCTAGAGAGTAGGACCGCAGGTATCGCGTAAACAAAGGTTTGCACGAATGCGATAGCTCGCAGTTTAGTTTGCCCAAACATTTGCCCAAGCTTTAAATATTCCTGTTATTGTACAGGTGATGTAGGGGATAGGTTTTGAACGAGATCGGAGTTATATTAGAAACTGTTTACACTCTGAAAACAAGCTACATCACACTAAAGTTTATTTTTCCGGAAAGTTCTAAGCGTATAAATTAAGCAAGTAAAATGCTACACTAGGTATGACTTTTCATACTTATATAGTAAAATTACAGCTCCGTGATTCATTTGATTCTTGTTTCAGTTATTGAGCTGTCGTTGTGAGACAGCAATTTTGACGTGACAACGTCTTATAAATTGGTTTGCCGGGTGACACTTCAAGAAACTGCGTTACGCTCCGCTCACGTTCCGCGCTCACAATGAGAGCGATTGAGAGGCACGCGTCCCTTCGACTCGGGCATGGTTAGCCCGCCTAAGAGCGAGTGAGACAGACATAAAAAGTGAAAGGCACGCGTCCCTTCCACTCGAGCACAGTTAACCCGCCTAAGAGCGAGAGAGACAGAGCGAGAGAGAGAGAGTGAGAGAGATAGGCATACACACCGGTTCATGTTATACGAATGAATATTCACATTAAAATTATTTTACCACTCAAAGTCGTTGTCACGTAAAACTTTCGCCCGTATACCGACTTTACAGGCAACCAATTTTTTTTTTATAGGCAATAATCGTCCTCCGATTTCGACCACAGCGGCCAATCTCAATACGCTGGAGATATTATAGTGCACAAGTGTGAGCGCTATACACAGGTGCACTCACTGTTCCATCACTCAAAGTTCAGTGAGACGGCAATCCGACATGACCGGAGAAAGATCAGGCGCAGGACCAACGGCTTAACGTACTTTCTAAGTTTTATTAGTACTTAGATAGTAAAAATAGTGATTGATTATAGCGGTGGAGACCATTTTGCATTGCTGTTGCTGAATCTGTTAAAAATATTATCGCATAGTCTCTAATATATGCTTTACTAGCTTTTACCCGACACTTTCGCGTTAGGTAGTTTTTTTGGAATGCGTTGTTTTCCCTTAATACCAATTTTATCAAAAATAATTCAAATCTTTGGTAATTTAGGAGTCAAAGCGATCAGATTCCCCGAAAAGTTAATTTTCACTTGGGAATGCGTTGTTTTCCCGCGGTCAAAAGTAACTCATGTCCTTTCTTAAGTCTCAAACTATCTTTTTACTTATTTTAATTTAAATCTGTTCAGTAGTTTAGGCGTAAAAGCCATCAGCCCACTTAAATTTTCCCATGGGAATACGTCATTTTCCCGTGGTAAAAAGTAGCCTATGTCCTTTCTTGGGTATCAAAATAATCTCCATATCAAATTACATTCAAATAGGTTCAGTAGTTTAGGCGTGATTGAGTAACAGACAGACAGAGTTACTTTCGCATTTGTAATATTAGTATGGATTAGTACAATTTGTCATGTTGTTTCATGAAAGCAATAACAGTTGTTGTTCTAGATATTTTTCATACCGATCAACATCCCAATTGCAGAACTTAAAAAAGAAACAATAAAACCCCGTAAAGACGGGTGCACTTTCCGACTTCGCTCCTAGCCCGGAATCCACCGTATACTTTCGTATTTTCGTACAGCAATATTTATTCGACTCCGCCAAGTGGAAACTCCGCGGCGAGTATGAAATTATGATTGTTCTGAAACAACGTCTTCGACCCCGCTCGCTCCCTCCGAGATAGAGAATTATTACCTCTTATCTACACACTGAGCCGACAACGACTCGTCTATTCGCTCTCTGATATCTGAGTGAAATTATTTCGACAAACTTTACCTAACTGGCGAACACCCTTAGACAGAATCACCCCAAAACACACAAATTTCGACCCCGTTTTACCTCTTATAAAGTTGAAATTCGAATGAAGCAGATAAGGCTTTTAAGACAAGTGATTAACGAAAAGCGGGAAACTGGAAATCATTTGTGAATCCTAGAAAGGGACGAACAATATGATATTATGCATATTTGGATAGGTGTGAGAGGGATGAAAATCTCGGTGAAGTTCAGTGTAAACGGACAAAATTTATACTCGGATGAAACGATTTATTACAAAAGCGTTGAGTAGGTACCTACTTGAAATTAATTACGGCAAGTTTCGCCTTGGTTTTGTTCTGTTGCGGGATTCTCCCTTGTCGGTGAAGTATTAGGGACTCGTATTTACAGGAGACCGTCAGTAGTATTATCTTATTTTAATTTCAAAGTTTTGATAACTTTCTAGCCGACTCGAACTCAAGAAATATTTAGAAGATCATAATCTTTACACTATTTTTTTTTAATTGTTATCAAATGTTACGATTTGGACCCATTTTGACTTTGGGATTGATGAATGGTGGATAGAACAGAGTGAATGAATTCATGAGGGGATCTTTATACAGCTAAGAAATTCATTGGCGATAAACATTTAAACTTTTTATTTGACATGATAAGTATTAATAATTTGCAATGAATACATAGTAAGTTCGGGCTGAGTTGCATGCTCTTGGGACTGAGCTGCATGCTTGGGGCTGAGCTGCATGCTACCAAGGGGGTCACAGGTGGCGGATAGTGAACAGCCATCAGATATGGTGGTTAGCTGCGAATATATTGAATAAGCAGTCCCCGACCAAGCAGCGGCGGATTTAACAGGACGTGGTGGGATGTTCGGTGGGCCGGGCAAACCTATAAAATACTACTAGGGTTCAATGACGATTCCGTGACATGGCGAGTAAAAGCCGCCAGTAAATAAGCGTTCTCCTAGTACTAGGCAGCAGTAGTACTAGTACTGGTAGAGGGCCGAAGAAACGGATTCTGGTAGGGCCTTTGACTGGATACCAACAGGCGAAAATCAGCTGTTGAACTGCGGTGCGGAAAGCAAGTGGGGATACTACCGCACTAGAAAAGTCCTCAAATATGGAGTAATGGGAATGAAAAACGATAAGACTTACATCTGGAGTCTTATATGGAAGTGAAACGTGGACATTAACGCAGAGTGATAGAGAGAGGTTAGAAGCATTTGAGATGTGGCGTTGGAGAAGAATGGAAAGAATCAGCTGGACAGAGAAAAAAACAAACGAAGAAGTGTTAAGATTGTAGATGAGGAAAGAAATATTTTGAAAACAGTAGAAAATAGACGGGGAAATATGATAGGACACCTGATACGACATGACAGATTCTTAGGAAACATCATAGAAGGAAAGGTAGAAGGAAAGAGGGGGAGAAGAAGTTATTTTGACCAAGTAAAGGAAAAAGTCAGGGTCACGTCGTACCAGGAGGTCAAAAAGAATGCAGAAAAAAGGAATGAATGACGATTACTCCGCCGACAAGAGCGCAGCTCTTAAGTTAAAGAAGTAAGTTAGTAAGATAGTAAGTTAAATTAGTTCGTTTAAATACCTTCGATCAATGGTTTCAAGTAATCATAACTCAAAAAATGTGGTAAATAAAAATTAAACTAAAACATAATGTCTAGACATAAGTGTTTCCTAACAATGCAAGGATAGTCGTACGTCATCATTAGGGTGGGTCATTCACCCCAAACGATAAGGCGACTTCCGGTTCCGGGCGCGCTGTGTCCGCGTGACGTCACACGGTGACGCACTTCCGGTGGGCTTAGCTTTGAAGCCTTTGTGATATTAAGCTGCAACAATTGTAGGGTATGTGGAAATTAACATATGTCCAAGGTAAAAGTAAGGGTAACTTAAGGCTTTACCAAATAGAGAGCGCGACGTGTTCTTGTCATTTCGTTTTTTTCCCCCGACGAAAAAAGAGGGGTATTATAAGTTAGAGCTTGTTTCTGTTTGTGTGCCTGTCTGAGGCATCGTAGTTCCCGAAAAGATAAACCGATTTGAATGCAATGGCGAGACGTGGGGGGAAAATCCTATCAATAAAGCGGAAAAAACACCCTTTCAATGATTTGGTAAACGCTTAGCCTATCTTAAGGGTAACCCTATAGAGCTAAGCTTTTTGTCTGAATAAGCTTTTTAAAGGATAACCTATACGTAAAGGTAAAGACATATAGCCCGATTGGCAAACGACAGTTGGCCAAAAAGAGTCCTGGAATGGAGACCTCGTAACGGCACGAGAGGAAAAGGACGACGCCCCAGAGGTGGTCTGATGATATCCGACGACACGCAGGACATGGCTGGATGACACGGGCACAAGACCGCCAGTCATGGCAGAAAATGGAGGAGGCCTGCGTCCAAGACTGGACAAAATTGGGCTGATGATGATGATGATGATGAAGGGTAAGCTCTTTATCGCAACCGTCATCATAGATCTTTCTTTAACAGTTCGTCAAATTTATTTATTTATTTAGTGCATATTACTATTTATTATATGTATTTTTAAATAATCTTATATAAATAGTATGTATATTTTATATTTAATCTCATGCGTCTTTTATTGGTTTTATTATTTTTGTGTTTTCTCTTTTATTTATTCTGTCGCACCGCCCACTAATCATTTCTGCTTAGCCCAAAGGTATGACTGGTAGAGAATGCCCTATGGCATTAAGTTCACCTTTTGTACAAAGTTTTGTTGTGCAACAAAGCTTAAATAAATAATTAAATAAGTAAGCCTATCGTAAGGATGACTACTTACTTAAAGGGGTTTTTAAAATTAGCCGCTAATCCGGTCCTTGGCTGTTTTTCTGGCTCATGTCGGTGATTTTTTATTTTTTTGCATTTGATTTTTGTTATAATTATATTTCCGTTGGTTCAAGAAAGCTACGAGGGCGTTTTGATAACTCCATGACTTTCAGGCTGAATAGAAACTTTTTTTATTTTTAATGATATTTTCTTAAAAGTAATATTTTTGCGAACCTAAAATAATTCTATTTTCAAATATGGCGCGAAAACAATATTTAATAACAAAAGAAGTTTGGCGGCTGTGAAGGTGTTCTTCGAAAATGGAGAAATCCGAGTTTCGAGTCTTGATTAAACACTATTTTTTACGCGGGAAAACCATTAAGCAGACCGAAGACAAGTTGAAAAAATATTACGGGGATTCAGCGCCGTCTCATGGAATGGTACATAAATGGTTTACTGAGTTTCGTTGTGGACGTATTACAACCAATAATGCCGAGCGCCCAGGAAGGCCGATTGAGGTAACCACTGAGGACATTGTTAACAAAAGCCACGATATTGTTTTGGCTGACCGTCGAGTAAAGAACCATTTATGTTTAGTTAGCTGAGGCTGTGCACATCTCAACTGAACGAGTTTTTCATATTTTGCACGATATTTTGGGAATGAAAAAACTTTCTGCAAGATGGGTGCCGCGCTTACTGACAGTCGACCAAAAGCGAAAACGCGTGACTACTTCTGAGGCATGTCTGGCTATGTATAATCGCAATCCAAGTGAATTTTTGCGTCGGTACGTAACCGTGGATGAAACGTGGGTCCACCATTATACGCCAGAGACTAAACAACAGTCAAAGCAGTGGACTTCTACCGGCGAACGTGCACCAAAGAAGGCAAAAACGGTATGTTCGGCTGGTAAAGTGATGGCAACAGTATTTTGGGACAGTCAAGGGGTTATTTTCATCGATTTCTTGGAGAAAGGCAAGACAATAACCGGTGCTTACTATGCTGCATTGCTGGAAAGATTTAATGAAGAGTTGATGAAGAAACGACCGCATCTAGCAAAGAAAAAAGTTCTATTTCATCAGGATAATGCTCCGGCCCACTCGTCTGCAGTCGCGACTTCAAAACTTGTCGAATTAGGATACGAATTATTGCCGCACCCTCCATATTCACCAGATTTAGCCCCCTGTGACTTCTTTCTCTTCCCAAACATGAAGAAATGGCTTGCTGGGCAAAGATTTTCATCCAATGAAGAGGTGATAGCTGCAACCGAGGCCTATTTTGCAGGCTTTGACAAAAAGTATTTTTTGGATGGGTTGAAGAGATTGGAGCATCGCTGGAAAAAGAGTGTAGATTTGAAAGGAGAGTATGTAGAAAAATAAAATGTTTTTGTACACAAAATATATGTTTTTCTTTTCAAAGTCATGGACTTATCAAACCGCCCTAGTATATCTGACACTCTATGCACTGTCGAATCTGAATAGGCTCACTCTAATTGTCTTAATTGTTTTAATTTTATTTTAGTCAAGTACTAACATCCAAAATAAAATTGTTTTTCTTTTTTATCTGTTAACCATGCTGTGTATACAATTCTTGGATTATAGTTCCGTAAATTTAATTAAGATTTGTATGTTGCCCAAGATTTAACTGTAGTCTGTATACCTTAAATAAATAAATATAACTTTGAATAACTTTAAAGCTTTTGGTAGAAAAGATCGATAGCGCAATTGTGAATGTAAGAATCGATAAACTTGTTGCTTTGGGATTTCCGAATGGCATTTTGTATTTTTCACTCGTGTTCCCGAAAACCAGTTCGATTGAAAGTGACAACCGCGGGTGTTTAGCCAAAAAACTCATGTACAAAGGCTGCATCAACTATTTTATATTCCGGCGTTCCCACATGTTGCGGTTTTTCATTTGGAGAGCGATATCGTTCCTTTTATAGCTTACTACTTCCCTTTTCTTCACCACCCGAATTTAAACCCTGCTCTGCTTACTCACAGTCTACTTTTGGAGGGTGTATGTGTCTGTATGTTGCGGAGATACGCTAACTTGTTTGTGGTTTGTACAGCGTTTGTTTTGCGCTGTTAGGAAGTTTTGCGGCACAAAACGCGGATTCATGTGTGTTGTAAAACTAAAATATCAAACGGTGGACTGGCTGCCATGCTGATTTTGAACAAACACATTGCCAATAAACAAAGGAACAACTACTGTAACAACTGTTTTGTTTTTACAGCTATCCGAAAAACCAAAGTTACTTCTATACTCGTAATTGATGGAATCAGGCGTTACTTTGCGGAAATCCATGACTAAAGAGAGAGACTAAAACTCTAGCTTTTGCAGGTGATTACAGTTAAATGTATTTTGGTTCCTGCGCTGGCGTCGTTTAGTGGAAATTTAAAGCAAAATAATCATCTTTTTCAAAGTTACTTCTTCGTTCCTGCCTTTAAATTGTAACCCCAGACCCGATCCACTATTTCCAATGTGCCTAGTCCACCTATTTCGTTAGTAATAAAAAAAGTTACAACTGATGCATCTCCTGGTGTCAATTTAAAGAGAGAATCCCAAAGTTTTTTTTAATTTACAACATCTGACAAAAGATAAACGTCTAATGTTTGACATTACGATTTCTATTTTGCGCCAATAAATCTAACCAAAGCGGGGGATACTTCCCGACATATCTAAAGATAATAAGACGGGAAAATAATGAAACAGAAAAGAAAAAAAAAACATAAATCATCGCCATTAGTCGTCGAGATTCCAGAGAGCAGATCACACGAAATATAGCGTAAAGTGTGGCGTGCAGAGAAAGTGGGGTGCATCCCATGAATATGGATGAGGGGGGGGGGACAGGGGAGGGGGTAGACGGGCGCGTGTAAATGGAAATTTCAAATAAAAATACCTCAAATATTAACATGAACCCGATTCGTGTTTTCGGACGCGTCCGCCGCGGACACGTGATAACACGCCGGCAATAAAACGACGCTCTGGCGGGATTCGTTTTTTGAATTTGTGTAACGGCTGATTCGCTGGCTAAGGGCTGGCGGGAAGTCGGGGAAAACCTGTGCCAGCAAGGAGAGTCAGCACACGGTCCTCTTTCAAAACTGCGACTGAAAGTTGTCTGAGCAGGAATGCAATCATATTTTTCGTTGATTCGTTTTTTGAATTTGTGTAACGGCTGATTTGCTGGCTTAGGGATGGCGGAAAGTCGGGAAAAACCTGTGCCAGTAAAGAGTGTCTTTGAAAGAAATGCTTTTTCCCTACATAGTAATTATATAGCAAAGTCGCTTCTCGCGTCTGTAATATGTATGTATGCGTAGATCTTCAAACTACTCAACGGATTTTGATGTAGTTTTTTTTAAAATAGATAGAGTGATTCAAGAGGAAGGTTTATAACACAACGGGCTGGTCAACGTCTGCCGGGTTCACTAGTCTTCTTTAAAGTATAGGTACTGCAAATTGAAAATTTACTAATCTAAGTGGTTTTAGTAAAAATACGTCCTGAATGGAACCTAAACGTTGTGTAAGTATTTATTTACAATTTTCCAGTTTCAAAACTATCGTTTTGACAATGACAATTTAATAATCTTCTATGTTGGTTTTAAACCCTTTATTAGCTGATTTCCTAACCCTAGATCAATGTTGTAATTCGTGAGTTCTGTGTTTACTTGTAAGTGGTTACAACACAACATTAGAAATTTTTGTACCTACCTATTTATTTATTTATAACTTTATTGCACAAGAAATGTACAAAGGGTGGACTTAATGCTAAAAGCATTTTCTGCCAGTCAACCTCAAGGTCATTTATCTAAGAGGTTATGGTGTAAGTAGACTGTAAGTAAACCAAATAATAAAAATAAATAAATGTTGTATGGTAGCGGAAAATGACATGGTGCAGCGAGTCTGTCGGGAAAATAATGAGAATAACAGCCATGGATCGGCCACAAAGCGAGCCTTACCATTAGTCATCGGGTGCTCCTGATGAGGCATTAATAGGTACCATTCATAAATCATTAGGTAAGCTGTTAAAAATTGTCTTATACATTGGAATTTTAATTGCAAATCGCCTCGTTTAAGTTATGATGTTTCTAGAAATCAATATACGTACCTTATACTACGAGTAAACCTATCATCAACACAAATTTCAAATTTCAAATTTCTTTATTTCGCACAAATTGTGGTACACATACAGATGTCAATAATAATAAAAGTCCCTCACAATTTACCAGACACTGGCATGCAAAATGAACATAGTTAAATGTCAAATGTCAATGAAATCCAAAGTAGTTAGTTAATGTCATGTCAATATTACAGTATTATCATTATTTTTTACTCATGTCAGAAATTACAATAACTATTAAAATATTCGTCAACAGAATAGAAGCATTTCTCAATGAGCCAGTTTTTCAATGTTATTTTAAACACATGTAATGGTAAGGATTTCATCTCTTCACTGAGTCTATTGTATACTTTGATAGCCATTTGGTAACTATTGTTACTGTTGATCACTGTGCTCATTGGTAGCAGATTCACAAAACACTCGAATTGTTATGAGGATGTCTGCTATACATTGCAAAGATACCCTCTATAACACTTTTGTACCGAAAACTCGATAGTGCAGTTATGCATAAAGGTGCGACAATATAAAAAGAAAATCTCCATTTGGTACCAAAGAGAAATCAGGATAACAAATACAAGGTGGAGACAATAATATGACAATTTACTTTATTGCACAAAAAATGTACAAAGGGTGGACTTAATGCTAAAAGCATTTTCTGCCAGTCAACCTCAAGGTCATGCAGAAAGAAGGCAATGGGTGCAGTGAAAATTAAATGAGAAAGGTACTTTCTGTTTGTTACGCTCTCAAGTCTAAACTACAAAACAGGTTTGGATGTAATTTGGTACACATACATAGTCGTCACCATGCTGTAGGCGTAATTAATTTCACCCAAATCTGTTCAGTAGTTTAGGCGTGACCGACTGACGTTATGTTTGACCAACTATAAAATTAGTTTATTGTTTTCTAAATTACTTTCTCTCTTTATTTACGGCTGCTGGTCCTTAACAACCCTAAACAAAAAAAAACTACTCGTATAAACCTTACAGACGAACAGCCAAAAACAATATTATTAATTAAGCCACGCCACTATAGGATTAATACGAAAAAAATGCCTGAAACGCCAAAAATAAGTTATAATTATTACCATAACGGTAATGTATTCAAGACATTAGGTAGCCATGTCGTTTACACTACGCGATTTTAACCCAAGTTACTGCTAACTTACAACGCTATCGTATTCAAAAATCATTAGTTCATGAAAAGTAGTTCATGAAAAACGCCACGCACAAAACAAAAAGAAAACTTTATGAGATAGTGTAAGAGTGTCTGATTGTTTTTCATTACGCATTTTGTAGCCAATCAAATGAAATTTCAAGAAGTTGACGCAGATTTCGTTTGCATGACTTATTTCTTGCGTAACGATCGCTTCAAAGTCGTACCCTTGACTGTCGTTACATGAAAACGCAACGCCACCGTTACGCCAAGTGTTTTCTAATTATATCGCTATTTGACAACTATATTTTCCACCGTAGCATAATTTATGCCCCCACTATTAGGCGTAGGGCACACGTCACGGACCGCTACGGTCTCGCGCGATGAGTGGAAGAATTTGTGTGGAAAATAATGGATGTTGATAGAATGTGGAATACATTACACATTTTGTGCTAGTCATGTTTATTTTACAAGAAATATTCTTAGCCTGATTTTGTGGGAATATGTAACGAATTTGAGAAGGTCAACTGCCGACCTACCCACAAAATATTTGCTTGAGTTCGCAAAGCAAGTCAGTGGTCACCACTTTGAAGGGAAAGAAAACAATGCATTTTTCACAGTAGCTAATTAGAATTTAAGAGAAGATAATAGATAAGTCCTCCTGGCTGATTTCGACCACGGCGGCTTATCTCAACAGAGATCAGCCAACTACGCAGGAGATATTATAGTGCACAAGTGTGAGCGCAATACAACACTCTGCACTCATTGTTCCATCACTCTCAAAGTTCGGTGAGACGGCAATCCGACATGACCGGAGAGATATTAGGCGCAGGACCAACGGCTTAACGTGCTTTCCGAGGCACGAGGCTGTAACACCGCCAACTTCCCGTCTCCGAGCTGTTTTTGAGAAATTCATGACAGAAAATCTCAGAAACAATTTTGGCTCTACTTGGGATTCGAACCCAGGACCTCTCAGATGTAAGGCAGAAACTTTGCCACTACACTAACGAGGCAGTCACAAAAAAATAAAAAAAACTACATATGAGTACTTTAGTACACAGAGAGATGTACGGTAGCGATCTCTTTCAGGCAAGTTTCAACAGACAGAAAAGTAGCGAATTTAAACCAGCTGTTTGAAACGTTGAAACCAAGGTACAATTTACATATGATAAACTTAGACGAATACCTGATATCGTGGATAACGAGTAAAGAACATGTAGGTTTCTTGAGGAATAAAAGTAGTTTTCACGAAGCATTGTACTTTTGCTCTTATGTTACCATCATCAAAAGTAAACCACACAAACTATTCGAAATCCAATCCCCACTGCTCCAAGAACTCTTAAGGTAGCAGCACCATTGCCCGTCAACAGCACGCGGTCGGGTGCTGACACTGTTTTTTGCATGACGCGTGTGTTTTATAGGCGGACCGAATCCGGCCGTAGTACCAGATATCGCCACTTGGCTCGAGCACCCTCCTGGTTCTTAGGATCCGCTAGTTTTTTATGCGATCTGTTCTGTGACTAATGAGGCGTCATAAGATGGAAAGAGGGAAATGATGAATGGGTACTCCGTGCAGTTATACGTGATGCTTTTTCTGAACCACCGTTCTTAACAAGTAAGAAATTTTAAGTTTTAATAATAGTTTGTGAATGAAAAGGAACAGCGTTATAAAATAAATAATAAAATTCTTAAAATTACAGATGAAATATCGTTAGCGAAAGTTTCCGAATACTACCCGTACTGTAAAAATAATAATTTATTTATTTATTCGCACAACAAAAGATCTAAGTAGGGTTAGTAAACAATACATCTTACACACTTTGTTAGTACCTAATAACTAGTTTGGTGCATGTATTTTGGCTTACGTGCCACATTAAGGGACAAACATGTAGTCGCCCTGTAATCTGTATGCGCCTCTGCACACATGGCGGACGCACTACAGAAACGAGGCAGCCTAATATAACCTAGCTAGTTTTATTTTTAAACAAAGAGGTACAACTACAACCAAGTCGAACAAAACACATTAGCGTTAACTCATCCTCCGCAAATCTTTTTTTAAATTATGATTTTAAAACGCACTGACGTCGGCTGTCACTCTGGCGTCCCCTTACCGATATTATCAAGGGAGTTTTAATTTTGCAATTTGTCGTCACGGCCCAAGCGGACAGATGCAGGCGTGAATGCGTAGATCTCATTCGCCGATAGCGTTATCTCTTTTTATGAAGCTGTCGAGACCTTCGGCCATGTGAACGTGTCATGGGTGTGCACGGACAATGATGGGATGGTTTACCTTAACGACCCATGGTGTGCGGTTATGCAACGTATAGTCATTAGAAATAAATTAACTTTGACAAAAAAAAACAATCATATATTTGTTTTAGAAATCCTATTTAGTTCAGTCGAACTAGTCGAAGTCATATTATCCGTAGCTCAAATAATTACCCAAAATGAATTTCCAGATATGAAGTGCCTTCGATTTCCATTGGGAATACAACTTTACAGGAATAACGATGAGATTTTCAACGGGTCATGGAGGCTTACAAGCGAAATGCACACAGGTCTAATCAATATTCCGTCTCCCGACACTCAAAGTTATCTTTTTATCTGCAATTAGGATTTTGTCACTTCCCCTCTGAGCCATCAAAGGCCAGCCTCTCATTATTCCGTTATTGAGTTATCAAACACCGCGGAGGGAGATTAGTTCATACTTCCATACACAAATCCCATCATACAAGCTGACGCCTTTTGCTAAAAACAACCTCTATTCGGTTCACCACAAAATAACTAGCGCACACTTTACTCTTGTCCTCTCGAATACCGTGTTTCGGTGGAGCTGAAACTTTAATTTGGAAGCAGTAAGTTTCAATATCGGTGTTTGTGTTTAGTGTAATAGAACCCTGTCGAAGTTGGCCGGGTGTCCCCCAGCGGGCCCGCTAATAAGGAAGTTGGCAGGGTGTTATTTGTCAATGCAAAGGGACCTTCGGCTTTTATTTAAAACAACCGATAATGAGATGCGTGATTGGATTACGATCTCATTCCAATTTCTAAGCGTACATTTGTGCAATTAAAGCGCTTGTTATGTTTTTTTGAAAAGTAAATGTAAAGTCGAGGACAGCTTTAGTCTAGTGGTCTTAGGTCCAGACTACAAAATCGGCTGTAGCGGGTTCGAATCCTGCTAAGGGCAAATGTGTGATGAGCACAAGCATTTGTACCTGAGTCATGGGTGTTTATAAATGTATTTCTAACCGTTATTCTAGCTACCATAGCAGAAGCTAACGCTTAGTTTAGGACTAGGTAATTGATGTGTTCGTTGAAACAATTTATTATCAATTTATTTACTTTTTACAATTTATTCATATATTTATTTTTAAAAAAGTTTGGAAAGTTAGCTCCGGCATTCAAACTCTTATTGCTATCGTTTAATGCTGATGGTTAAAAGTATTTTTTTTGCTTACTATGTGATGTAATTTCAGAAAGGTCATTTTTTGCGTATAGATTGTTAGTTTTATTTTCACAAAAGTACCAATCATAGAGCTTTTCTACGCTGGTAGGAGAGAGTAGGTACAGTGTTAAAGAAACACTGTACTTTCTTACTTAAACAATTTTTCATGTAAATGCAATGCAAAGCCGCAGAACTCGATCGCGACAGAACAGGGTAAATGAAACAGTCCGCGGCATTAATCATAACTACCGACAAGAACACAATTAACGCTCTACCCTCCGATTGGTCTCAAACCGACGTGCGAATTTCAAATTGGAGCTTGCATCTCTCCTGTAGGTAAATAAACCCTCTTAAGGGGTAGCGACGTTGTTAAGGATCTGAAGATTAAAATTTGTTATTGGCACTTGTGAGTTATTAACTTTAGTTTTGATTCTTATTACTTGCTACTTTATGCCGCGTTAAACTTGAAACTGGGAACAGATTTACTTAATTATAAAATTATTAATTAATTTATTTATTTTTATAATTACTAATTTATTTATTTGTTAAATTTCTCAAACTTCTTGGAAAAACTTTTTAGCTTAGTACTGTGATTAATATTAGGTATGTCTATTTTTTATGAACTGTAAGTAATACGCTATTTTCTCACATTTTCTCAATAAAAACTAACTTTTCAGTTAGAAAAACTCCCCGTATGAGATAGAAAACTAGCTGGTCAACGTCTGAACGGATTCTCACCAGCTATAGCTCAGACTTACCGTGATTGAATTATATTTCACACACACACACACACAGGTAGTTATATCGTGTGAGAGATAAACCCACTTATTAATTAAAGATTATATTAGGTCCTTACATATGAAATTGGCGTTTTGTCGTACTGGCCACTTTGATCACAAATATTTCCTATTTGGTTAGGAATTCGAAATTCAAATTTATACAGCTATTTCCACATGTAGTTGTGTTTCGTAAACCGTCATTCATTTGTTTTTTTACTTATCTTTTTTCTGTTTGCATCGCTCAATTTACAAAATGGAAAATTTGAAATATCGCGTTATTTACGAGTACGAGTTCCACCGTGGCACCAGTGCTGCGGAAACGGCTCGAAGGGTTAATGATGTGTATGGCGGTTGTGTCGCAAAAGAAAACACAGTGCGTTTTTGGTTCCAACGTTTTCGTTCTGGAAATTTCGACCTGCAAAACAAGCCCCGTGGACGGCCGGAGACCCAAGTTGATAATGAAGAATTGAAGGCTATTGTGGAAGCGGATCCATCGCAAACCACGTCCGAGTTAGCTGCAGGCTTTGGCGTTAGTGATAAAACTGTTTTAATCCACTTGAAGCAAATTGGGAAGATTAAAAAACTTGAAAGGTGGGTTCCTCACGAATTGAGTGAAGCAAACCGGCAAACGCGCGTCAACTGCTGCGTTACATTACTTGACCGGCACAATAACGAAGGGATTTTAAATCGAATCATTACCTGTGATGAAAAGTGGATTCTCTACGATAATCGGAAGCGCTCATCGCAATGGCTGGACCCTGGCAAGCCAGCCAAAGCCTGCTCCAAGCGAAAGTTGACCAATAAAAAGTTACTTGTAAGCGTTTGGTGGACTAGCGCCGGTGTCGTTCATTACAGTTTTCTCAAATCTGGCCAGACGATTACGGCAGATATCTATTGTCAGCAATTGCAAACCATGATGGAAAAGCTAGTTGCTAAACAACCAAGGCTGGTCAATCGCTCTACGCCACTGCTGCTTCACGACAACGCTAGACCACACACTGCACAACAGACGGCTAGCAAATTAGAAGAACTTCAATTGGAATCTCTAAGGCATCCACCGTACTCCCCGGACCTTGCTCCAACAGATTACCATTTTTTTTCGAAATTTGGATAACTTCTTGCAAGGGAAAAAGTTCAACTCAGATGGGGCAGTCCAAGTCGCCTTCAAAGATTTTATTGATTCCCGTTCGAATGGTTTTTTTAGTAAAGGGATCAATGAACTACCTATGAGATGGCAAAAGTGCATAGTTACAATGGCTCATACTTTGATTAAATAAATATGCTATATAAAAAAATTTCGACTTTTTGTTCCTCCCATACAAAACGCCAATTTCATAGGTAAGGACCTAATATTATTAATATGATTGTCGTAGATTATAAAAATTGTAAATTAAAATGTAGATTCGTTATTGGCTGTAAGTTTAGTTATAGTAAGTTTAGTTTAGTTAGTTGAAACGTAAATGCTTTATTAGAGCTGTGAATCTTGTAATAAAATAAAATAAAATTAAATAAACATAAAATAAAATATTTCTCCCACCGTACTTAAGTTATTTTTCGAATAAAGAAAAGCGCCCTGAAATCGGTACATCCGTCCGGGACCTATGCCTCAGACAGACAAACAAAAACACATATACAGGATTTCCCTGAAGTGCAACCCTGAAAGAAGATAAAATTAGACCAAAAAATATTCAAAAAGTTTTTTTTTATTATTAAAATTTTTAAATTTTAAATTAGCTTGGAATAAAGTCAATGCGAAAACTTCGCTACAATTTAGAAAATTTGACTTTTTTTATTTGTTTCTGTCAACTATCTCAAAATTGAATAAAATTAAGCCAATATTAAGGTATAACTATAATTGTGCAAAAATGATTTAAAAATATTAAAAAAAACACTATAATAACTATATAATTTTTTGGTCTAGTAACCCCGCACTATATCCAGGGACACCCTGTTATATACACAAACCGGCTCATTTTCGTCGAGGGTTAAAAAGAGTTAAATATCTAAATAATTATTCTGTCAACATGACATACACCTCCCCTTAATACCTGCGTAGGCGGTAGGTACGAATGCGTATAGACGGAGGGCCGAGCATTCGTTAGGAACCAGTGAACCGTGTTCGGGGTCCCTATGTTAGTACGAACAGCACATCAGGCTATCTATTTTTGTTGCAAAATCACCTTAATTTACAACGACATAAGATGCAGCAGTGTTAGCTTGATGAGCTGCCGTGGGTACCTGCCACTCGTATATACTGCGATAGTAAATATTTGCATACATATTTGGGGGCGACATGAAGGGATGTTAGTGGTGTTAAAAATGAAATCGGTTTTGTGTGAGATTGACTTACTTAGGATTAGGGAAGGCCATTATTTTTTCATTACACAGTATATTTCTTTGACTGCCTCGTCGGTGTAGTGGCAAAGTTTCTGCCTTACATCCGAGAGGTCCTGTGTTCGAATCCCAGATCGAGCCAAAATTATTTGTGAGATTTTCTGTCATACATTTCTCAAAAACTGCTCGGAGTCGGGAAGTTGGCGGTGTTACACCCCCGTGCCTCGGAAAGCACGTTAAGCCGTTGGTCCTGCGCCTGATCTCTCTCCGGTCATGTCGGATTGCCGTCTCACCGAACTTTGAGAGTGATGGAACAGTGAGTGCACCTGTGTATTGCGCTTAAACTTGTGCACTATAATATCTCCTGTGTAGTTGACTGATCTTTGTTGTGATTGGCCACCGTAGTCGAAATCGGCCAGGAGGACTATAACTATAAGTTTTCCTTAAAGTTGGAATAGGAACTGGTTTTTCATGGCAACATTTCAGCAGGCGCTTTCAGTATCTAATGCAAAAAAGCTTATAAATTGATTTGAATGAAACGGAAAAGAAAATAGTTTATTGTGAAGATCTCTCGTTACTTACTTTTGTAATAAAACTTTTGTCGCCTTATGTAGCTTAATTAATATTTCATACTACCGTGTGATGATAAATATATGAAAATCTACCAACGCACATAGTTTCCCCCCTGAATGGGGACCAAAGACTATTTTAGAGGCGTTTAAATTAAATAAAGTTGTGCAATTTGTTTGTTAAGGATACCTTATGTGACGCCGACGTCCACTAAAAAGGGCTTTCGGAACCAACTCCTGTGGGACCGTGCGGGTTCTACGATATTCCTTAGTTCGAAGCGTTAGTGACAGTGTGCATTTTAGCAGTCACTTCGCAAAATTGAGTCTGCGTGTCGGCGTTACCCCAACGAAACCCGATACTCAACTCTCTTGGTAATTAACTACCGATTTCATTTCTTGATGCATTTTTAAAAGCGTCCGACGGCTTTTTAATGGCTATTTTATGGTGACGGATCGCTTATTAAGTTTTTATGGCGGCGCGAACAGTGACAGATGGGATGTAGTTTGACACCAGATTTGAGGGTAGGTACCGACACACAAATAACAAATCGGCACCGAAATACGCACCCGTGTTGTTCGTAACGACCAAATCTTTCAGAGTTAAAATTTTAAATTATCGCAGGCAATTTGTAACGTCCGATTTGGAAGTGTAAAGATTTTAAAATCATTTTGCTAACAATTTTAATATTACTTAGGTATATTCAATCGAAGACATCGTTTTTAAACTTTTGAGTTTGTATCTTCAATTAAACTCGAATTGGTTAAGTTTGATGTGCCTGCGTTTTTGATTGTATCTTAATCACGCCTGCCAAAGTCTTTCTAAAAGTTCATTGCATTATAAAACATATCCGTAAGTATTCAACTCACGTCATCAGCCTATATACGTCCCACTGCTGGGCACAGGCCTCACCTCAACTATGAGGTGGTCTGAGCCACACTCCATCTCGCGGGCTCAGTGCGGATTGGTGGAGGAGTGTGTTTGTAAGGTAAGTGAATAACATTACTGTCAGATGTTATTAAATCTTGAATTACCTAAAACCAACAGTCACAGTCTACAGTTGACGTAAAAAACATGAATCGGGCGATAAAGCTGCTTCTTTGCCTAATCCAACGAGGAAATAAAGCAGACATTTTTATTGTTTCATTTACAGCTTATTTCGATAACTTTAACTAAACCACATATAAAACAACTTTATAAATAGCCAACAGCTTCTATCCACATATCGCCAACGTCCCTAGAGACGCGGGGAAATTAAAACAGATGATCTAGCGTAACGGGGCGCGCGTTATAATTAAAAAGATAAGGAATATTTTTCCTCCAACCCCTTTGCCGCGCGGGGACGGTTAGCCAAGCGACGCCCTGGAGACCGCACGAATCGGATGCGATTGTGAATGACTAGTGATGGGGTATGGAAATCGATTGTGGGTACAATCGGATAAAGAATCGGGAATGAATCGATTTTGTTCCAAAAGTGGTGTCGAATTCAGTAATTTCCCGTCGTTTTCAGAGTTTACTAGATTTAATAGCAGGAAATCATTACCGCCACAGTAATCCGTTTTAAGTTTGTCACACAGTTTAACTTCTTATTCAGTTAACCAGTTGACAAAAATATGTATTCCGCTGATCCCTGATGAGTATGTTTTTCGGTTCAGTAATCTGGAGACTTTGAAATCCCTTTCACTAGGTGTTTATTTTTTTACCATTTTCGCGAAATGAAATAGGTTTTCATTTCGCGAAAATGGTAAAAAAATTCATACTTTTGTCGACCTAATTAAATTTTACAGTTCCATAATTTGTAGTTCAATGAGTAAAGTACCTATTGAAGTAATTGAAAGCACTCCTCACTTGTATTCGAGTCTAAAAGCGATATATTTTAATGAGTAAAGAGCGGTGAGTACTTACTCATTAAAATATATCACGTTTACACCCGAATACAAGTAATTAGTCTAACAATGTAACGCGAAAGTTTAAAATCATATAATTGAAAGCTCCTATGGCATTCTTCGAATACGCTAAATAAAATCGATTGTTTCCAACCCTAACTGTAGAGTTACCAGTGTAGACACAGCCCTACCACCAGTCGCGTTCCTGATTAAGTAAACTGAGATAACATTGGCAATACAGTAACGTCAAAAGTCAACAAGGGCGAACGAAACGTTAAGTTGATTCGGTCTCAAGGGTTAGTCGCTATCTCAGTTACTGTTTGAGATGATTGGATTGGTGTGTTCGGGTGTTTGTCGATGGCTAAGTACGCTGAGTAGTGCTTTTATCTGAACCCTGGGCTTATCTGCTGATAGAGCTGCTTTTTGTTAGTTTATTTGAGAAATGCGACGGCTTTTTGGGAGCTCACTTGTGTTCTTTATGTAGGTCTATGTAGGTACTTGTGAGTATAATAACTTGATGCTTTCACGACCGTCTTAGTGCTCTGATGCTGAGCTGCTGCTTCATGAAAACTAGTTTTAGACTTACCGCTAGCAAGCTAGCAGCGTAGCCAGTAGTATGTTTGTAGATATTTGTGCTGGTATTTTGAGTAATGAAAAAATATGTATCGATAAATATTTGGTCTAAATGTGTAGTTTAACTATTATGACGACGGTCGCGGGTTCAATCCACGCACTGTTCAAACATTTGTGTGCATGAACATGCCTATTTGTACTGGTCTGGGTGTTATTATGTATTAATTTAAGTTTATTTGTAATACCACTGATGGTTCTGATATGTGTAACACAAGTGCTTAAGTTACTTACCACAGAGTCAGATCAATGTATGTGATGTTGTTGTATATTGTTGTTGCAAGTATTGATCACAGTTTCTAAATAATCTTTAATCAATTATTATGTCATAACCCGCACATTCGGTTTTAGTTTAGAGAGGAAATTGTATCCTCTCAAAACTTGTAAACCGAGACTCTTGACATCCGTTGGATGGATAACATAGTAATAGTCCACCTGGCCGATTTCAACCACGGCTGCCAATCTCAACAGAGATCAGCCAACTACGCAGGAGATATTATAGTGCACAAGTGTGAGCGCAATACAAAGGTGCACTGACTGTTCCATCACTCTCAAAGTGCGGTGAGACGGCAATCCGACATGACCGGAGCGAGATCAGGCGCAGGACCATCGGCTTAACGTGCTTTCCAAGGCACGGGAGTGTAACACCGCCAACTTCCCGACTCCGAGCTGTTTTTGTGAAATTCATAACAGAAAAACTCAGAAACAATTTTGGCTCGACCTGGGATTCTAACCCACGACCTCTCGGGTGTGAGGTAGTAACTTTGCCACTACACCAACGAGGCAGTCAACATAATAACAGCACGGTATAACTATCGTTACACTGTGGTAATAGTTTTGGCTCAAAATGATGTCTACAGCTTTTTCGTGTACCAAATGTATCCTATAAAGATTTCCCTCCTCCCGCAACCTTACCCTCCGGCCCTGTTCCTCTGCACCGATGCGTCAGGACTGCACCTGCTTAGTATTCCGCCGAGGTCCGCCTATCGATTGGCAACCCTAAGGGGAGGCCTTTTTCAAAACAATCCAGCGAGTAATGATTTTTCTGCTTTCTTTCCCCGGACTGGACGGATAAGTTGGTTGAATGTTTGATGGAAATAGGTCGAGTTTATGCTTTTGAAGCTTAGGTTTAGGAAGAGTAAACTGTAAACGAACCACTTACTGTGTTGATGAATCTAGGACTTTCAAGATGATGGACAGTATTTATTATTAAAAAATTATATAGTTGCAACGAAATGTATAAAATTTAAAGACATTACTTTGATGTTGACCTCTTATAAA
The DNA here is from genome assembly GCA_963921415.1 of Pyrausta despicata. Taxonomy (NCBI): domain Eukaryota; kingdom Metazoa; phylum Arthropoda; class Insecta; order Lepidoptera; family Crambidae; genus Pyrausta; species Pyrausta despicata. The sequence goes on from OY992849.1 coordinate 16,993,903, forward strand.
GAATTTGGTACCATTGTAAAATGGGTCCAAATCTGCATTTGGCAGTACATGATGACCGTAGCCGAAAAGATTTTTTAAAGTGTTATTTGACTTTATGCTTTATGCTAACTTAGTTAATAATCTTATTCAATTTTCGTCGTATTAAAATTACTTTAGAACCATCATTGATCCAAAAACTTTTCTTGTTAGACTATCCAATGAAAGGCGGTTATAAATCTCGCATATAGTTACCGATATTGTTGCCAAAATTAAACTAAAATGTACAACTGTTTAATATACGACGGCAATCCTAAATTCACAGTGGGACCTAACTTAAATAAACCTTCGGCGTAATAAGATATCAGCTAACTCGATTGTGGAACCTACCGCTTGGTTCGTCACTAATTGTGAAAATATTATTGGAGGGGTCCAACACTCCACTGGCTTAGTACATTCTGTCTGGGATACGGTAATAATTGTCGGGCCTAGACTGTGAAGTGTTTTCAAGTCTCTAAGTAAGAATGACCGCTAAATTAAATTCAATATATTTCAGAGTATCTTATCAAATTATTTTAAAACTAAATTATTTTACGTTCTTGATATCTTTATATTTTGGTGAGAAATAAATGAGTATTAATATTATTAACTAGTGCCCCCTGTGACTTCGTCCGCGTGGAATCCCTTCGTTTTCGAAAAAGCATCCTATGTCCGTATCCTGGTTCTAAGCTACCTCACCACCAATTTTCAGCTAAATCGGTTCATCCGTTCTTGAGTTATAAATAGTACAACTAACACCACTTTCTTTTATATATATAGATTTGAGAGACTGAACACAATTTACAATCAGACTTACCATTGTTGTAATTCAGAAGTTTCGGAGTTTCTGACCCACTGTCTTTTGGTAGTATTTAAATATACAACAACATCACATATATTGATCTGATCCGTGGTAAGTAGCTTAAGTGCTTAAGCTACAGATGTCAGAACCAACAGTGGTATTACAAATAAACTGTAATAAATACATATAACACCCAGACCAGTACAAACAGACCTATTAATGCACACAAATGTTTGTAAAGTGCGGATATCGAACCCGCGACTTCTTGGTTAACAGTCAACTTTTTGACCATTACACCAAAGCGGTCGTCATATCACATACAGTATTTCCTTAGGTACTAGAGTAAAACATACATTACCTACTATTTAAACTAAATCTTGAGATACTTACACAACAAGCACCACATTTCCATCGTACTCAGATTATTAACCCGTTCACTGCAACGTAAATTAATTTAAGTGTACACTTGCACTCAATAACCATTCCGTCTCCGAGATCAACTTTGAGATGAAGACCTCATCTAGATCCAAATGACTGTGTAGAGCGTCATTTAAACGTGCCTCAAGATACTACAGATCTGATAGTGAAGGGTTAGCCCCTGGCGGCATCGCAGGGGTTATACTGTGCTAATGTACTAGTAACTCTTGCCTGAAGTGGGCAGTAAAACTAGATAATGTCTAGGGTAAGTTGGGTAACAACACGTATTGTTACTTTTTCGACCATTCATTATTTTATTTTGGACTACCTCGTTGGTGTTGTGGCAAAGTTTCTGCCTAACATCCCAGGTCGAGACAAAATTGTTTCTGAGATTTTCTGTCATGAATTTCACAAAAACAGCTCGGAGTCGGAAGTTGGCGGTGTTACACCCCCGTGCCTCGGAAAGCACGTTCAGCCGTTGGTCCTGCGCCTGATCTCTCTCCGGTCATGTCGGACTGCCGTCTCACCGAACTTTGAGAGTGATGGAACAGTAAGTGCACCTGTGTATTGCGCTCACACTTGTGCACTATAATAACTCCAGCGTAGTTGGCTGATCTCTGTTAAGATTGGCCGCTGTGGTCGAAATCTTCCAGGGGGACTATTATTATTATTATTTTATTTTAGAATTAAAACTATCACTGAGGTGGCATAATCATAATATTTATTGTAAGTCACACGTTACAGTATGGTGTTACAGTCTTATGTAAACTAGTACAGTGACAGTACAGGGCACAGCAAGTTGTCTTTGGCACTGACAGAAGGAAAGTCGCAGCTCTGCCATAGATCATATTATTTAAAACGATATCCTGGCCACACTTATATTTGACATTTAATTTGTGCTTGACCGGTCGGCCATTATTCGAGAACGAGCCGTCTTGCTGAATGGTATGTAAGTAAGATTAAGAAGTTAGATAATATTATTGTAATGTAGGTGATTGTGAGTAAATATAATGGGTGATATCGCTTAATAGTTGATGAATTGATACCTACTTTCCTTTTGAGGTGTTTTAGACGTGAGGTGTTACGAGAGTGTATTGAGACTATAGGCGATTGTTATCTTGTTAATTGTTGTCAAATTAAAAAATTTATTTACGTTACATATTAAAGTTTATTATGACGAAGTACATTTAAAACTAACATTCTTATAGTACCCAAATTAGCAGGAAAAAGGTGTTGATGGACTTTAAAGTTATAAGTAGCATGCCATTAAGATGGTCCTAACACTGAATTTGGCAAAAAAATAAGCAATAAGATGCCAATTTAATTTGTGTTCGCTCTAAATAGTTTACAATTAGGTAGTTGAAGGGTCTGTTCGATCCCCGAGGCAGTGCAGGGGTTAGCCTAGTGTAGTGCTAATGTACTACGTGACCGTAACTCTTTGGCGAACAGAGCTGGATAACGTCTAACTATGAAATTAAATTGGGCACTCCGCCAGCTACGGATGGCCAAATATTGCGCTTGTTACTGGCGACTGGAATTGTTTCTTACCTAAATGGCCACTTTGGTAGATAGCTATATCTAAAATTAATCATTTCTTATGATATTATCATCAACCTAAGTTTGAATATATAAAAAAAGGAACAATAATGTCTTCGTATAGAGTGTGGAGACGACTGTACGAGATTTATCAGACTGTCTGTCTGTTACGCTTGCACGCAGGAACGCTACTGAACAGATTTGAATAAAATAGATTGGAAACGACCAGTACCAGGTACTAGTGTACCAGTATTTGTAGGAGTATCAAATTTCATTTAAATCTGTTAAGTAGTTCATACGTGAAAACGTAACGGACAGACATACAATTGAAACACTTCTATTAGTATTTCATGATTTTAATTACATATTATTTCGCGAAATTTTTATTTTTCCTCGTTATGTATTGTTATTTTTACCAACATTTTTAAAATCTGTTAAATGGTTTTACTAACGGCTAGAGATTGCAATCCGGATTATTTGAAATCCGAAAACGACTGAAAAATCCGGATTTTCGGTCAATTTTTAAATCCGGATTTCCAAGACTCAAAACCGGTTTATTCGAATATTAGTTAATGCTTACATTTCATATTCAATCTTGTATAATCATGAATGTAAATAATACGATGCGAATGTTGGCTCGTATTTGTGTAACGCAAAATATTTTATAATAATAGTCACTGCTCCATTTTATCAATTATGCTTCGCACACGCCATTCAGTTTCACGCTATACAGAATGTTTTATATAGAAGAAAACCACTACCACTACCAGCAAATCAAGATTTAAAGGCTGCTAGGGCTCTGACACTGACACTGACGCGAAGAATTTGATGACGAGGACAGCTTTAATGTTAAGCATGCAAGAGAACGCGGTCTGCTGAATGATGAGTATAAGAAAGTTATAAAAAAAGTACGGACAGTAGTAATAATCTTTAAACGTTCACAAAAAACGAAATGACGCTGCAAAAATACGTTCATAGTGAATTTGGAAAAGAGTTGGAGCTGCTGCTGGACTGCAAAATCTTTGGAATAGTCTACGCACAATCTTAGAACGTTTTACAAAACTAAAGGCGTGCATACACAAGGCCTTGATTGACATCAAGTCTATCATTTTCCGATATTGAAATATTGTAAATTGAAAAATTGTACACATGCTAAGACATGGTGAAACTACCAGTAAAGGTTCTCTGTCGTAGAAATGCTACACTTCTAACGGCTGATACAGCATTAAACATTTTAGTAAAATCATTAGAAAGCCAAGATACATCACTGCCACGATTTTGGATAATTCTTTGAAAACAAGGATCAAAGGGAGACGACTCCATGCAGTTGTTGGAGCTTTCGAATACTTACGCAATACTTACCATATTTTTAATGAAAATGAGACTGATGAAGATACGATTATAGTCTAGTTATCAAGATTTTAAAAATGTGATCCATCGAGCTGCTGATTTAACATCTCTCAATAAAGATTGCCCTACCACGTCAATGGATATGGACTCCTCCACATCAGCAACATTTTGTGATCCTGATTCAGAATCGTCGCCGCTTAGTTTTAAAGAAAGAAAATCAATCTTTGTACTGGTCTGGGTGTTTTCTATTTATAATATGTATTTATTTACAAAAAAAAAAAGTATTTAAGTATTTATATCCGTTATCTAGTACCCATAACACAAGCCTCGTAGCTTACTTTGGGACTAGAGAATTGGTGTGCTTGTTGAGAAATATTTATTTATTTATTTAAATCTTTGGGTTCAAAAACACTCGATTTGCCTTTACTAATTCACGTCGAAATGGTGTTATTTAAGAATGGTGGAAGTCGCGGTGAACTTCTTAAGTGGGTTATGACAAGGCTGCTGTCAATAGTACCTCCAAGCGGTGTAGAGTTTTTAAAGTGGAAAAGAGCCTGACGTTTTCTTGTTTTTATTTAAATAATTCTATTGTGATAAGTTTGAAGTGAAATTGTGATTGTGATCCTGCCTGATGATTATTAAATTTTGATTTATATAATTAACTGTGTTTTATTACACTTTTTAAAGAAAGTTTTTTTTTCTTTTCGAAAAATCCGGATAGTCCGGATTATTCGGATTTAACTGTAATGCTGAAACTAAAATCCGGATTTAAAAAAAATCCGGATTTTGCAATCACTACTAACGGCGGATCGTATTAAAAATGCTCATTGAGAACATTTATTTTTGAAAATCAATGATTTTGAACTAACTTATTTCGATATCCTTCGTAGGCCTTACAATTGTTGCATAATAATAGCCAATGTAATATTATCGAAAAACTGGCTTACCAAATACCCCAAAGTACAGTCAGCTGGTCATATCAATAGCGGGTTTGTCGCCCCCTCATTAGGCGATAGCAAAATATTGGCGGACGCCGGTGGGCGGGAGGCTATTTATTATTTTTGACGCATTGTACTCGGGATCAGTGAGAGCTGGTGTTTAAATGGAATTGGGGATAAGGTCGGCTAATCTCACATTCGGCTATTGTAGTCGAATCGATATTGTTTTTTTGTTGAAACGAAACGCACACGCAAGTGGTGTGTCGAAATAGTTTGATTAAAGAAAAAAGACTGTTTTTGCTCATAAACTTACTTAAAAATTGAGTAAAGTTTATTATTTTAAAGAAATAGAAAAGTGCTTAAGTATTTACCCAAAATACAAATTAAACTGTTTACATTCTGGCGCGTTTACATTTTTTTTATACAGGATGGCGCCGACAATACGACAATTGACTTTCTGTCTTTAACGATTTCACGTCTTAACTACTGATCAGATTTGGATGAAATTTGTTACACATACATGGTCGTTAACATTCTGTGTGTGTATTAAATTTCATCCAAATCTGTTCAGTAGTTTAGGCGTTAGAGCGTTACAAACAGAAATTCAATTGTAGTATTGTGGTCGTACCTCTGTATGTTCACTTTTAGCGTAGGGCACTTACACAGGCACAGCAAACGCTCATAATCCTTTCTAAACTTGCGTTTATATGATACTACGACAAAGTATGTAAAATATTATTTCATCCGTAGATAATAACGAGCTATTCAAAAACTTGTTCCATATTAATCTAATTAAATAGCACTGGAACTCTGACAAAGTACAAGTCAGTCATAAAGAGCGGACGTATAAAATAAAAGCGATCCCGGACACCTCCCTCACGCCTAATCTCCTAACAAAGCGATGTTGGAACATTTTGGCGCGAAAATAATGAAGTACACGTGCCACGGTAGGGTAGTTGCCCCCGTTGTCGGCCTTCGTCCCTCGCCCACTGACGTTTCTGGCCACGTGTCGATTGCTATCAATACGAACGAAGCCGTTCTGTCGCGCGCATACCTAAAACATTAGAATTATGGCGAACAACAAAATGCATGACGTTGTTTACGCGTCGGGTATTAATGGCGTGGGAATTGTCTGTGTGGGGTTTGTTAAGCCCGAACAAAAATCACCATGGGAAATGCATGACCATTAATTAGGGGAGCAATAAAAAGATTAGTCTCCGCTCATCTTCGCGAGTTACCCTTTCAACAGTGCAAGTATTGATTTGTGACGCCTTAACCAAATTAATTTAGTAGAAACGAAGTAACCGACTATTAAAATTAACGTTTTTGAGTAACCAGTTGGTAGGATACTAAAAGTGTTTATTTACTTTTTTAATCTGTTTATTTAGTAGACACAGAAATATTTCATTGGTTTCAACATCACACCGTTCTTGGAATGCGGGTAGATGCGTAACCATATCATAAATTGCTTCTAACTTTTATTAGTACGCATGTCGTGACAGTCTTTAATTGAGGCAACACTATTAAAATCTAGTTTATTAAAATGTTATAAGAGAATGTGAAGTGTATGCTTTGTTGGCTGTCCTTAAAATAAATAAAATAAAATATAAATAATTTTTAGAATGCCTATTTTTTTAAATCATGATTGGAACGTGGTACTGTCATTATTGACCACCTATTTAAACATTTTTTTTTCTCTCTAAGTATGGTGGGCAGCACTCAGCACGTCACGGTTAACACTGTGGTTGCGGCTTACTTGGCACGCACATATTGAACTTGTTTCTGCCAGAGTGAGAAAACTAATCTGGATTTTTAAAACGTTAAGACATGTGGTACCTGGTGGGTGGCGCGTAGTTAATAGTATTTCCTCGAGGAATATTCTTAAGGAAATTTATGTCTCACTGGCGCAATCAGTTATATCCTACTGCATATCAATCTGGGGAGGTGCAGATAAAACAAAGATGCTGATGGTAGAGCGTGCACAACGCGCTTTACTAAAAGTGGCGCTGTTTAAATCTAGAATGTTTCCAACGAGCACCCTATATGATATCAGTAAAGTAATGAGTGTAAGGATGCTTTACATTATAAACATAGTATTAAGAAAACATTCAACCACTTCCTATGTCCCTGCTACCACTATCAGAGCTAGGAGAATAAAAAACGTTATCCCTCCCATCTACACAAAAACAGCCTTTGCTGAAAAACAGTTTATTAGCCGCTCGACCTACTTATATAATAAATTAAATAAGATTTTAGAAATATTATATAATAAGACACGACATAACTGTAAGAAAATACTCTCCAATTATCTAATGTCCATGGATTACGATAAGACAGAGTCTATACTTAAACGCATAGAATAAATTCACAAATGCAACAAACACACGTACATACACACATACACACACACACACACACACACACACACACACACGCGCGCGCGCATAGACACATACACACACACACACATATATATACAAACTAATAATGTAGTATTGTTAATTAATTTTAGTAGGTTAATTGTAGTATTGTTTTAAACTGTTAGTTTAGATAGATTAAGCCTGTAAATTTAGATAGTAAGATTTATATACTGTAGCTATGGAAGAGCGAAGGCACCTAACACAGGCAAAACTTTGCTTAAAAGGTGTCTTCGATCACTATTAATATATTGCAAAAATTTGGTTACAGCAATAAATAATTTTAATTTAATTTTAATTTTTTTTGTGGTATCAGCGCTGATGATACGGGCGATTTTGCTACAAGTGTAGCCTAATGTGCTGCCTACACTATGTCGCCACCTATTGAGTGAAATATAAATTGTCTGTGCGTATGCGCATGTCACTCGAAGAAGGCAGCCTTCGCATCGGTAAACAATGAACAAGCAAGAGTGAATAAGTTTTCTGCATAAATAGGGTCCCGTAAGTAGATCAAAATCTGATACATAAATGGATTAATACTTATTCGAAAAACTGAGGCCAAGTTATTGAATGATGATTGTAATTTACGATTATTAACTGTGAGTATTACCACGGCAACACTATCCATACAATTTTATCCATACAACATATCCATACAATGTATATAAAATCTTAAGGGAGATATATTTTAAGCGAAACATAATACTTTTAATAGCTTTAATTTCTTAATTGTGATTGGTTTTATGGCATGTGTCAGTTCTCATAAAGAGATTCTCGTTATGTTTAATTTTCCTTTTCCACCATCGCAGACAATTCTATTTAATTTCTGTCTAACGTACGAACCTAACAAAAGAAATTGTTTTTACGCAAAGAAAAGTAAACACCAATTAACAACTATTAATTTTCGACTCGTTACTTAACCCCACCCTTTCTTTTAGCAAAACGAAGTAAAAAACGGCAAGACTACAATCATCATGTCATAATAAATAATTTAAAATGTGTACTCTGAACCCTGGAACAAGCAAAAAAGACACTGCACCAAAACACAAGCGCCCGCGACTCGCGTTCGAATCGCTCGCAATAAAGTAAAAAAAAAGTAATTATACACATCTCACTTATTTATTAGCTGTACACATTTCGAATCATGCGAAAATAAAAAAAAATACTCATTGCTAAAATTGCAATAACCCAAAGTTAACCTTACCCTCAAAAACACAAGGTAGAGATACCATTGATGGCTGTGTGCCAGTTATTACATTTCATAAGCGATGAAAGGCAAGTACGAGCAAAACAACAAAAGATTTAACAATAGAAGTCCGCCGTATCATTTGTTAAACGTCCCTTTTGACGACGGCAACTATTATTTTATGAATTATGTCGGCGAGTGTACCGGGTGAGTGAAGCGTTTTGCTGTGACTTTGCGACTTGAATGTACAACGGACGCGATAAAAGGGAAAATAAGTAATGGGGACGGCATTTTATATAAGTTTTTTAATACTCTGTTTATTACTTAGATTGGTGAGTAAATGCAAATTTTGTGTGTTGTTCTAATTGTGGAAATATGCAAGTTTCTGTTATAGGCTTTTTATAGTACTCAATAAAGAAATGAAAATATATTTGAAATTCTTTTGATTTTACCGTTCTTTTTGTTAAATAGGTTTTTATATGGTTTCGATCTTGAATATCAATAGCACCTTTGCATGAATGAGTCACACTTGGAAACGCTACCGCGTTAGGTAATCACAAAATTGTAGTAACCTGTACATAAGTGTTATCGCAGTACCTTGTGTTAGATGAGTCATACTTTACCTTTTGATAAATAAGGTTCTCCAAATGTTCAATAAGCCCTTACTTATTTACATATACATAAATATTTTAACCTTTTTGATTTTTTTATCGATATTTTATTTTTAACTATTTTTCATAACATGGCGACTTGTGAACTTATAAAAAAACCTAAAAAACAATAAGAGAAATTACTAAAATCGTTAATATGAATAGGGTAACAACGTCGCACAACAACCCCATAAAGATTTTTTATCAATCCATCAACATTACGAGCGTCCTAAACAAAACTAAACCAAATTTAAATTTGATCTCATTTAGTAATGCCATAAGGCTCAAATTAACCTGACCAAAAATGGTGTTATGTCATTATTAGCTCAGTAGATTGTCATTTGACTAACGACACCTTAATGTGGCGTATTTAGTCAGTAGCCGAATAGTCGCATTGTGTGAGGGCGATGTATCGAAAACTTTTAATTTTGGTTTATGGTTCGTGTGTAATGCCCCTCGGAACAACCCTTCCTTGCTATTGCTATTTCGGGGATAATTTAAACAAGTTTACCGTATGTCGCTAAGTTTTGAAGTGCGTTGACTAAGTTACTTGGTCGTCGTACCTATATGACGTTATGTTCTTATTAGAAACAAAAGCTAGGTTTAGTGAGGTAGTTTTGTAGATAGTATCAATTATCTAGCTATTCATGTTTTGGACAGGTATAATATTTTTTCTTTTTTTTATGGGTGTTAATCACTATCTTGTCATAGACAATTTTTTTAAATATAGAATTGACGTAGCCTAAAGCCACCACATCTCTTGGTTGTTTGAAATTAATGCAAGTTTCAAAATCGGTTGCTAACTCAACACTGTTATTTCTACTTTATTATCTTAATTAAAAAAAGAAAAAAACCGGTCAAGTGCGAGTTGGACTCGCGCACCGATGGCTCCGTACAAACCTGTAGGTATATAAGTAAGTTTTTTCTTTTAGACTTTAGTTTTTTTGTCAAAAATATTTTTCAATTTTTTTTTTATATGATGAAACTGAAAATTTATGGTTTTCGTAATTCTTCCTATATCTGTACTATAAGACGTGACTTCGTACTAAATTTCAAGATTCTAAGTTTACGGGAAGTACCCTGTAGGTTTTGATTCCCGGGCGAGTTTCGAAAATTTGCGGAAATTTGCGGCCTAAATGGCTGTATCTTTTGATTGCGTTGGCTTAGAATGTTGATCTTTCTACATCTTCTAGGGACAGTAGACCTAAGATATAGAAATTTCAGTTTGATACCTCCACGCGTTCCTGAGAAAAACGATCTTGACAGACGGACGGACGGACGAACGGACGGACAACAAAGTGATCTTATAAGGGTTCCGTTTTTTTCTTTTGAGGTACGGAACCCTAAAAAAGAGAATATCGTTACTAACCGATCATCTAATCGGACGGTAACGTTAAACCTGACACCCGCCAAGTTGATGAGACGGCCAAATTAAATAAGAACTAAAACGGCTAAGCCTATTCGCCGATCGGGGTCCAATCACTGTGACACGATCGGCTTGTACACAAATGAGCTCTGGCGAAAAGCAATAATGTCGACACCCTCATCCTAGGCAAGATTAAGCGTTCTAAGCCATACAGCACTAGGCGTAGCTCAGAAATAAACGCCTCGACAGTTTGTAGGTAAACACATTGTATTAGTAAGAAAAGTTTTAATAACGCTTAGGTACAACATTTTTGCTAATTTTTATGTGCATATTGCCTTATGGCTGCCAGATTTACATGCCTGAATTGATTCACTTGTTTAATATAATATTTAATATAATATTGTTGTTATAATACGACCATAAATACATTTTTAGAAACATTTTTTTTTGTATCTACCAAATGGTGAAAATTCAATTCACTCATAAAGTATTTACTGCGCACTAATTTCAATGTAAGCCATACTTATTGCGAAATATTATATTATGAGAAAGTAAAGCTGTATCAGTGGTATTCAATAAGTTTTCCATAATTAATACATTAATCCAGTAAAAATGCGGGTTGAGGGTACTCTATTTCAAGTACCAAATCTTGTAACTCAACAGGCTGTCTGTCCTCCTCAGGCTACACTCGAACCGGTCACAAAACGCCGCGGGACGTCTTTGTACCATTTTATTGGCACCAGTCCCAGAGGTGGCGGGCATTGTTGCGACGATCATAGGCGCTTCTACCCTAATGCAGTGAAATGATACGTATTTTGTTAATTCGCATGACGCTTATGGCGGGCTGTTATATTTTATGAGTAATGAGTGATAAATAGCATAATAATTTTAGTAAATTATTTGGTTATGATTTAGGTTACGTAGAACAAAATGGTGGAAATTAAATGCTCTTATGTGAACTCTAATAACTCCAATTTAATACGTGGAGAGGTTTATAGGTCCACATGTGTACTGTTAGATTGCTGTTATATATATGAGAACGCACATTTGTACTACTACAGAGCCAACGACTATAAATTTATTCTTATGTGAGTTAATGTACAGCTTAAAGATGTAATTCAGCGCACATTTAAACACTTCTATACAGATAGTAAAAAAAAGTTATTTTAAAAATCACCAACGAGTCATACTACAGCTACTAGCTGTATAAAAGTCTAAAAGGAGTAAACATAACAGCCTTAAGCTATATAAATGACCACGTGTGTTTTGTTAACAAGTAGACCGTTAAACAGCTTTTGCCGTATTTATACCGTGACTCATTGGTCATTCGTGTGTTTTTAATCTCTTATATTATTAGTGATTTTACTTGTTCTTTGTAGGATCAAGCTTTGTCCATGTTGAAACATACTGACTTTTCTTACATACTATATTGTGTTGTGTACGTATGTGTTTATTATTTTTAGAATGGCAACGTCAAAAGGCCAGACGTCGGTAGCCCAAGACATATTTCACGGCCAGGTCTCACAAACAGGTAAAACAGTTGCTACCAACTTTAAACAGATTTACTGATTTATTAGTTAAAGTGGTCACTCTAATCAATGTGTTATATGATAGCTAATAAGCTCGGGTGATTTGGCTAATGGGGATCCTACATGGTGTTTCTTTGTTCTTGAAAATGTTGTTGTGTTCTTTACCTACGCATAATAATATGTTGCATTTGTGAACTGTGACAAATGCTAAACATAGAACAACTTAGAACAAATTGGTAAGGTATGTACTATGATCTGGTAGTAGTTCCTTGTTTTGTATCAAGTACTTGACTAATAACTGTACTAATTCATTAAGACCTTATCATCTTAGATTTACTCTTTAATTGAAAAAGCACCGAATTTGTCTTTAATTACATAAGCGTAATATTTACTAATTCTGGTACTCGAATAATTTTGACCACTTTGACAGACGTCTCATCGTTACATGAAACATATACATACGAATAACTTACCTACTTTACATCACATAAGTGACTCAATCTGTAGCTGAAAAAAAAATATTTCACAACAATCACACCAATCCTCTAGTCCCAAATTAAGCTACGAGGCTTGTGATATGGGAACTAGACAACGGATAAACATACTTAAATACTTTTTTTTGTAAATAAATACATGTTATACATAGAAAACACCCAGACCAGTACAAACACACATATTCATGCACACTTATGCTTGTACTGTGCGGGGATCGAACCCGCGACCCTTGGTTTTCTAGAAGTCCGACCTGTGGACCACTGCACCAAGCGGTCGTCGTGAAATAAAGCGTTTAAAATATAGGAAAAAAGAATTGTATATAATGTGTCAAGTGAATTCGCAATTGAGCCTAAAATGTGTTAATTTGCGTCCATCCATTCAAACGCGAGTGATAGCCTCAGGCGAAACATGTTAGTTCCCGTAGCTTCGCTCGCTGATGATCATTCAAGTGCTAAAAAATAGTTGTGAAGAGGTTTTGAAAACACTTGTCATGTGAAAGAGTAGTCCTTCTTTGTTACATTATATTCTTTTATGAAGAATGGCTAACGGATAAATAGATTTTTCAATAGTTAGCAACCGCTCAACTCTATAGATATAAAATTCTCGTGTCACAATGTTCGTTCCCATACTCCTCCGAAACGGCGGGACCGATTCTCATGAAATTTTGTGAGTATAATATTGAATCTGTCGCTTGACGCGGAGATAGACATTCGTATCGACAAGGCAGCGACCATGTTCGGGAAGCTCAGTTCAAGAGTATGGAAGAATAAACATCTTACCACTAAGACCAAGATGATCGTGTACCAAACATGCATCTTGAGCATACTCTTGTACGGAGCGGAAACCTGGACATCGTACGCAAAACAAGAACGTCGACTCAACACTTTCCATATGCGGTGTCTACGTAACATCATTAGCATCACCTGGGCGGACAGGATCACTAACGAAAGGGTTCTTGAAATAGCACAGCTGCCGAGCCTTACCGCCCTGCTCAAAAAGAGGCGTTTGCGGTGGTTGGGGCATGTGCACCGGATGGAGCCCTTCCGTTTGCCGCGGTGTGTCCTGTTAGGCGAAGTAGCGAACGCAAAAAGAGCCGTTGGAAGGCCGATGCTTCGTTTTAAAGACTGTGCAAAGCGGGACATGCACGCCTTTAACATCAAACAGAGAAGTTTGCTGACTCCAGGAACGAGTGGCGTAAACGTGTGAAGGATGGACTTAAAATTCACGACGATGCCTGGTTCAATGTGCTGGCTGACAGAAGGGAAAAAAGGCATCAGAGCGGCGATGATCCACCTGCCGCTGCCTTCCCGTGCCTTAAATGCGGAAGAGTTTGTCGCTCCCGGATTGGCTTATTCAGCCATAATAAGAAGTGCCTTGCAGCAGACACTGCTTATATCGTCTGCTATAGACGGATGAGGCCTGTGATGATGATGATGATGATGATGATATTGAGTAGGTCTGAGAATCAGCCAACAACGATTTTTCATACAGCTGTTGTTAGATAAAATTCCAAGATGGCTATTTTTAATTAGAAATTAATCTATTCGACATCATAAGTGATTAAAAGTCTAAATACAAAACTGATATTATTATACAATAGACCGGTTCATATTCATCAAGCCGGTGACATTGAGTTGTAATAACCATTATGTTGAGAGGATTGGTCAGCCTAAAAGACCCTGCCTTACTGGGTCTAGCAGCTTCCTCTGCCCACCCATAGAAAGCAAAATAATCCTCTTTAGTCAGTTCAGTCAGTCTCAGTCGTCAGTCAGTTAGTTAGTTATGGATTTCCGCAAAGTAACGCCTGATTCCATCAACTATACCCACAAAAACCCATCTTCACATCACATCGAGCGGTGACATTGAATAGAAAAGTGTCCACCTATGGAAGGCCAAACGCCTCACCAAGAGAATCTGCCCCCAGGCCACCATCTTCCAAGGGCTACCTGGAAATCCCTAAACAGGCTATTGCGGGCATTGGAAGGTGTGGCGAGAATCGGAGAAAGTTGTTTTTTTTTCCAGCAACGATAAATGTCGCACGTCCAGTTCTTTAAAGTCATAAATGTCAAAAACTAACTAATATTGAGTTAACTATGACACAGGTTTCCTTTTGTACGAATCTATTCAGTGCTTAACAATCGTTTTTTGACATTTATGACTTTATAGGACTAGATGTGCAATGTGGTTGTGGGGGTACTCAAACGATGAGCCACTTGTTATCGTAGCCCAGCCTTCCTGTTGCCTGCACCGCGGAAGACCTAGTTGCGGCAAATCTCCGGGCGATCGTCGTTGCTAATTATTGGAGGACGATCATCTTTAACCATTGACACGAAAAGAAGAAGAAGAAGAAACCGGTAAGATTTTTTCTGATCCTTAAAAATCAGCTATTTCTGTAACTTTACGTAACGTTGCAACTGTGGGGTGAGCACGAACATAATCGTAATGTCAAAAACTGACAGTTTCCTTATACAAATTGACAAGTTAACGATAGGTAAACGCTACGAATACGTAACGATAGTTGTTCGTGCTCTGGACGCTGAAACTTATTTTATGCAACTCTACTGAAAGATTATAAAATACAATTGACTCTTTTTTCTCGTAGTTCGTAGTCGTAGTATGTCTATCGTCGCGTTTCAGGATACTGGTTGATAATTTCGCCAGCTCGGATAGGAGCAGAGTGGCGCAGTGGAAGCGTGCTGGGCCCATAACCCAGAGGTCCGTAGATCGAAACTACGCTCTGCTAGATACATTTTACCTAGAATTTAGTTTTTTAATAGGCGAACTTTTTGAAAGTTTTTTCGTTTTGTTTATTGCTACTACTAATTTGATTAGACTAATAATTAGACTAAAAGATATGGATGAATAATGGCTAAAAGACAATATTGAGGAATACTGATCGAAAGAATGAAAATACACGTAAATACATACATAAATACCTAGTATTTTATTTATAGTAACTTTATTTGTAACTTACTTACTTGATAACAAATAAAAAAATGGATGCAAAATGTAAAGTACAGATTTACATCACTTTTAAAAACATAGACTAGTGATGTTATTTTTTCGTAATTCGACATTCACTCATTATAATTCCACTGATATTTGTTACGTGCATGACTGACCGTAACGGCAAGTTGTGTTTAAAAACAGGCCATGAACAAACACAGGTCGGCTGGTTTTATCACGGGATATCGGTAATGTGGAGCAGCCGCGGCCACCGGCGTGTTTTCGCAGCCGCGCGCTAGAGGGCGCTACACATCAGTGCGTTTTCCACTGAAATAATTTGACGGGGGAAATATTTTGCTAGTTTGTGTTTGATGTATTTTTTGGATACCTAGGTATTAATTTCTGTCGAGCGAATTTTACATATTAAATGGTTTTTCGTTTGAGCTGTTTTGTATACGTTTCATACTTTTTCACGACTCAAGTTCCTGACATGACTTTTCAAGGGATAGGTATTTCTAGGTAGAAGAAGAAGAAATATTTATTTGGCACATATTACAATACAATATAGTGAAAATTAAAACTAAACTATCTTCAAATAATAATTCAATCTCTAAAAATTACTAGTTAGCAAAGTTATTAAATTGATATTTACTAAGTGTGACGTATTGTGATCACTGTATGTTTTAGGAATATAAAAATAAACTGATAGATAAGATTCCAACGAAAAACTTAAAAAAGGATCGGGCTCTACCACTTGAGATTGTAGCTATTTACTGCATTTGGATAAACTTTACATAAGAGTTTCTTCTTAAATTCATTATGGTTTTAAATTGGAAGTCCAAGGAAATCAATTTATCTTGTTCCATTACCGTCTATTGAGTCATCAAAACCAAATTTGTCAACATGCATACGTAATTACAATGCACTTGTGTGCAGAGAAAGCGTTCGGAGTGACGCGCATCCCTCGCCCCAACGCAACCTTGTTACCTCCGGCATTATTATGTAGATTCCAATTTTAAACCACTTGTTACATAGTTAGTCACGAAAAATACCTACCGAGCCCTCCCTGCTGGCCCTGCGGCTGCCCGCCACGCCGTGGATAATCGACGCCAATTGACAAACGAAGCATTCGACTGTCAAATTCTAGTTTTCGATATAACAAAAGATCCTGCCAATACAAAAAAACTACCACCAAACAATATTTTGAACTTTATTTCCTAAATGTTAAAGGATGCTCGTGATATTTTCGGATGTAAATTGGTGGTGGCGAATGTAGCTTTTGCCGTAGATGCGTAATGGGGGCTTGTTATGGTAATCGTGGCCTCGGGCGTGCAAGGGATGTGCATCTGCCTAAGACGGTTATCGGAGTGCCCATCGATTTCTCAATTAATCGATTCCACTGCGCTCGATAAGGGCTTTCTTGGATGCTGGCGAATTTTGAAGGACGTTATCAAGAGACCTTTAATTTTTTTTAAAGTTTGATTATTTTTTTTTTGTTACAGGTAAGGGATACCTCAATTATAATTCCAGGTTTGATGCTGCTTTTTATTTTATATTTACGACATGTAATTTATTTAAAATTTCAAACTATGTGAATTGGTACAAAACCTTTTCATGGAACAATAATTAATTTTAACGAGAAATTACTGAAAATGAAGACTAGGGTAAATATGACGGATTGTGTTGAAAAGTCAGTTAATATTTCCGTAGGTATTTAAGACCCTCCCCTATCGACGAAGGGTTGAACCCTTCATGACTGAAATTATGTCCGATCGGAGGAGCATCTTTATATTTCATGCCTATATAATTTACTGAGGATTAAATTTAATTATTGTTTTATGACCGAACATTATTATAATCGTGTTAGACTCGGCGATGAAATCAAAAGTTTGTTTTTGAATCTGTATCTGTGGTCTCTATTTGTCTATTTATTAATTAAGATTAGTAGAGACCGAACGCAGAGATTACGTTGTCTTTCTGGACTGCCTGGATTTTAATCTTTTCAACTGCTTTATTTTAAAGATAGATTTCTCGATCTGCTGTTCAAAATTATAACAGTAGTAAAATGAATATGACTGTATGTACATAGGAATATATGCCTACCGTACATATAAATGAACGAAAACTGGGACAAAGGCTGCGTGGCTTGTCACGTACTCTATGACGCATTCCAAATGCCATTCTCGAACCTAGATGAGGTCATCCACTACTGCTGACGCCTCCTCCTAAACACACATACCTTCCCTGTTATTAAAATTCCGCGGTGAATTAAAACACTACGCCCGACTTCAAACTATAAAGGACTTATTCATATTCGAAATGCTATATTTTGTTTACTTACGATCGGACGCAGCACGCGAACTCCCCCCACCAACTTTATCTTCTATCTCTGTCACATTTTGACAGATCGAAACACTACGTGAAATGTCACTCGCAGTGAATCGTTTGCGGGAAACGCGCGCCGACAAAAAAAAACATAAATCATTATAATCTATGCACTGTGAAATGTCACTTTTGGCGCGCTTTTTCCTGTCATTTGTTTTCTCGCACAATCTGCCAGTGTTATAGGCGGAGCCCATCACATTGTTTTATATAAACACAAAATACGTTTTCTGTGGTCGAATTTGCGATTTTTTTCCTTTGTTTTGGTAGAAGCCTCGAAAAGCAGCGAGTTGGCTGAAAGACGTGGCCGTACTGGCTGAATGCGGCTTACTCTCGCTCGTTCAACTAAATTTTCAATTCAAACAGGGTCTTTATAAGGGTAGTGACGCTGTACAAAATTTACATATCGACGTAATAAACCAGGCGGGTGCTGATTTGAAGTCTGAACACGTACCTATATGGATTTTTATTTTGCATAACGTTCGCTTATTAGGTCGGCTACTGTGGTTTATTTTAAGGTTGCTCAGCGAATGTGATTGGCTTTTGCTTGTTGGTATAACCTTCGTAAGGAGCCTTGTCATGATTGTATTATTAATATCTTGTATTGAATCTCACTGATATGATTCCTTCTTTAAAAAATACGTATTCGAATACTTAAAAAAAACAAATTGTGTTTTGTGACCCACACGTAAAGATCGATCATTTAATTCACGTGAAGTGCTAGTACATATTATTGTATGAATTTATTAACTTCTCAACATAACAACTATCTTTAGCCAGCAACATCAACACATTTCCGCCCACGCTGTACAAAAACATCGATGAATGAATGCTTAATGAAAGGTTCGTGCATAATTACGGCTAATAATTCACAGTTATGCAAAGCACATCAAGATAACTGATGATTAGCGATCACCTTAATGGCCGCATAATTACATTATACTTAAGAACTATTAGACTATTCAATATACATGCGAGATCGGATGATAAAGTTTTTCTTTAAACGCTCGGCTCCTGTGTGGCATAACAAATTTTATTGTTAAGATTTGAAATTCAAATTTTGTATTGAGTTGTTAAAATGCTGTTGTGATTTTAGCTGGCATATCGAGAAGCTTGTTTAGTATGGATTATGCCCGTGTTAGAACATTACACCTGTTTTTTTAAGGTGTAATAGGCATGATGACACCTATCTTAAATATTTTCAAGACCATGGCGATTAAAAAACATAGCCCCTATAAAGTTAACACAACTAGTTTATTTCCAAAAAGCTGTAGAAACCAATTTTTAAACACGAATAATTCAATAAATAATCGGTCAATTGACTCCGATTTCTGATACACAACCGTGACGTCACGATTTTGTATTCCCGTACAAGATCTATGGAGCCAGACCATTTTGACAGATAATAAAGAGTATGTCAACAAAGATTGGTCGTGTCATCTAGCCCATTGAACGATATTTTCAATCGTAGACGTTACTTACTTACGCCTCACAGTAGAGACACGCTCTGATTCTCCTTTATGTCTCGTGTACCGAGTTAGTTAGTTCGTAAAAGGCGGTAAATGTTAAGAGTTCAAAATTTAAATTGAGACGCAAATTACTGAGACAAGCGCGCGATGATCGAGGCGCGTTTGCGGCTACTATCGATTTTTCGTCCGCCCCCAACTTTGTTGACAAAGGCAGGTTCTTAGAGTAAATGAGATGCACCCCAAAGAATATTATGGGCAGACATAGCTCCACTATCGCTAGATATATGGGTGTACGCGTAGATATCCACGGGCTCATATCGGCTCTTTATTGATCTCTTAACCGAACACTGCTCGGATTTTCGTTTTGCTTTATTAAACGATGTTTTGCCGAATTGGCTTGCGCGGGTTCCGTTTTCATGGGTCTGTTTTTGATATTTCTGTTCAAGAATTTTGCGAACCACTATCAACGGAACCCTAGAAGACTGAAGTGTAAAATGAGCTAGCTGTCTTTATCTTAAAACTAGCGGCACGCCCGCGGCTTCGTTTGCGAAAAAAGTGTTTATCCTAAAGGAGCATTTGATCGGGAAAGAAAGTATCCTATCACCCAAGTCAGGTCATACCCTGTCTGTATACAAAATTTCATCAAAATCCGTTCAGTAGTTTTAGCGTGATTGACGGACAAACATCCAAACATCCAAAAATCTAAACTAAAGAAACTTTCACATTTATAATATTAGCGTGATGTGATTACAAAAATGTGTATTGTCAGCAATTAAGGTATGACTTAGGTAAGTATATGCACATAACGTTATACCATTTTGCTTTTTTCTTCCAAAACCATTGACCTTCATATTGCTGGGCTGTTGATCAAAATGTATGATAAGCGGTTGTGACTTTGTTAATGAAATAGAAAGGCATAATCAGCATTATTAATGATATTTTTTAAGTAACAACTCATACGTATTAAAATAACATTGACACTCTTCTTCAGAATAAGGCTAAGCCTACACTTTTAATTTTAATTTTTGAAAGCCGCATATATTTTCGTTTCCGTCACACGACGAGCGCCCCGCGTTCGTACTCCGTCCCGGGGGCCACGTCCCGAGTAAGTGGGAGATGCAATTTTAATATGCAAAAGTTGCGTTTCAATTCCACCGTTTACCGTTTAATTCTACCTCCATTTTGTTAGGCGTATTAGTATATTAATAAACTATTATAATATAAATTAGTAAACTGATAACATGCGAGTGGAATCAAATGATATGAAATGCAATGAATCCGCAATTAAGGAATTATATTCTTAACTAGCTTTTACCCGCGACTTCGTCCGTCCGCATTAGGTAGTTTTTTGGGAGTGTGTTGTTTTCCCGTAATGCCAAGTTTATCCAAATAAAATTCAAATCTTTGGTAATTTAGGAGTGAAAGCGAACAGATAACCCGGAAAGTAATTATTCCCATGAGAATGCGTTGTTTTTCCGCGGGCAAAAGTAAATTATGTCTTTTCTTAAGTCTTAAACTATCTCCTTACCAAAATTTCATTTCAATCTGTTCAGTAGTTTAGGCCTAAAAGCGATCGGCCTACTTGAATTTGCCCATGGGCATGCGTCATTTTCCCGCGGCAAAAAGTAGCCTATGTCCTTTTCCGGGTATCATAATATCTCCGTACCAAATTTAATGCAAATCGGTTCAGTAGTTTAGGCGTGATTGAGTAACACACAGACAGACAGAGTTACTTTCGCATTCATTATATAAGTATGGATTTATATAAAGAAACATAATAATACTTTCCTTTTTTTAATAAACTTAAGAAAGTTTTCGTCATCCTCCTTGCATTGGTCGTTTTAATTGTTGAGATCGTCAAAAATTTAAACTTTTTATAATATGTTGAATTGTATACAACATTTTTTGATGGATTACCAATAAAAAATAATAATATTTAAATGATACACTTTTACGGATTATTTCGCGATCTATTTACATTTTGTTTTAACCTGACGTTTCGGACCCTTTTCAGCGTCCGTGGTGACAGGTAGACTAAGGTTAATAAAAATAAATCATAATTTATTCAAAGAAGTACACGTATTACATCATATCAAAACAATGCGTCTTAACTTTATTTTGCAATATAATGAACTTGCTTCCTATTTTAGGGAAAACCCTGTGTTATATAGGTTAAGCAAATTATTGTGCTATAATAATTGGGTAATCCAACAAGTACTTTTGTATCAATAAAACTCGCCCTTACCAATGTTTACCTTAATTTATTTACGTGCCATCTCATACATTCCCATGATGCATCTCTTTGATCCGATGCGAAACATGCAAATTCGTTGCGAAAACAAGGGTGGTAATACTCTTAATGCGAGCGCCATTAATATTTGAAAATAAACTAGTAAAAACGTATTCAAATCGGACGCTAAGCCTAATCTGAGGCGTGCTTACTCGCGGCGATCGCTACTTTTGCGCGGCGCAGATAATGTCTTTGTGTTGTGTTTGACGGGGTGCATTGGGTTTGTTTGCGATCGAACTGCCTAAGGAGTTGCTTAGAAAAAAGGAATCAACGTTTTTTTTAATATCTATCTATATATAAAAGAAAATGGTGTTAGTTAAACTATTTATAACTCCAGAACGGATGAACCAATTTGGCTGAAAATTGGTGGAGACGTAGCTTAGAACCAGGAAACGAACATAGGATACCTTTTTATCCAGTTCGACCGTGATTTTGAAAACAAAGGGATTCCACGCGGACGAAGTCGCAGGGGGCCATAACAATAACAATAGTATGCAATAACAGCACATAGGTACATTGATCTGACTCCGTGATAAGTAGCTTAAGCACTTGTGTTACAGATATCAGAATCAACAGTGGTATTACAAATAAACTTAAATAAATATATATAACACCCAGACCAGTACAAACAGACATGTTCATGCACACAAATGTTACAGTGCGGGGATCGAACCCGCGACCTCTTGGTTAGTAGTCAACTTCTTAATCATTATACCAAAGTGGTCGCCGTGGTACATTTATTGTCAAGCAATTTCTTTTTCAAGCGCTGCATTTAATTTCTTACGCTCTCTATCTGTGACTACTCTCTTAACTTATATCGAAGCTTAAGTATATGTTGAAAAGCACTGATACTAATTGCCGAATGACCAGCCTTCAGAGCATAACATATCAAAGTTCGGTACCTATATACGGTACTTATACTCGTAAATAAGTAACTTGATGGACATGAATAAGTAACAACTGGAAACTAGTCTCAAACGACTCATAAGCCGTTTAAAACAATATTACAATGTCACTAAATCAGCGCTTAAAGCGCTTTATCTCACGACCGCACTTCAATAGGCGGAGACTGGCCGCTACTTGTAGTTTTAGAAATACCCTATTTTTTTATAATATTGTGTTATGTTGAGTTCGCTCGCTGTGTTTCAGTATTACTTCATATTGATTTGTATGTATCTCACATAAGTGAATTATATGATTCTTTGTGGGAAATAAAAATAATTATTAATCTGAAATAAGAAAGACGTATTGCTCTACAAAAACACGCACGAATGTTTTTTATGTATGCCTGTACCTTCCCATACCTAAACTGATCTATTTATTTACTTACACCGGACAGCCTGTTTTATCTGGTCCCAACAACATTTTTCCAGCTTAACAATTAAAAACGCATCCGACAGATATCTACGCGAACACGCGAGCTCATCGCAGAATCGGCAATTTTAAACTTATCAAACGTCACAGCCAAAAACCGCTGATTAAAATCTGTAGGGGGCGAGGGGGTCGTATTTAATATTCACGTCACGCGCGTTCCGTATGTACCCCGTATCGATGTCGGTAGGGACGTGTGCGCGTCACTACTGACCGCCGGCCACAATAGTGATGTTTGGACGTGTAAAATAAATTATCAGAGTGTACTTATTTATATCGGAATTGTGTATAGGGTATTAGGGTAGTTCGGTGTTTGGAAAAGGTTGCAGTAAGATTGCCAGCTCTAGTTTATCGCAACTCAATGATGTTTCTAAATGCTTATCTCGGAATATTATTTCGTTGGTGTGGTAAAGTTTTTTACATCCGAGAGGTTCTGGGTTCGAATCCCAGGTCGAGCCAAAATTGTTTCTGAGATTTTCTGTCATGAATTTCTCAAAAACAGCTCGGAGTCGGGAAGTTGGCGGTGTTACACCCCCGTACCTCGGAAAGCACGTTAAGCTGTTGGTCCTGCGCCTGATTTTTCCCTGGTCATGTCGGTTTGCCGTCTCACCGCACTTTGAGAGTGATGGAACAGTGAGTGCATCTGTGAATTGCGTTCACACTTGTGCACTATAATATCTCCTGCGTAGTTGGCTGATCTCTGTTGAGATTGGCCGCCGTAGTTGAAATCGGCCAGGAGGACTATCATCTTGGAATAATAAAATAAAATTCAATAAAATTCATTTATTTCTGTAACTAGGCTAAGAACTAGCACTTTTACACGTCCCAACATATAAATTAACCCTACCACCGCTTCGGGACAATTTGGGCCAGTGCTGAGAAGAAGCGGCGCAAGAAACTCAGTCACTATTGTCATTGCCTCTTTTCAAAATTGATTTACAATAATTGTAATTATTTGCATTAAAACATTTCCATATATCTTTGTCATTTATATAATCATCAATTTTATAATATCCTTTCGACATTAATACATCTTTAACAACTGTTTTAAATTTATCTAAAGGCAATGAAATTAAATTTTCAGGTAATTTATTAAAAAATGATACACATCTACCCATAAATGAGTGACCAACCTTATGAAGCCTAAAATGTGGAACGGCAAGCCTATTTTTTTGTCTTGTGTTGAAGTTATGCAAATCGCTATTTTTAGGAAATAAGTGTAAGTTTTTTCGAACGTAAATTAGGTTTTTGTAAATATATTGCGAGTAAACTGTAAGTATTTTAACTTCTTTAAACAATTCTCTAAGTGTTTCATTTGATTTAAGTTTATAAATAGCCCGCACGGCTCGTTTCTGCAATACGAAAATTGTCTCTATATCTGCAGCTGAGCCCCATAGTAAGATGCCGTATGACATGATACTGTGAAAATAACTAAAATAAACTAGTCTTGCCGTTTCAACATCAGTCAGAAACCTTATCTTTCTTACAGCGTAAGTTACTAACAATAAGTTAACAATAAGTTAACAATAAGTTAATCAGAACAATTCATTTATCACATTAATTGTAGAATTTCCTATAATTAAAACTTGTGGTATTAGCACAACTCAAAGCACATTTTGTTGTGTGGGGCGGAAAACATTACACACTAGTCGTAGTCCGTTAGAATTATCATATTGCATAATCCAATATCCGATCCCGTTGTTCCTTGAAAATTTGAAAACCCACCTAGGGCAATCTAACAATGTTGCCATATCCGTGACCCTTACTACCTTGGCTCTTGTAATTTAAGGTGAAAATTGTTGAGACTATTACAGATGCCATATTTGGAGCAGGGTACTGTTTTTGGGCCCAAATAGACCGAGGGAAAATCCCTCATTGGAAGTAACCGTATATGAAGGACCACCAGAAAGCTGGTAAAATATTGTAATTTAAAATGTTTTTGGTAACAGTCTAACGAGAACTGGTGTAGGGTGAAAACTATATTACAATGCTGCGTTATTATATTAAGATAATTTAAGAAAACAACGTAGTATTTACACTCTCGGTTTAGGTTACCGTACTGTGACTGGCCTTTACTGTGCGTATTTACTGTACGACGACCGCTTGGTGCAGTGGTCCACATGTTGGACTTCTAAAGCCAAGGGTCGCGGGTTCGATCCCCGCACAGTACAAGCATAAGTGTGCATGAACATGTGTGTTTGTACTGATCTGGGTGTTTTCTATGTATAATATGTATTTATTTACAAAAAAAAGTATTTAAGTATGTATATCCGTTGTCTAGTACCCACCATAACACAAGCCTCGTAGCTTACTTTGGGACTAGAGAATTGGTGTGATTGTTGTGAAATATTTATTTATTTATTTATTCATTATTTATATTGTTTTGACTGCCTCGTTGGTGTAGTATCAAAGTTTCTGCCTTACATCTGATAGGTCCTGGGTTCGAATCCCAGGTCGAGACAAAATTTCTTCTGAAATTCTGTAATGAATTTCTCAAAAACAGCTCGGAGTCGGGAAGTTGGCGGTGTTACACCCCCGTGCCTAGGAAAGCACGCTAAGCCGTTGGTCCTGCGCCTGATCTCTCTCCGGTCATGTCGAATTGCCGTCTTACCGAACTTTGAGGGTGAAGGAACAGTGAGTGCACCTGTGTATTACGCTCACACTTGTGCACTATAATATCTCCTGCGTAGTGGGCTGATCTCTGTTGAGATTTCCTGCCGTGGTCTAAACCAGCCAGGAGGACTTTTATTTATTATATTTTTTAAAAATTGTAGGAGCATTTTAATTGAAAGTCTTTAAGAAGTTATAAGTGCGAACACTGCGAGTTGCTTCGAAGATAAATTTAACAAGCAATCACAAATTTTGACAGAATTTTTGTAGTCAGATGGGACTTAGAATAGCATTCACCTTACCGGACACCACAGTAAGCGCCGGCTGACTCGACTGACTTGCTTGTCTCCAGACTAATTAGAGAAGTTATCGGCGAATCCAATACAAATCCATCGCCCCCGTGTTAACTTCGCGTAGACAGGTGCTCGCATCGACTGATGTTTCGAGGGGGATTTACACTGTTCTGTAGTACAGCTAGCAAAGGAAGCGATCTTCGTTTTTGCGTAAGAAAATTAATAATTAAGTATTTCTATCCGTTATGCTGGTCACCATATCACAAGTTAACGCTTAGTTTGGGGCTAGGTAATTGGTGTGATCGTTAAAACAATATACTTACTTACTTACTTCACTGGCTCAGCGACTCGAAGTGGATCTTGGTCTCCGACTTAAAAGTGCGCCATTCTTCCCTTTTCTGTGCCAAATCTGACCAGTCGGATACTTTTAGTTCTTTCAGGTCTTTGGCGACTTCGTCCTTCCAGCGATATCTTGGACGCGCCACCGGCCGGCGCCCGGAAGGTTGTCCAACTCTCTTTTTGTGGCTCGATCCTCTCTCATCCTCTCCACATGTCCTAGCCAGCGAAGTCGGGAAGATTTTGTTTCTCCGATAATGTTCGGCTCAGACACTTAAACAATATATTATTATTAATTAATAATACTAGTCCTTAAAAATGGCCCATGGCCCCAATATTACTTTGAAACTTATTTTAACATTTCTTTAATTTAGATACCATGAGAAAAATATTTAAAAAAACAAGAGAGTCGATTCTTACAATGACCAGTTCGAGCGTTTGGTTATTGACGTATAACTTTGTATTTAAGTAAAAGGTACTTCTATATTTAAATTAAATAAATCAATAAATATACAACAACATCACATACATTGGCAATATCTGACTTCGTATTAAGTAGCTTAAGCACTTGTGTTACAAATATCAGAATCAACAGTGGTATTACAAATAAACTTAAATAAACACATAAATCACCAGATCAGTACAAACATACATGTTCATGCACACAAATGTTTGTACAGTGCGGTGATCGAACCCGCGACCTCTTGGTTAATAGTCAACTTCTTAACCATTACACCAAAGTGGTCGTCAAACGATTTAACAATTGCGCATATTTTGAACAGATTGCCATTCTTACTTCGATCGTTATGTGTAAATGCAAGTAAAGTTCAAATGGAATAACTTACAACTGAAAACTTGATTAGTCTCACCGACTCTATCCTTGTTTATGCCTCGGATAAGTATCATAACCAGGTGTGTACATTGATGTAGGCGCAATTTTGTTACATAATTTCCTGAAAATAGTGTTATTTTATTGAAGATTTCGTTAAATAGATATGGATTGTCGTCATGCGTTATCTTCTTTTGCTTGTGATACGGGTGATTTTACAAAAAGAATAGGTGAATAGGTGAATTTTGAATAGAAGTGCTAGTCACTGTACCACCATAAAGTTATTCATTTGACTGCACTGTTCAAATTAAAATCATTTTCTAACGTGCTTGCACTTTAAAACCAAAAAAGATGTGAAAATTGAAGTATTCGGAAATATATTTCATGACGAATTGTTCGATACGAACTTAAGATTATAATGGAAAAATCGAGTGCATGCTTTTTCAAAATAAGCTTCTTTAATTCAAAATATTAATTCATCACTTATTTAAAAACGTTGCAGTATTGTTCAACTAATAATAACATACAACTGTTACAACAGTTTTTTTAAAACTGTAAACGTACATTTAAATAAGTCTCCCCACAATAAATAAGCTGGACAAATAAACATATTATTGTAAAACGCTGGGCGGGCGGAAGCCGGGCGGGCCATAGGAGTGCTTCCGCCGGACGCCGCTGGGCAGGCCCTGCAGGACGCCTTGACAGATGGCGGTCGCGGTATCGCTCGGTCAAGTTTCAGAAACAGGTGGAATTGTGTGGCTTTTGGGGTAGATAAATATGTATTTTGTGTGTTTTTGGGATTATTTACAACTGTTAGCAGTAACGTGACAAGTCTATCAACGAACACACAAATTACCTAGCCCCAAACTAAGCGTAAGCTTGTGCTATGGTGGCTAGAATAACGGATAGAAATACTTAAATACATTTATAAACACCCATGACTCAGGAGACTAATCTTGGTTGTGATTTAATCTTTTCAGAGATCAATCGTTTTTCTAAGAAAATAAGCCTAAACTCAGTATTTTTTTTTAAATTATACTCTCTGGGGTTCTTCGTCATCAATTATCAGCCGGACGACGCCAACAATTGAGCTTAGGCTTCCTCCAAGGATTTCCACCGCAATCGGTCTTGCGCGCTGGTCCTGGTACATTAATGAAACGAATTGCCTAGACTGAATGACAATTTTGGTATAAAAACTCTTTCAGATAATATTTTATCTTAACCTCTTAAGACTGAAATCCATAACTCGATCGGTGTTATTCTTAAATGGTTAAACGATCTGCTATCTCCATTGTACGCAGTACCTACTTACTGGATAGTTATAGATAGAGTGCTCTGTATTGCATTAACATCTGCCTTGTAATAAATAACCTTTAACTGATACAATGTTATTTGATTTTGTTTTAATCTTCATCAAATTCATTGGTGCCATTAATACTATTCTCGTGCCTACTTGTCGCTAGTTGGACAGAAATTAAACATTATTTTGGGCTTGTTTGTGTTCTATGGGTCAGCATTATCTATAATATCAATGTACATAACCACATAAGGCCATTATATTTGCCATTTATCCTGGCCACAGAAGATTTACTCTCGTATTCTATTAAGGGTCACCGGACACAGCCCGCTGCCTGACAAATGCCCAAAATATCTGTTGGCGGCCTCTACGATTCTCTTGGCTCCCTAAGGAGTCGTGATATATGTGTGGAACTGTCGATAAGAAGTTTTATTCAGTTAACATACGGTTCTTCTATGTTGTAGAGACGTTTTTTCATGTTTTGGCTAGATTGATACGCAGTGTATAGGATTGTTAAACATCTTGAGAAGTAACAAAAAAAAAATAATTAAAACCAAAGTTGATGACGTGGTTCTCCTGAATTTTTACTTCATGTAAGTTTTGCTATAAAACTAACGATTGTGAGTTATAATTCAGATATCTTAGAGCAAGAACTTTAAAACTTTAAATGCGGGAAGTCCTTTAAAATACTACTCGTATATGTAGAATAGCAATGCATTGTACTTTGCAGCTGCAAAATTTTTATGCGTTTCAAACTTCTCCAACATACAATTTATTCCCACGTCTAGTAAAAAAACTGCCTTGTCTTTAAATGCCGCCACTTTCCACGCTCCTAAGCCTCGTCTTACTTTTATCGGGTAGTGTCATCAAATCACCGGAGCAGGACTCGAGTGCTCGCCCTCTGAAACTATGAGGCCTCCCCCAGGGCTGTGTCGCCGGTCACCTCTCTAATAGAGATTGATAAGACCTCGCGTATTGACACCCACAGTGTAATCTGTGTGATACCGTTTAAAGAGTGCTTTCTTTTCTTGCTCGTGCTGGGATGGTGTGGAGTAGGCTTCCTTTAAGATGATATGTGCTTCGATTTTATTTGATCACTTGATCAAGAAATAATGTCTCAAACTTAGATTCCTAAGTGAGTAGAAATTATTAGATATTCAAGCTAGGCTATTAGATATTCAGGTTAGGTAGCTGAATCAAGAGACTGTTTGTGTTACGTTTTTGTGTCTTTTCAGTTTTTCATTTATAAGTGACTAAATGCGAGTGGTTAAGTCTTAGGCGTGTAAAGTTTTAAGCTATTGCATTATTCGTTTTCTAGATTTTTTCGCCTATGTTATAAAGATTTGTAAAAACAATAATCACGACATCTTGCATAATGTAAGTGTCAATAAATCATTTGGTAAATTTTGCTGTTGCATAGTATACGTTGTTGATCCTCAAAATATCTTACATTATAAAATACAGAATTAATGATATTAATTAATAAACATGTGAGCTATTTTACACCGGGATCACATTAATGCGCCGAGCAAACTCTGTAAAAAAACAATTCCACCAGTTTGGGATCCTGAACTCTAATATTCTTAACACCCAGAAGCTGCTGAAGCTAATATTATCATCGAATAAGCCGTTTCCACGCCTTTTACCCGGGATCACACTATTCCTTAGCCAACAGTCACTGTATTTAGCGATCGCCCTCTTCAGCCGTTAACTTCTGCGAGTAACCTCTTCAGATGCGATCGGTTTATGAGCTGTTGGATCGCGATACCACTAGTTCGGGTTCAGAGGTTTTGCCGGGAAAAGAGCTGACTTGAGGGATCGAGCTTGGTAGTAGGGATTCTTTGGGCGTTATTTTTTGTTGAGTAACTTCTCAATTGTCAAAAAAATTGCTTGTGATCGATACGAGAACTAACGTTTTTTTTTCACTTTTTCAGACTCAAACTACGACACTAAAAATGTACTACTACGAGTATATCTTTAATAACACACATCCCATATACTGCGAGTAAAAATGTTGCAGTTTTTTTTTAGGTTAACTTTTAGCCGTTAGCTTAAGTTTGACGTATTAGGTTCAATTTAACCACATAGTTTATGTTATTATGTCAAATAAATTAATGAAATACAATTATGTTCGTATGATTTATCGCTTTGATTTGACGACCACTTTGGTGTTATGGTCAAGAAATTGACTTATAACCAAGATGTCGTGGGTTCGATCCCCGCACTGACAAACATTCGTGTGCATGAACGTGTCTGTTTGTACTGGTCTGGGTGTTTTATGTACTTATTTAAGTTTATTTGTAATACCACTGTTGATTCTGATATCTGTAACACAAGTGCTTAAGCTATTTACCATGGAGTCAGGGCAATGTATGTGATGTTGTAGTATGTATATTTATTTTTATTTCTTTATTTATCGCTTCAGAAAGCTTTTATCAAATAAGTGGGTGAACAAAATGTAATTATTGGTCAATTAATGCGCGTGAGTGCGTGGCGTTACGGTCTGGGTCCACAAATTGAGCTATAATTACGTTGTGCCCTAAAAATGATTAACGGAAGTCCGAGGTCATTTAATTTGATGAGCTTAATAACTTGACTTACTACATTAGTTTAATTTGTTATAGTTGATGGAATCAGGCGTTACTTTGCGGAAATCCATGACTAAAGCTGAAAAAGGTAATTATTTTGCTTTTAATTTCCACTAAACGGCGCTGGCACACGAACCCGAGTACATCCAACCGTAACCACTTGTATTTGGGTTCCTGCGCTGGCGTTGTTTAGTGGACATTTAAAGCAAAATAATTATCTTTTGAGTTTAATTTTTTGTATGATGAGAATTGTTTAAAGCGTCCTAAAAAGCTTTCGTGAAAATAAAAATGCATTCAATTTAAAGCAAGTTAGTATTATTAACAGATATTTTCAGCATCTACAGCACTTCTCACCACACGCAGTGTATTTCATTAAGTTCATGCTCACATTAATTTCGTCTAGGGTACACTTACATTTCATATCGTCTTAAGACCTGGGGTCCCTACATCAAGTATTTTAACGACCCGTCTTCAATGAAGACCGCGGTAGAGTTCTTAAAAATTGTCGCCTTTGTTTATGCACATCGCTAGGCCGCGGCTCGGACGTACAGTCCATTGCGAAAATAAGAGGTCACGT
Organism: Pyrausta despicata; assembly: GCA_963921415.1. Lineage (NCBI taxonomy): Eukaryota > Metazoa > Arthropoda > Insecta > Lepidoptera > Crambidae > Pyrausta > Pyrausta despicata. The sequence continues at coordinate 17,025,592 of OY992849.1, forward strand.
TGAATTGCATTGTTGAAAAATAATATGAAAATAAAATAAACGTCGAATACATAGGTACATGATTGGCATTTATAGTTGATGGAATCAGGGATTACTTTGCAGAAATCCATGACTAAATCTGAAAAAGAGGATTATTTTGCTTTAAATTTAAAGCAAAATAATCCTCATTTTGAGCTTTGGCATTTACAAACAATTCCATTTACAACCATTTTTAGAATGGTTATATCTAAGCTAATGTAATAGTTTTGATAGATATTCATATTAATTGTGAATTTATTCTTCCTATATGGGAAATATATTGTGTCAAAGTGTTTTTTGAAACTGTAAATCTACCAAATACTAAATAAATATGACTTAATATGACAAAAAGGGCACTGAAAGTTAACCGTAGCCCATTAAGTTTTCCAAAATTACGCTCCCAAGTCTTTAAATCTTCTTTAAAATTATAAACATTCTGCGTAACTGGGACTGGCTTGTGCCCGAATGGTTTATGGCGCCTTAAATCAACGGATGCCAACGGTGACCAAAAATTAGCGTCAGAATCAGTGCAAGGATTTTTGCTCTCTTTTACGTATGAAAAGCTCTAATTTTCTTAGCAGGACTGTACGATCGGCGTAGAGGTGCCAGTATAAAGCTCACCCACAACAATGGCCGCGCTTTTGTTGCGGAGCGTTTTGTGTCCGCGGGCACGTGGCCGCGAATATATAATATTTTATTATACGGCGTTACGACTTCACGCGTTAGCGCCGCGTTGATAATGTTTTCATCAGTTCGCAGAAATGGTTATCTTCGCGACGCTATTAGTATTGTTTTAATCGGGGTTTAAGAAATGATGCTCGCTGAAGCATACAACGGACGTAAGTGGTCCGATTTCAGGCAGGACTGTTGAAGGGTGTTTATCTTAGGTATACTATCCTCCCGCCAGCCTCGTTGGTATAGTGGCAAAGTTTCTGCCTTACATTCGAGAGGTCTTGGGTTCAAATCACAGGTCGAGACAAAATTGTTTCTGAGCTTTTCTGTCATGAATTTCTCAAAAACAGCTCGGAGTCGGGAAGTTGGCGGTGTACACCCCCGTGTCTCGGAAAGCACGTTAAGCCGTTGGTCCTGCGTTTGATCTCTCTCCGGTCATGTCTGATTGCTGTCTCACCGAACTTTGAGAGTGAACGAACAGTGAGTGCATCTGTGTATTGCGCTCACACTTGTGCACTATAATATCTCCTGCGTAGTTGGCTGATCTCTTTTGAGATTGGCCGCCGTGGTCGAAATTGGCAAGGAGGACTAATTAAAATTACTATCTTCCCGCCAGCAGCGTCGTACGTGAGGAATTCGGTTTTGCAATATATTAAGCATGTTATTACACAGGGTGGCAACGACAATACGACAGTTGACTTTCTGTCTGTTACGCTTTCACGTCTCACCTACTAAATAGATTTGGATAAAATTTGGTACACATGGTCGTCAACATTCTGTATGTGTATTAAACTTCATCCAAATCTGTTGAGTAGTTTAGGCATGAGAGCGTGACAGACAGAAATTTAATTGTCGTACTGTGGTCGCCGACCTGTATATTAAATATAGCTTGTTTTCATCAGGGATAATCTGGATTTCTAATAATGATATAATAATTTCTAACATCGCCCAGTCGTTTTGAAGCCTGTTAAATTCAAACTACTAATGAAATCTCTCCCTTTTTAGGGTTCCGTACCTCAAAAGAAAAAACGGAACCCTTATAAGATCACTTTGTTGTCCGTCTGTCCGTCCGTCCGTCCGTCTGTCAAGACCGTTTTTCTCAGGAACGCGTGGAGGTATCAAACTGAAATTTCTATATGATACTTAGGTCTACTGTCCCTGGAAGCTGTAGAAAAATCAACCTTCTAAGCCAACGCAATCAAAAGATACAGCCATATAGGCCGCAAATTTTCCGCAAATTCTCGAAACTCGCACGGGAATCAAAACCTACAGGGTACTTCCCGTAAACTTAGAATCTTGAAATTTAGTACGAAGTCACGTCTTATAGTACAGATGTAGGAAAAATTACGAAAACCGTAAATTTTCAGTTTCATCATATAAAAAAAAATTTTTTGAAAAATATTTTTGTCAATTTTGAAAATTTCAAAGTTACTACTCCTTATCTACAGGTTTGTACGGAACCCTCGGTGCGCGAGTCCAACTCGCACTTGACCGGTTTTTATAATACTAGTGTAGACGTATGTCAACACTAATATTATAAAGACGAGTGTTCGTTGTGTATGATGTACATTAGGTACAACTTTAAACAAACAATCAATTTCATATACAGCGTAAGATCTCTTGCGTAGTATTGTAAACTTAGCTTGACTTCTCTTTTTTCTTTTCTTTGCTCCAAAAAATAAAGTTAAATTACACGTGATCTAAATGGTTCAATTAACTCGTACATTGTGTCACGGGTGTGACCAAAATGTGAAGCCGAAAATGCCCCTATAAAATGACAATACAAATCTAAAATCACGTAATGACCGCGGGCGAAAGAGTGATTTCCGATGGTTTTTTTCCGACAATGACTCTAACGAGGCTGCCGAGGAATTGAGTTTAAAATGAAAATCACCATTACGTCGATGTGGAGATTAGTCGATCGTTTGTCGAACGCAAGCGGAGCATGGCGCAAATCATAGTGCGCGCGCGTCACACTGACACCCACATCCCGCTGGGTGACTTTTTCAATCGGGTCATAGATGGCGCATGTAGAAGGTTCTGTAGGCATAAAGGTAGGTAGAGTTTTTTGCATGTGACGGTTTTTTCGGTTTTCTGATAATATTCATTATTTCATTCTTGCATAGACTCTTTATTGTATAGAAAATAATGTAAGATTGCAAAAAGGTGTGAAATATTTTGAGTTTAGTATTTTAGCTATCGTAATAGACTTAATCATTATATGTGGCGTCTATAACGATAGCTAGCGGTGGTTCATGGCGATCCCAAATCAAAGCGAATCTATCACTTCTCAGGGGAAAAACAGTGCAAATTGGAACCACTCACTTATAAGAATATCAGAATTTGAAAGCCAAGACATCAGCGCTAATTAAGCCAGTGTTCTTACCAACATGAAAGAAGAAGAAGAAGCAGAAAAATATTTTATTAGGTATAAAATTAACATTACACAAAGAACAAATCAATCAAACAATTTCATTGTATGAATCGGACTTCAGAATATTCTTTATAATTAGGCCCAAAGTTGAATTAGGCACAATATTAAGGGGCTTTTCTGTACATTAATTAACCATTGCCACTGCGCCTGCGCCGCAGACAGGCAACAATGCGCAGGAAGTGTCGACTAAATCGAATTACACGCGCGGATATACGAACTAATTTTTAATATTACCATTGTCCCGTGTTGAAGACCTTTTTATTTTTGAATCCGCCTTTTTTTGTTTTGCTCTAAGTTTGATTGTCACGCCATGATTGTTAAATTATCGTTTTGTTTGGTTGGGGTGTTTGAAGTTAATTTGAATTGTTGTTATTTTGAAACTCATTTCGAAATTGTAATTGAATAGTCGTCACCTTGTCATTACAATGCGCTCGTTGATGACTGCCTCGTTGGCGAAATGGCAAAGTTTCTGCCTTACATCCGAGAGGTCCTGGGTTCGAATCCCAGGTCGAGCCAAAATTGTTTCTGAGATTTTCTGTCATGAATTTCTCGAAAAACAGCTTGGAGTCGGGAAGTTGACGGTGCTACACCCCCGTGCCTCGGTGCGCACGTTAAGCCGTTGGTCCTGCGCTTGATCCCTCTCCGGTCATGTCGGATTGCCGTCTCACCGAACTTTGAGTGTGATGGAACAGTAAGTGCACTTGTGTATTGCGCTCACACTTGTGCACTATAGGTAATATCTCCTGCGTAGTTGGCTGATCTGTGTTGAGATTGGCCGCCGTGGTCGAAATCGGCCAGGAGGACTATTATTACTATTACAATGCGCTCAATATGAAGTTATATCTTAACAGGATATCGACGCTATAACATTCAGTAAAATGCATATGAACTTTTACATACTGCATTCTTAACTCATCATACATTATTATCGTGAAATAATCCGTGAAAAGTGTATCATTTCAATGACACAGTATCGCGACGGCTTATAATATTAAACCACAAATATGGTATCAGGACTGTAAAAATAAAGTCGCCATATCAAAACTATTTCCCGATACACGCTTCTCGACATAATGGACTAGCACCGCGACTTTTCCCGCGCAATAACTCTTCCTCTGTCTGCAACGTTCAAAACAATAGCACAATTGTCATAGCGCAGCACCCACATGTTCAAAAACCAATTTCAGCGGCTCGCACCAACATAGAGAGCTTTCCGGGAAGGCAGCGGGCGAGTCTTATCGCGACTGTAAATCAATATATGATTACAAATTTAATGCTACTGTTGGACTATAAATCAGGGATTTTAAATTACGAGGTACAAGCTACGTATCACAACGCGTGAGGCCCCCTAGTGGTGCGCTGTTGTGTCGACACTCGATAAATCGCGTCGCGTGATGCTTGAGACTAAAAATAGAATGATCAAATTAATTAAGGATGAGGATAACGTTATTGGACGCTGGAAATCGCCACTGCAAATGTTTTGGCAAGTCTGTAAAGACTATTTGAAATATGCGCTACGAAAAGACAGTTGGATTTTGGATATCTTTTGATTAAAAAATACGAGTTGTAAAGATTTAGAAGAGATAACTTTTTTGTAAGAATCAAATTCTTTGTTGTTTTAATGTAGTTACACATTTCGAAAAGACATAACACTTAAAAAAAGCTTTACGGCTCTAGTAGTAGTTACACATTGTGTGTGAGTGTTGTGAGTGATTTTGACATTCGTTATTTGATATTCTCATTCGTTACCTAGACAATAAACATTTTCTTTAGCAAGTTAATAAAGACTTATGAAGCTATATATGTGCTGCTTTCTCGTGCATACATTTTTATCTGTTGTCGATATGAATTTATATCGTGTCGTTCACATCACTTCTGGGCGCTAGTTGCTTATTTATCGATATCGATGTCGTGTCCTCGCAGGTGACATCTCTCGGTACTATTTCTGTCAGCGAGCGTGATGGACTGCCCCCAACACCCGTGTTCGATGACATTTATAATGCCGTGGGCAGCAAATCCTACTACTATTATAAAGGCGAAAGTTTGTAAGTATGGATGTATGGATGTATGGATGTATGGATGTTTGTTACTCTTTCACGTAAAAACTACTGAATGGATTTGAATGAAACTTTACCACAATATAGCTTATACATCAGAATAACATATAGGCTACAATTAATAAAGAATTTTTAAGATAAAGGCTTTCCACGCGGACGAAGTCGCGGGCGGCCACTAGTAGGTTATATTGCTAGTACCTATACAGTCACTTTAAGAGGTGCTTACCCGGTAAAGTGGTCGAGATAATATTTTTGCGGAATTGACCTCTGTGTTTAGTATAGTCCTTCTGGTCGATTTCGACCACGGCGGCCAATCTCAACAGAGATCAGCCAACTACGCAGGAGATATTATAGTACACAAGTGTGAGCGCAATACACAGGTGCACTCACTGTTCCATCACTCTCAACGTTCGGTGAAAAGGCAATCCGACATGACCGGAGAGAGTTCAGGCGCAGGACCAACGGCTTAACGTGCGCACCGAGGCACGGAACCTTTGTGTTTATTGATTTAAGCCTTATTGGACAAAAAAAACTTGTTCGAATGGTAAACTTAACGCCATAGTGCTTTCTACGAGTATACCCGTCATACTTTTTGCCTAAGCAAAAAAATGATATAATATGTTATTGAGATCATCACTGGTATATGTTTGATTTGTCTTTTCTGATGTTTGCTTTGGAATCCAGCAACAAAAAAGTAATATTAGTGCCATGTGCCGTGTTTGTTATACATTAAAATAACTACCTATTAAAAATTAGGCGTAAACGTCAGATAACATACGCTGCTACCCAACTTAGTGAGAAGTAGTACTAGAATCTTAGTATCGGAATAAATAAATTCATTTTATAAACATTCAACTCTTTAGATGAAAACCTTTTTACTTTTAACATTATTTTAATAAACATAAGAAAACAAACTTGTGATGAAAATGTGATATGAAGCGGAAAATTAGTGGCAATCTTTTTTTTTTAACATAACAACATTTATTTATACATATAAAACTTTCTCTTGAAAAACTCTATTTATTCAAATAGCATCAAAATCCGTTAAGTAGTTTTAAAGATCTAAGCATGCATACAGACAGAGGGACAGACTTGGGAAGCGACTTTGCTTTAAACTATGTAGTAATTTTAGCTGTCATAAAAATGAAAGTAGGACATAACAGAAAAATATATGTTTTATCGCATCTTGTAATGCTAACTCGTGGTGACGTGCGAAACTTCTGTTTTGAATGTAAAGTAATCATTATTTAAGCACTTCGAATCGAGCACTTTGACGACCGTTTAATGCAGTAGCACAGATTACTAAATAGGCAGTGGTCTACATGTCGGACTTTTAATACCGAGGGTCGCGGGTTCGATCCCCGCACAGTACAAGCTTATGTGTGCATGAACATGTGTGTTTGTACTGGTCTGGGTGTTTTCTATGTATAATATGTATTTATATACAAAAAAAGTATTTAAGTATGTTTATCCGTTGTCTAGTACCCATAACACAAGCCTCGAAGCTTAATTTCGGACTAGAGAATTGGTGTGATTGTTATGAAATATTTGTTTTACTAGAATTACATCGCAATCCTGCAATGCTAAGACTCGTGGAGACGTGCGAAACGGCTGTTTTGAATGTGAAGTAATCATTATTGAATCACTTCACTTACTAGCATAATAAATTGACCAGTTGTGACAGCATCCAATGAAAAGTCAATGTAATAATAAGCGGGTAGTTTGCGATCTGATACGGTAATGAGTGGGCGGTAATAAATACATTTGGGCCGAGAGTTGCAGGCAGAACGAAAAGATGAAGATTGGGTAATTGAATTATAAGTGATGTCAGCAATGAAGTTAACAATGAAATTAAGACTTCGTTAGTAATTGGATTGGTAAGGTTAGGGCTAGGGTTCAATTCCGCTAATTAATAAATAATAAATAAAATTAAAATAAAAAAACCTTAATTTTATACAGATAAAGTTAGTTTACAAGTTTTAAAATATGTATAATCTAATTTTAGTTTTCAAAGAGAACGAATGAATACATTAAAAAAATACTTTTAAAATAAAAATCCGCTAATTAATCAACGAAATTGTATTTGAATTGCTCGATTTTGAAATTTCGTTCATACAAGAACTGTCAAAAGTATGCGATTTAATAACCATTTCGTTACGATTGTGGAATTGCTCCCCTGTATCCACGCAAAATGTTTTGGCTAATTCAATTACCCCCATGTTTAACTGATGTTATATTAAACATACTCGTATTCAAGTTACTCTATAGTTGAAATCAACTGATTCCCAAGGTCTAGTTAACAAATTTTTCTGATCAATGTTTAAATACTTACAATTTTTAAGCCTCGGAGTCCTCAAAACGTAATAATACACCAATTTTTTGTAATTGTTTTTAAATATACCCCATAACATGCGTGTCATAACGTTTACCGTAATATTCAATAAGTACGCCTGCGCCGATGCTATCGCTGATACGATATTAATTGCAGGCTCACTCGTGACGAAGACCCACTTTCCATATTGCGAAACTTTATATTTCTTGATAAATACCGAACCGACATTTTGGACTAATTCCCCGTGAAATACTGAACTAATAACTTACTCGTAGTATGACGAATTTGCGATGGAGAAGATACAATTAAAGGTGTTGTTTATGAACGAATGATAAGCGTTATTTTAAGTGTTTACATTAATTAGTTTGCAACGAACGAAATGGCAGTTTAAAAAAAAATAACGAACTGTTTATTAAATTTTCAATAACGCACAAATAAGAAGAAAGAAATTAAGGTTTCCTAGATGTTAAATTTTTCTTAGCCGGTCATAAAATGCATTTTTCAATGTAAACAAAACATCTTATAAGAAACTAGCTGACCCGGCAAACATTACTTTGCTATATAAATTATTTTTCTTATCACTAATGGGTATGAAAAATAGATGTTAGCCGATCCTCAGACCTACTTCATATGCTCACAAAATTTCATGAAAATTGGTCAAGCCGTTTCGAACATTGTGGCACGAGAATTTTATATATATATATATATATATATATATATATATATATATATATAGATGGAGCGCTAAATGACAGTAAATAGTGTCATTTTAGACATCATGTTCTTTTTGTGTCCATCCCAGGCATTTGCAACTACACACTGGTTATCAAGTTATTGGCAATCTCCTTATAGGAACAAGTTATTGGGTCCAGCAGTGTAAATAATAATAGGACGTGTTCCGTTCGTAAATTTTCCCGTAAAGCTTGTTGCACACTATTTGCAAAGTCAAATAAAGTGTGCATACGTCGGTGTGGTAATTGCGTCAAGTGGCCGCGCGGTTGTAAATCGAAAGGGTGTTTAAACAAGATTTGTATAAATTGTGACTAGTAGAAATACGATGCCGTCAGGTTTTTACTCATATTTTGTACTTGACTGCATATTGAATTTGTGTGAATTTTCTACTCTTGGCTAGACTAGCTGGCATGTAGCTGTTATGCATGTAGCTACAGGATTTAAAATAAGCAGGTAATGTTGTTTCGTTTTCAAAGTGGGCCTCAACGCAGTTGTTCCCGTGACCTTTCCTCCAAAAACAGTTACAAGACCCTGACGTGGGCCAGAAAGTAAAACATATGTTAGCTTGTTATACTGTTTATTAAGTTTTGGGTTTAAACTATATTCAAGACGGGTAAATTCACGAGTCGAAATCAGCGGTTGCCCGTGGGCGCCATTTATCCACGTCGCAGTATTTCGCGACGGCCATTTTTCCGAAACGCTCTCAAATCAATCATCATCCTCAACAAATCATTGACATTTCCCCCGCGATATATTTCGGCAACGAGAAAGCCCATGAATTATTCCAGATAATCGGTAGAAATCGACACAAGATCGAGCAAAGGTTAAGAAATTAAAACGTGATTTATTTCCAATTTTCCCGTCAAGATCATCTGGGTTAACTTAAGTCGCGGCTACTGATGTCTTAACATTCAATGATTGAACAGTTTGAAACCATCGTGGCAAATTACATCCCGAATCTTTGTTATTTAAGTTGGTACGCTAAACGAAACACAAGAGGCGCTGTCAAATGAACACAATTAGATCGAAAGCGAGAAACAAGTCCCGTCGGAGAGGCACATAGCGCACCTAATGACTTGGCGAAACCGAAGCTCCTTCCAAAATTAAACAAGGTAAAAAAGCGGGCAAACGATCGATCACCGCCGGCCACAAACAAAACACAGAAAAAACCACGTGAAGGGATATGGAACAAATTAAAAGCTCAGCATGAGGTGCTGGTCCGCGACGCACAGCTAAGGGCAAATATTAAAGCTGTCAGCTTTGTGTAATTTGAAAGCTCGTTTTCAAGGCATAAGTTATGTTATTGAATGTTTTCGGGGCATGAGGCGTGTGAACCCGGTAATGAGCCAACCAAACGGGACGTCCACGATCAATTAACGAATTGAAATAATACCGATACATTCAACTTAAACTGCTCATCATTGCTTATAGGTAAACTGTGCAGCTTCACGCTGGTGATATTCAATATATCTAGGTAAACTTTGTTAAACAAATCTCTTGTACGACGAGTGGGCAATAAAATTACCAACGGAACGAACTGTTGTATTCTAAAATACTTCAAAATCTGATAAAAACTGTTAAATATGCTAGTTAACGTCGGAAATTATTGCTCCGGCCCCGACAACTCCATTACGAGATGTGACACTAATAACAGATGCGAAGACGATCGGCCTTCATTTCGGCAAATTGGATGCCAATTATTGGGAGAAAACGTCAATTTTTTGACCGGATCAAATGGAAGATAGTCAGGTGGAGCGTGCCACTCAGAGAAATAGGCACTTTTTCAAGACGAAGGCAATAAAAAAGCGCTAGTCATGCACTAAATGCCCCTTGCCGCGCCGAGCGCGAGGCGTCGGCCAAAGAAACAAACACAAGCACAAAAGCGCATCATCACGCATCCACAAAATTATTTTCGCTTCGTAACACGTGTCAAGTTTCAATTCTACTAACGTCGATATTAACAGTGGGCGTAAACAGATTATTGATATTTTCAACGATAAAAAAGTAATCGATGATCGCATAGAACGGCCTCGCATTGTGATGAAAAAATCACCTATTGTTGCACGCTCGGACTTTTTTCACGTTGAAATTAAATGGACGCACGAGTTTTGACAAAAAAATTGACTTCATCAATCAGAGATGGTTTTATTGGCTCCACAATAGAGTTTCTCGCAAACGTCTCGTGTAATCTGCTCGTTTCTTAGAACCACGTACTATTTTTCACTTTTTAAATGGGATCAATTTGGCATTTTCGGATTGGGTGCGATAGGAACATTTCGAAATCGATTCTTGTAAGGTTTTTTGAAAATTCGTGCTAAGATGAATAAGGGTAGAAATAATTTTGACGATGGCAATTAATAAAATGTGTTATTTGAAAGCTGAAGGGCAAGTTGAAATGACAATGAGACGCCGGTAGTACCGAAATATTGTTAATTATTTTTAATTGAAGCGTTCGTTAAATTTGATTAATCGGAATGACATTCATGCGGCGCATGATTATAGGTTCGGCGACGCATTTTTTATTTAATACGTTGTCATGAATTAAACGATGCGTCGGGCAAGGCGATCATTGTATGCATAATTACAAGTATCTTAAAACCTTTTAATTATATACTAACGATTCCCAGCATGTGAATAAAAAAAAGATTCGTTGAAGCACAATGTAATGATATTGTACTTTAATTAGATTCTGAACAAATAATGAGTTTTAGGGCAAATTTTCCAATAGTCAGATAATTAGCTATCGGATATAAATATAAAGCTGACCGAATTTAAAATGACATTCGGTTTTACCTTCTGCATAATCAAGTCTGACATATCAAATCAGCCATCTTGGTTTTAATTCGACTGTTAGCGCTATCTAACTATTGAAAATTCAGCCCTTAATCAAACAAATAATTAGTAGTGTATTATGGAACAATCACAATGCTCTTTTTGATTTCGTTTATCATCATTTTCTAATCACGAATGAAACGCCTGAAAAGAGAAGTTCTTGTATGATTTCTTTAAAACAGTTTTTCAAAGCTCGCTCCTCACAGTTTAAACAAGCAAGTCCACAGTTTAAACAAGCTTTTAAAGGTTTTCGCAAATTATCGCTCTTTAAAATTACTACACTTTTGTACCCAATTATTCTGCGAGCTATGTCAATAACAATAGTTTATTCAGACGGACGAATGGAATTGCAACGTTTTTTCACCGCAGCTCAGCCCCTCGCTAATAATACTCTAATCATAGGTTTGACACCCCTCAACATGTGTTCATTTGTAACAATCCCCGTAGCACAACATCTATCGCTGCTCCAAGCGGTACTAAGCTACACATCGATGAATGAAAAATTGCAATGGATGATGCAGTAAGAGATTTAGATGGCCTGTTAGTTGGTGTAGCCTCCAGGCATCTAGTAAGGCCAGTGTTAAAAGGCGAGGCAGTTAATACAGCGGATTTTGGGGACCGGGTTGGTAATTATAGCAAATGTGCCGTATTCCTGTTGACAATAGGACCCGAGTCTGGCTTAAGAAAGCCTTGGTCTCATTTTGTACCGAGCTTATCAAAGAAAATATAGGCAGATAACTATTATTATCTGACTAACCCGTAAGTTTTTTTTAAATGTTTGAGTTATGTAAGTACATAATCGTTTTTCTTTTGACGTGACAACGTCTTATAAATTGGTTTGCCGGGTGACACCTCAAGAAACTGCGTTACGCTGCTCCGCTCACGTTTCGCGCGAGAGAGACAGAGCGAGAGAGAGAGAGAGAGATAGGCATACACACCGGTTCATGTTATACGAATGAATATTCACATTAAAATTATTTTACCACTCAGAGTCGTTGTCACGTATTTTTTGACAAGTACTTAGTACTCGAATATTTAAACGTTAATAGTTCTAAAATAATAATCTCAGCTATTTCTTGAATCTATTTGTATAAAGGAAATGTTGAAAAAGTTTTGTAGCATTTATAACACTAATTGTGAACCACTGAAGCCTCCGCTAAACTGCTAAGACAGTATTTATAAGGTAGGTTTACAACATAGAAGTTCCTGAAAAGAAACACTGTGTGTAATTTCAGGTAAGTTTAATTGTAGTTCAAGTTGATGGATACTTATAATTAATATGAATAAATCACATTCAATTTTACTTTTTGGTCAGTTTTACGTACTAAGAGGGCGAAATAATCACACTAGTATAAAAAATATGAAAGTTTCTTTGTTTGGATGTTTGTCCGTCGATTACGCTGTAACTACTTAATGGATTTTAATGAAATTTGGTATACAGACAGGGTATGTAGTGACTTGGGTGATAGGGTTTTACTTTTTATCCCGATTAAATGTTTCCTTGGCATAAAACATAAATCTTGGCAAGTCACTTTTTTTTCTAAAAACTACGATGTTAACGTCTGCGGATATTTCTGCGGATATTTTCTATATTTTTGACAAAAACTTCCATAGTTTTGCGTATTGATCACCTTTTTATTAGTTTTTATTTAGTTCCACATGTCCTGTGTCTGTTTGTAATCAAATCTTGCAAACTTAATTTTACCCACTTCCCGGTTTCCGATTCGGCTGAAACTTTGAATACACGTTAAGTTTCGATGACAATACACAGTTGATTATTAAAACTTTTTGCAAAAAAATAACTTTTTTTCTTTTTGTCAATTACATGGATGAATTGCACCCAAAGTTAAAATTTGATATTGGTCAACGAAATCCAAGAAGAATTTCGAACCGACAGGTTTAACGCGTCTATTGTTCACGACTTTTCCAAACCGAGCTAAGGAAGTTCCTTTTTAGTTTTGTTCTTAAAAAATAATCAAATACTTAGAGTCAAAAAGCGCCTTACTTCAATTCCTGTGTGTTTAAACACAAAACGGCAACGTGACGGCAATCGGCACGGAGAGGTTTTATCGTCTGTGACGCGGATTGCTTCAAAAAACCGGCCAAGTGCGTGTCGGACTCGCCTATGAAGGGTTCCGTATCCATAGACCGTAACTGAAACTTTTTTTTTTACCAAACTACGTGTGAGGTACACGTAGTTTGGTAAAAAAAAAAGTTTCAGTTTCAGTACAATCTTAATGCGGTTCACAGAACACATTTGCTTACCAAGTTTCAACAGTATCGTTCTTTTACTTTAGTCCTTATACTTAGATGCTTGTGGCGCAGTGGTTGCAGCGCTTTGGTAGTGATACCAAAAGTTAAGCAACCTAAGGCGCGGTCATGTTTGGGATGGGTGACCATTCTGACCATAAACGTGACGTCTAATTACAAGCGTCTCCGTGCTTCGGAAGGCACGTTAAGCTGTTGGTCCCAGTTAATATCGATAGATCGTTTAGTCGTTAAGCCTGGTCAGAGGTCCTTGGGCGGCTTAATAACATCTGACATTACTGTCACTGTCACTTACCTTACACTCACCCCTCCACCAATCCGCGCTGAGCCCGCGTGGTGGACTATGGCTCGGACCACCTCATAGTTGAGGTGTGCCCAGCAGTGGGTCGTATATAGGCTGATTTTAGTTCTCATACTTTCGGATAAAAGTGTCTGTGACAACAGACAGACAGATATGACGAATCTATAAGAGTTTAGTTTTTTTCCTTTTGGCTTGGGAACCCTAAAAAGCGCACTTCAATTCGGTCGCGACGCGCCCGTGCGTGGCGCCCGCGTCTTTATTTTATTAGCTATAAAAGGAGCGCTCCTAACGGCCAGTGTGCCTGTGCCCTAACTACAGATTCGGTTTTGTATTAATGATACTGCTTTAACGGCGATGTCGGTGGTTGTTTAGTGCTATCAAACGGTGTTGACTTTACATGAATTAACCTTTCCGTTACTCATTGCTCAGATTTTTAGTGCTGTCGGCGTGTCTGTTAGCCTGTAGGTGAAGCCCTCGAAATTTGAATAGGTTCATGTCGTGCTGAGTCCGGATCTAAGCGAAACGAGGCATAATCTGGTTAGACGATGAAATTACCGTGTTGGTGTGTTTGACCTCATTGGGCTAGAAAAAAAATAAGATACTTTTTTTTTAAATAAACAACAACACCACGTACATTCATCTGACTCTGTGGTAAGCAACTTATGCACTTGCGTTACAGATATCAGAATCAACAGTGGTATTACAAATAAACTTGAATACATTTATACGTATTCAAGTTTATTTGTAATACCATGGGTGTTATCACCCAGACAAGTACAAACATACTTGTTCATGCATACAAATTTTTGTAAAGTGCGGGAATCGAACCCGCGACCTCTTGGTTAAAAGTCAACTTCTTAACCATTACACCTATATGGTCGTCGTCATGCAAAAACAAACACTCCAGCGTTCCCGGACGATTAATTTTAAAATGCAATACGTCCTAAGGTTGCATACCCAAATTCCGTCGCAGCAAGAAGTTGCCTCGTCAAAACCTACTTACCTACCAATCGCGAATGTTTGTCCCTTGCAGCAGAAATGCGTGATAGGATAAGATGACGGTTAAATAATTCGCGGTAAAATTATTACAAATACCTATTGTCAAAAGAAGTCTTCTCGTCCTGGTGTGGGTGCTTGTTTCGTGTTTCAAATTTTATTTTTTTAATGATCTTCATGTCATTGAATGAAATGATTCGATATCATTGATTCAATTTTAATGATTTTGTTAAACATTAGTCTCACAGCTTTACACTATTTTTTATTTAATGTCATAGAATTTAATACATATATGTCAGTACTAACACCTAGTTCATTAAGCGCCACTGTATTACTAACCCATGGATTTTTTGTTGTCCGCAATAAATAAATGAATTGAATTGAAAACCTAGAATTGGCCTACTTATAGACTCTCTCAAATCTCATCAGCCTATATACGTCCCACTGCTGGGCACAGGCGTCACCTCAACTATGAGGTGGTCCGAGCCATACTCCACCACTCGGGCTCAGTGCGGATTGGTGAGGGGTGTTTGTAAGATAAGTGACCAACCTTACTGTCAGATGTTATTAAGCCGCCCGAGGGCCTCTGACCAGGCTTAACGAATAATATCTATCGATATTAACCGGGACCAACAGCTTAACGTGCCTTCCGAAGCACGAAGATGCTTGTAAATAGACGTCACTTAAATGGTCAGAATGGTCACCCATCCCAAACATGACCGCGCCTTAGGTTGCTTAACTTTAGGTATCACTACCAAAGCGCTGCAACCACTGCGCCACAAGCACCTCTCTTATAGACTAGTACTTAAAAAATTAGCATAAGATATTGTTGCTGTTGGGTTTCTAAAATAAATAAAATAAAAATAAAATAAAACGACTCCCAACTAATAGACAAATGGCTGAACAAGGGCCGCCGCCCTGCAAACATCAATATTGACGGGCGATGGCGAACTTTTTTCCTTAGACAAATCGCCTCGCGAAAGAAATTAATTTGACGAGCCAAGTGCCCCCAGACGGTATTCATTTATGTGACAGGAAAAAATACGTTCCGGGGAGAAGTGGTCCCAGTAGTTACGGGTCTTCCTAAAGGACTTTTAGTTATGGTTTCCTTCGTAATAACTTCTTTAACAGTCTTTCATCATCAAAATGCTTTATTTAAACATAAGGTTACATGCTGTTACACATAAAGGTTCAGAGAAACAAAACAGTTCACTTTTTCCGAGAGAGAGCACAGGAATAACCGGGTTTTATCGGCACGCCCGAGCGAGTCTAGAAACTTCCGTTGCGGGGTCGCGGGGAGGGACGATCGCGCGCGCTGATTGGTCGGACGGACACGCGACACCACAGGTAATAAAAAGTAATGCAACGGTAAAACGTTGCGCGGGAATGAAATTAACGTTGCCGCGTTACAGCCTCCCCCTCTAGTTCAGACGACGCAACGCAAAGACTGTACTAGCCTAAAATTTACGCGGCCTTCCCCGGCGGCGCTTTTCCCTAACAGGCGGCTGGATGTGACCAACAAACGGGGTTAGTTGAGAGACATGGTACTTCCCTAAAGACCCTGACTCCCCGTCGAGCAGGTAAGTTGTTTCACTCAAGACCCTCGCAATTTTATACGGGCCATCTCGCCTAGGGTTGAATTTTGGTGTCTGACCTCGGTCAGCGTCGTTTAAACCTTGAGTTTTAAGCAAGACTAGATCGCCTACCTTATAGTCTGGCGGTGGCCTACGACCTTCATCGGCGTATTTCTTCTGGATCGCCTGTGCCTTCTCGTGGGAATCCCTGGCGTCGAGGAGCGCGGAGGACAACTTTCTGAGGTAAGGACTAATATTTGCTATGAATTTGTCACCCTCCACAATACTCCTCATATCGTTAACTGCATCGGCAGGCGCGCGCATCTCCCGTCCGAAGGTGAGAAACGCAGGCGAGTACCCTGTACTGGAGCACATCGCAGAGTTCATTGCGAACCTCACAGATGGGAGGTGTTCATCCCATGACGAATGATCCCTGCCAACCAGGATCGCCAGCTGGGGTTTCAAGTCCCTGTTTTTCCTTTCTACGGGGTTTGCCTCTGGATGGTAAAACGGAGTCAGGCATTGATCGATCCCAAAAGTGTTACACACCTGCTGCATGATCTCGCTTACAAATTGTACTCCGTTGTCGCTTACCATCCTTCTCGGCACCCCAAACCTTAGGAAAACTTCCTCAATGAGGGCCTTGGCGCACTCTACACTTGTGGCGTTTTTAAGGGCGAAGAGTTCGACCCATCTACTGGAAACGTCTTCGACAATCAGAATCCATCGATTTCCAGAAGGGGTCTCCGGCAAGGGGCCAAACAAGTCGACAGACATCACCTCAAAACGGCGGGTACTGGCAGGGGACTGAAGAAGACCGGCTGGTTTGCGATTGTCAGCTTTATACCGCTGGCAAGGCACGCAATTCTTCACATACTCGGTCACAGTCGCTCTCATGCCAGGCCAATAAAATCGCGAACTTATTCGATGCAGCGTTCTCTCGACACCCATGTGGCCAGCCGTCGGCGCGTCATGAAAATCAGCCAAAACCTTAGGTCTTTCGCTCACTGGTACGACCAAACATGCATCGTCATTGTCGTCAGAATCGGGGCCGCACCTGTACAGGACCCCGTCTGACATCACGTACCCTCGGTTTGCCCACTGTCTCCCCCTAAAGGGTTCGTCTTCCGCCTCCAAGTCGTCTATGATCCTCTTAACATCAGGGTCCAGAAGCTGCTGCTTACGCAGATCGGAAGCGCTTTGTGACGGCAGATCGACCACGGAAAGACAAAGCTCACAACTTACCTCTTCAGTGCACGCAGGCCGTGAAAGAGTGTCAGCTACGACATTACATTTACCTGGCGCGTAATCAATGCGCAGGTTATATTCTTGAAGTGTCAGTGCCCACCTAGCGAGTCTACCGCTTGGCGACTTAACACTCATCAGCCATCGCAGGGGCTGGTGGTCTGAAATAACAACTACCTCAGAACCTTCGATGTACCCGCGAAACTTCGCGACAGCCCATACGACAGCTAAAGCCTCACGCTCTGTTGTCGTGTAGTTCCTCTCGGCGGCAGTCAGGAGGCGGCTAGCGTACTCAATAGGTCGCTCGTCCGGCCCCTCCCCCTGCATTAACACTGCCCCAAGGCAATAGCCACTGCTGTCCGTCCTTAGCTTGTACGGTTGGGTTTCATCGGCTTGGCGTAATATCGGCGCTGTAACAAGGAGTTGTCTTAGTTGCTCAAACGCTGCTTCCTGCTCCGACGTCCACTTCCAGCTGGAGTCTTTCTTCAACAGCATCGTCAGCGGCCGGGCAACCTCTGCGTAATTAGGGATAAACCTACGGAACCAACTCGTCGTCTGAAGGAAACTCTTCAGGTGTTTCAGGTTTCTTGGTGGTGGAAGAGTTGTGATGGCCGAGGTTTTTTCAGGGTCGACCTGGATACCTCCTGGAACAATCAGGTGACCCAAAAACTTTACCGAATCTCTGGCAAAGACGCTCTTTTCGCGGTTTACCCGCAAGTTAAACATTTTAAGTCTTTCGAACACCGCCTCCAGGTCTTCCAGGTGTTTCCCATACGAGTCCGACAGCAGGATCAAGTCATCAAGATAACACAGGATAGAGACATCGCCCTGGATGTTAGACTTGAACCTGTCCATGAGTCTTTGAAAAGTAGCCCCAGAGTTACGTAAACCCATCGGCATCCTTTTAAATCGGTATGTACCCAGAGGGGTGATAAACGCGGTCTTATCGCGGTCTTCCTCTGCAACACCAACTTGAAAGTAGCCTGATCTTAAATCGAGCGTGCTCATGAAGTTGCTTGTTTTTGCGGCATGGAGGACATCATCCATCCTTGGTAGAGGGTAACGGTCCGGTTCCGTAACGGCGTTCAGCTTTCGGTAATCGACACAAAGCCTTACGCCGCCGTCTTTCTTCGTGACCAGCACAACGTTCGCCGCCCAAGGCGACTCGCACTCTTCAATAATGTCCGCTCGCAACAACTTATCCAACTCAGCCTCTAGAATCTGCTTCTTACCTGGCGATAAGCGGTAAGGCGGAGAAGCGATGGGTTCCTGCTTCTCGTCCGTTCTGATGTGGTGCATCGCGAATTCAGTAGGTTCTCCTTTGGGAGCGAAGCGGTCAGCATTCTTCACTATCAGCTGGTTAAGCCTATCGCGCTGCCCGTCACTTAAGTTGAGGCCTTCGTCGTCCCTCAGCTTTAGCTCGGTGGCCTCGACACGCATCAGTTCTGCGTCTGCAGCAGGGGTAAGTAAGTAGTTCTGAACGAACTGGTACCGCTGGTCTGGGGTGTCGGCAAAACTCCAGGAGCCTCGCTGGATGTCGATGACAATGCCCGCATCCCTGATGAAGTCCCGTCCTAAGAGTGTCTTGGCGTTGGCTCCGGGAATCACCAGAAACGTGGTCGGTACCTCCCGACCGGCGACTACAACAGTCGTTTCACCTGTGAGAACGTCACGTACCTGTTGCGAGCCGTCTGCCAGCCCGATCGACCGCTGCGTCTGCGTGAAGCGTACGCCGCCGTCCACCAGCGCACGGTACAGCAATGGGCCTGCGAGACATTTAGTTGCGCCAGTATCAATAACGGCAACACCGTTGCGTCCCACAATCGTGACATTGATCGTTGGTGAGTCGTTTTGGATGTTTAGGGCGTTTATATACCCTACCGGATCACTTTCCGAAATACCGTAAAAATCCCGGTCGACACCCTGTATGGATTCGAAACACCAGTTGTCACCTTGTATCTTACCTTTTGCCTTTAGGCCTACCGGTTCAGTACCCGAATTATCGGAAAAATTCCGGTCGACACCCTGTATGGTACCAAAATACCGGTTGTCACCCTGTATCTCACCTTTCGACTGATAAGAGTGATAACGTCTTTTCTTCGTATTTTGAGGTAAAAATGTTACTGGAGAAGACTGGCAAGGGTTGCTTGTTTGCTGCGGGGTACCTAAAACGTGGAACTCTACTTGCGATTTCGGATTACAAGTCTCACATTTCGATTTAATTACGCCCTGTTGGCCACATCCGTAACACCTTATAGAACTAATATTACGTTTATCACTGTAAATATCGGTATCTTTCTCTATACTTTTAGCGTTTTTAGCTTCTAAATTACGACAATCATCTACTTGGTGTCCAAACTTTTTACAATAGGTACATCGCGCGCGATTACGCGCGGTCTTATTAGCGTCGTTTGAACTAGATGGCGAGTGTGTACGGGTCATGTTACTGTTATTACTAGTGTTATGAAATTTGTTACTTACAGTTTGCTTCGGCTTTGGATTGGTACCTGTGGTGCCGCGTAGACCTATACCTACGTCCGCTTGCGTCACCTCTGCGAGCGATTCCTCGAACTCGCGGGCCCTATCCACCAGCTGATCTAACGACACTACACTTTCGCGTGTTACGCGTTTACGCACTTTGCGGTCCAGCAACCCGTAGACAATGTCTATTTGTATGCACTCGTCCAGTTCGTACGGAAGTTTGGCGATAAGCGCTCTCGTTCGTGATATGAACACGTCGCAACGTTGTTGTCCTTGCTCTTGCGCGAAGATCTCGCGTAGGATTTTGTAGGCAGGTCGCACGGCGCCGTACATTCCTCGTAGGCGCGCGACCGCGTCGTCCCAAGTCAGGACGGAGTTCTTGATACCTCTCCACCAGACCGCCGCGTCTTCTACCAACAAGATTGGGAGCCCGCGCAGCGCATGCTCGTCGCTTACGCTCAGGCACTCTTTGTAAGTAATCACGGCGTCTAGAAAAGCTTCAAGCTTGTCGGCGTCGTCTGCTCGTCCGTCGAAGCGTGCGGTACATTTTGCGAATGACCCGCCTCGGTACTGCGTTTCGTGCGTCGACATGGGTGGCGTCGGAGGTGGAACCACCACGGGTTCCGTCGTGCTCGTCGTTCGGTTCATTGTTGTCACGATGCTCTCGAAGAGACTACGGTTGGCTTCCTGTTGTGATCGTGTGAAGGCTTCCAGCAGGGCAGACACCTGCGCGCCGGTCATAAACGCGCTGGGTGAGTCGTCGGCCGCGCTCCGCGCTGCTGGTGCTGCTGCTCGTTCGGCGTCGTACTGGGCGTGGTCGCCCGCGACTGCCGAGGAGGGTCCCGCTGCGTTGATGTCCATGTCGTCGCGTTCCTGGGCACCCCCGGTCCTTGATCGCGTCCCTGAAGCCATTGTTCCTCGTGTTCGCGTGGTGGGTATGTACCTACTTGCCGGCACTCTGTTTCACAGGTTTGTTCGGCCCCACGTTGGGCGCCAATTTAACAGTCTTTCATCATCAAAATGCTTTATTTAAACATAAGGTTACATGCTGTTACACATAAAGGTTCAGAGAAACAAAACAGTTCACTTTTTCCGAGAGAGAGCACAGGAATAACCGGGTTTTATCGGCACGCCCGAGCGAGTCTAGAAACTTCCGTTGCGGGGTCGCGGGGAGGGACGATCGCGCGCGCTGATTGGTCGGACGGACACGCGACACCACAGGTAATAAAAAGTAATGCAACGGTAAAACGTTGCGCGGGAATGAAATTAACGTTGCCGCGTTACACTTCCCATTTGTTTTGGCTGGGGTTCGATAAAAGGGTGGAAACGAGTTTATTTTGATTGGCAATTGTTGGTATGCAGTTAAAAATATCTATTTTAGACTATCATATGGGTGGGTATCCATGTTTGATGAATATTTTGTCAGAATTTGAGATATTTCATATCTTATTCAGAAATCTAAGGTCTCAAAACGATCCTAAGCTATTTACAGGCCCATATCCGCAGCCTTAATGATTTGTGGCTGAACATTTCAGTTTTATGTGTTGCATGCGTTCTTTTTTGTATGTACCTATTATTATTATAACTTCTTTGCTTTTTTCCCTACATTATTACTAACTTAGTTGTTTAAGATTTAGTTACTAACCCATATGGATTCCTGTTGTCTGAAAAAAAAAGGATTTTTATTTATTTATTTTATTTCATTATCCTTAAAGAGACAGAAATTCAGGCTGAAATATTGTTTTTGATATAAAACCTAAATCAGTCTATTAGATTTATAAACAAGAATGTTTTCTCTACCAAAACATTGCGCGTTATCGCTTCCTGACTCCATCAAACACCTATTAGCCACATACCCAATCGATGGCAATACAGGGTGTAATCCACACTGTATTTCCTAAATACGTGGCCAGCGCCCTGTGCTACAGCCCCGTATTCAGTTATCAAGGTATAATGACATCAGGAAAAATTCTGCGAGGAAATGTGCCGGCTAGTGTGGGGTGTGTGATGCAATTCGTTGTCGATATAAAAAGTTGTTTTTTTAGTATTTTTAAAACAGGGTGTAAAAAAAACCTTAGCGAAGCCGTCAACCACGCGTCCGATACATCAAACCAAATCGTATGAAAAATAAATTTTGGCTGGGAAACAACTTTTATTTTGTGACATTATAAAAACAATTTAATTCTATCCCGCAATGTACAGCGCGCACGACTAGTTGTAGTTTGCGGAGCGTGTTGCTATACGCCGCCGCGATGCGGTTCGGTTCGAGGTGCGCTGTTCATTGCGGAGAGTGTCATTTAGAGGCTTTTTAATGAAAGAACTAGTGAAAATTTGTATCATTTTTCTTTGGAATAAAGTTAAGTTATCACGAACAGAAGACATTTCTGTAAAAATCATCAATTATTTTTTTCAAACTTTAACCATCAATACCTCAGTAACCGTTAACTTTCCAGGTATGGCGTTAAGGGAATAACTGATTGTAACAATTGGTAGAATATGTGGTACTTATTAGGCTTCGGCAAGGTTTTTTTCACCCTGTATGTTGTTCTGAAAAACTTTTTTTTGCTCATAAGCATATCCACTAGGTGAACTCATATAGTTTTTTAACAGGATTCTGTCCCTAGAAAGATATTGATTGATTAAAGTCTAAGCAAAAAATTAAATAAACATTTTAATTACTTTAATCAAAATGTTTTAATTTGTGGTATCAAGTTTGAATACGACAAAGACCTTACACACTTCTTACAATTAGAAAATCTCGACTGACTTAATTGTTTTAACTTACAATAAGAAGTTATCGACTAACCTTTTCATCGACACGGGCACAACCCTACTTCCGGCATCGATACGGAGGGGAGTCGGATTTATGACGATCTGATGATACAATCGAATCAAATAAATCGTCAATAAATCAACGTCCGCTATAGGTGAGAGACGAATGTGCTTATTTTCAGAGCGATTGTTTCGCGAGAAGATTCAAACTTGTGTAGGTGTGGGGGTACCGCGTTCGTGTGTGAATTGAAGTGTAGACACGTAAAACCAATACCAGGCAATAGTTTGCCGCCTTTACATATTTATCGGACTAAGAGCCATCTTGATTAATAATAATTAGTTATGTTTCGAATAAAATAACCGCTCCATAATCGGTTCATCCGTACCTGAGCTACGATGCCACAGACATACAAAAAGACACCAACACAAACACACAAACAGACATAGGATTCAAACTTTATGACATCCCTCTTTTTCGTCGGGGGTTGAAAATATGACTCTTTCATATTATAGTCAATGTATACCCAATCTTTATAGACCACGACCCAAGACTGCCTCGTTGGTGTAGTGGCAAAGTTTCTGCCTTACATCCGAGAGGTCCTGGGTTCGAATCCCAGGTCGAGCCTGAATTGTTACTGAGATGTTCTGTCATGAATTTCTCAAAAACAGCTCTTGGCTCTCAGCTCTCAACATTTCTCAACAACAGTTGGTCCTGCGCCTGATCTCTCTCCGGTCATGTCGGATTGCCGTCTCAGCGAACGTTGAGAGTGATGGAACAGTGAGTGCACCTGTGTATTGCGCTCACACTTGTGCACTATAATATCTCCTGCGTAGTTGACTGATCTCTGTTGAGATTGGCCGCCGTGGTAGAAATCGGCCAGGAGGACTATTATTATATACCCAATATGAATCATATACTCCATATCAAAGAATCAGCGTTTAAGAAGCGTTGGTTCATTACCTCTAGGTATCCTCAATGCTTAGCTAGTTTAGGACTAAGATACTACGTGTACTTGTCCCAATACCTCACTAAGGTCGATGACTCTTTGAATGAACCCCATCCCACTGAATTTAAGAAAATATTTTCAAGAGAGATAAAGCTTTAGTTTGCCGGCACAGCGTCACCCATGTTTCCAGTTGGTATTTGTAACGCAGGTATGTGATGACGTGCCCCGTTGTGTGGTCTTCCTTGAAACAATTTCGCGACCGTGACAATAGGTGTGGCGTGTTTTTTCTTCACATTGTTATCTCGTGTTTATCGTCTGTATAAGGCTTTGAAACCTTTTATTTATCGCTCTTCAAACTTGAACAATAAGCGGGGACATGGCGATATCAAACTTCAGGAAGATGCAGAAGGTTTATCAGTTAGCACACGATGAGTTGGATTCCACTATTACCTTTTACCATCTAACCCAAAAATATTGTGTCGCTGTTTATGCTTTTATTGGTCAATTACCATTTTATGCTTAGTAAGAAATCGGTCTAAATGAATTTGGTATTTTCTTCCTTATTTAAACTTTCTGGTCGTAACTGTCATCTTCTTAGCTCAGTTAAAACTTCCAGCGTTATAAACATACTTATTACGAACTTTTACACTGCTGTGACAATTAGCTACTGCAACTTTTCTTTTAATTAAAGTCACATGTTTGTGTTAGAACCGTGCAACTGAGCGTACTGACTACGAGTGTTGTATGTCAAAATAATTTTGTGTCCAAAAAGAAGAGTTTTCAATTAACAATGATCGGATAAGTCGAGTAATGAGCGGTTCGGCGGATTTATCGGCGCGGGGCCGGCGATTAACGTCTTTGTTCGCGCGGCGCGCGCGCAGACCCCACGAGGCGATCGATGGCGACGATCAATATGTTTTCATTTGAAGATTTTACAGGCGAAAGTGAAATAATAATAATAATAAATAAATATACAACAACCTCACATACATTGATCTGACTCCGTGGTAGGTTAAGCACTTGTGTTACAGATATCGGAATCAACAGTGGTATTACAAATAAACTTAAATAAATACATTTAACACCTAGACCATTACAAACAGACATGTTCATGCGTACAAATGTTTGTACAGTGCGGGGATCGAGCCCGCGACCTCTTGGTTAATGTAAACTTCTTGACCATTACATCAAAGTGGTCGTCGAAATAAAACTCATCTGCTTCCATGGAAAGTATGAGAGAGTTTACTTAGCTTAACACACCTGCAGTGAAACTTATTCATATTAGATATTCATAATATTGAAGTATCGATTTTATGCTTTAATACGTTTTTAACCCCTTTTACGGTTAACAACGAGTATATCCCAGTTGCGTACAAATATTTATATAAAGAATGTTGTGCATTCTGTTTGTTTATGGGCTACGGCCTAAATACTAAGATAGATAAGTGTTGTTGTTAATATTCAATGGCTGTATCCTGTTTGCATGCCTTAAATAATTAACATAAATACAAATATACAAATTAAAGAAGGGATATTTCAATGGATATTGTGATCAATATTGAAGCGTACCTGCTTGCCTCGATCTGATCTTTGTGACCCGTAATTGTGTACGTCAATACCTTTTCAAGTGCATCATTCACTACACCCATTCATGTTTCTATATCGATTCATGATTCGAATGACGGTATTCATTCATGGATTTATCGATTGCTTATGAATCTGTTGTAAGGTTATTTTTGAAAGCTTATTAAGATTGTAAGTTTACATGCTTATTATGCTTTGTGTATTTATTAAATGCCAAGTAAAGTCTTATATTTGGAAAAGTGCTTTCTTATCCGCTTTTCCGGTTTTCTTTGTTGACAGCTATAGCTGTTGGGTAATTGTTTTGCGTTCTGGCACCACAAATAAAATAAAAACATGATAAAAGTTTTTATCGAGCTAGAGTTTCAGTTGATATTCACACAAAAGTGACGCATTATAACACCTTTTGAAGAATGATGTACAAATTTAAAACAGACCCATAGCCTATCGATCGTGACGTGTTGAATATTAATCAGATCCAAGAACGACGCAGATCTGTTTTAAAAGAAAAAAAGAAAACAATAAATAAGGTGCCATAATTATGTAGATGAGGTATTATGCAGGGTTTGCGCCATGTCTGGCTCGCTGTCACAACGCCATTGACAGTTTTTTTCTGGCCCACTCCCAGGATGTGCGCCTACGTGGTGGAAGACAAAGGCATGAACCTTTGGGACTGGATGTAAAGGCTGTCGCACACAAGGCCATTTAGTAACCCAAACTGCCTCGTTGGTGTTATGGCATAGTTTCTGCCTTACATCCGAGAGGTCCTGGGCTCGAATCCCAGATCGAGCTAAAATTGATTCTGAGATTTGCTGTCATGAATTTCTCAAAAACAGCTCGGATTCGGGGAGTTGGCCGTGCCGTTGGTTCTGCGCCTGATCTCTCTCCGGTCATATCGGATTGCCGTCTCTCCAAACTTTGAGAGAGTCAGGGAACAGTGAGTACACCTGTGTATTACGCTCACACTTGTGCACTATAATATCTCCTGCGTAGTTGGCTGATCTCTGTTGAGATTGGCTGCCGTGGTCGAAATCGGCCAGGAGGCCTATTAGTGACCCAACGCTATCTTTGGCACAGGTACATGATCACATGATCACAGATATAATAATTTTCTGAATCGTCATAGATTTCATTTGAATGATTCCCTGTATTGTCGTAGACTTCATTTGCGGGTCCTTTTTTGTGGGACTGCTGATCATCGTTTGGAGGGTTGTTACTAGAGTTCTATGATTACTGGTCTTCTTTGCTTACTAAGACTATTTTTTTAGGTTTATAGAACTTTTATTTCTCATAAGAAATTTTACATTTCACTTAGAATGAGATACAGATAAATTATATTACTTATTAGGTACTAATTGTTACGCTTCGGTACATGCTGCTGCTATATGTAACTTAAGTTTATTTTTAAAAATATTAAAATTCTCACACTCCTTCAGGTCGTTTGGTAAATCGTTAAATAGCCTGGCTCCCTTTTTTTTGTTTCATGAAGGCACAGTGTTTTGTAGTTACTAGCAAGTGACATCTCAAAAATTTCTACGTGTTTAACTTTTATGAGCAGGTTTGCAAGAATCTGTTCTCTTTCAAATAATTTTAATGATAATAAGTACTGCAACCCAATATTAAATACTTTTATGGCGTTTGGTTCGGTACAACGCGATGTCTGAAAGAGGGCTAGCGTGATTAAATAAATTATTAATCTATCAAATTGTCATGATCCTTTCATCGAATCCTTAATGTTGTACATAGTTTTAATGTGAATAAATAGAAAGATAGATAACACTTTATTACACACCACAAAATATAGTATAGAAATCAACATACACATTAGGCGGTCTTATCGCTTAGAATAAAATAATCAGTTTGTTGGTGAAAATGGTTATTATTTCCAGCACCAAACTGATTAGTGTGCGGCAAGCTTTACCGGCGAGGGTTGGGCGGGGTGTGGCCGTATTAATCACGTCTGCGCGCGCGCACGCTCGATGAATGACGCTGGATCTGCGTCTGCGGCCGACGCCGTGAGTTGCAGGACTAAGGGCTTGTGTGGTCTTTTCATTTGGAGATATTGTTTTAATACCAAAAGTCTAGCGCTTTATTAAATGTATAAGGCTTTTGCAGTCATACAATAGAGTTAGAGAATTAATCCAATGAGTCCATGTTCAAAACATTGCACTTTGGTCCTAATTTTCTATGCATTGCTTCTTTCCGGTTTTTGTGCTAAAATCTTACAGAAGTTCGTCATAAACTATGTCGCAGGATAGGATTTACTAATTTAAAAAGGTTTTGATTGACCAGAGAGGCTAACATAGTTTTCACCCTAAATATTCAATATCTACTTAAAATTACTTGAATTTCAACTTGAAATTTGTTGCAATTTGTTGCAACAACGTGCATTACGTGTCTCCATGTAAACAGAGTTCTTTCGAAAAAGATTAAAGTTTAAAATATATGAAAAAGTCATATTTCAGGCTCTATTCAAAACTCTACACCTCAAATCGCAAGTCGATGTCTCGATAACGCGCCACCTGGGAGTATAATGCGCCACCGATTATCACCTGCCATAAATTTTACTGCGTATTGTTTCGAATCGCATTACTTCGATGTCCTACATGATTTACCGGCTGTGAATGTTTAAGATATCAGACGATATCACCAATATCGTGTCTATGTGATTCTTGGTAAAAGAAAAAATGGCAACATGGATTGGAATCGGAGGTGAAATACAAAAGCTTTGATTAGGAATGAATAAAGATTGTTGCATAATCTCTTTGACAACAAACGATGCGTCTGTCTTCTTTTAAAAATAAGGATTCAATGTGAAGAAAGATTTACATTTACAATTAACATACCTACTTTATGAAACAATTTTATCATATTTTTTTATTATTTTAACTTGATACATAAGGTGGCTTAACACCACGAATTAGAAATAGTATTGAAAAATAACCTACGTATTCAAACTCTCAGAAAAGAATTACACGCATAATGAAATCGAACCTCGGACCGAGCGCGACCGCGGCCGTCACTCGCAAGTGGCGGCATATTGACACGCCGTTGTTTCGTGGGGAAAAGTTAATTCCAAAATCAAATTGGATTTGAGGGGACCGTTTTGAAGGTTCGCCCAGATTTTGTGTCTGGAAATATTAAGTTGGAAATGTGCTTTATGGCAGTGAAGTAACAAGTTGTGATGGAAAGGAAAATGTAAGGAAAGAACATAATATAAGTTGCTGGCACTGAGATTCAGTCAATTCGAATAACATAAGTACTTGAGCATCAAGAAGCAATCAAAAGGCAACGTCACCGTAAAATATGTCTCGTTACGCGAGGCTCAAGAGATCAAAGAGCTACAATTTCATTCAGAGCCATCTTCACTTAACGCACTCGTGTGGTGCCTGTTACAATTCTGTGAAAAAGACAAAAGTGATCAACAACACTCGTTTTCACCACAAAAGTACCAACATGTCACCAAAAATTTCACCCCGCTCAACCCCAAAATGGTCGCATCAAAAAGCGACTGTAGCGTGCGTTAGGCAAAACTTTTCGTTTCGCCTGTTGCGTCCGTGGTCGCAGTGTGGCTATGTTGTATGTTGTGTTGTACACACGACGATTTGGGACCGCTAACTGGAGAAGTTAGAACCCTTTTGCGGGGATTGCGTATTGTTTGCCGGTTTTCCGGAGTTTGAATGTTGGTATGTTCATTGACAGAGGAATGGTGAATCCCAGGGGTATTTCGCTTTTTTTTTAAATAACCCTTACTTGGAAGTTTTGAAAAGGGGTCTGTCTTGTAAAAGCCAAAAATAGTTAAAATACGAGAGAATACTTAGTTATTTGAAATTATAGACAGTGTTTATAATTAACTAAAAGGAAAAGACGGTTTGCAAAAAAATGGCACCCAACGTGTAGCCATATTACTACACTAGCTTTGCCCTGCGGTTTCACCCGCATAGAACCCGTTTTCTATCTATCCCACAGAAACCATGAAGTTTTACGGGATAAAAAGTATCCTATATGTTATTTAGAGGTTCTATTTGGCGGGCGTCACTGTACTTTGACATTATTTGTAATACCTTTTACTCATGTGACTTGCAATAAAGATTTTAATTCTAATCTATTTATGTTCCAAACCTCAGCCAAATCGGTCCAGTTGTTTTAGAGTGAAACATCCATACAGAAAAACTTTCGCGTGTATAATATTAGTAGGATTTTTCTTCCCTTGACAAATATTTTCAACCGATCCCAATATTCTCTGATAATTACGACCCTCAGTGACATTCCAGTCCACACCTCACGTCTCGTCACCATCGATCACGGGCATCATCAGGACCGAGCCCCCACCCTAAAATCGCACGTTATAATTTGATTTCGACAAGCTGTCACACCACCGCCATTGTAACGGTTCTGAGGTCTAATAATGACGTTATTGTTTTAGCTTGTTTGAGGTACAAATATTGGTCGTGGTAAAAGGATTATACGGTAGTGTTGTAGGGGTTAGTTGTAACATAGTTATGAACCTAAGTGAAGAGTATTCGTGGTATTGTTAGTGTCGTGCTAAGTAGTCAAAATTTTTTCCATGCTTTTTACCGTAATTAACTGTAAAACACATGTGTTAGTAGTTAGTACCTAACAGAAGTAAATAACGGCTTAGAAACGTGCCAAAAGTAAGTATTCAACCAAAGTTATTGGTTTAAGTCGTAAGTTTGTTTCGTTATGCTTAAACTGACCTTTTTTTAAACATATTATATATTTACATGTGATTTGATGTTATCAGTATAAAAATAAAGTTTCCATAGTGATTTTCAAGTCACTAGAGACTCCTGAAATTTTTAAAATTATACCAAAATTTTTATTTCATAAAAAGTATGCCAAACTAGTAGGGAACCTAGAAGCAGGCCTTCTACAAGACGTCATGTTGAAACGCAAATACCTACACACTAGTAGATACACGAACGTAGGTTTTCTGGAAGAGATCGCTACAAGCGATAAGACCGCCTAAATTGTACATCTTTCTTTGTTAAACTTGTCTGTAATTTTTGTTTTGTGATGTGTACATCACATCATAAAGTGTTAATCTATCTATCTATACACAAATATAATGTATACATATAACTTATATCTTCTTTTTTATCTATGGTTCTTCCTAACACAGGAAATGTTTTGCCTAAAAGGGAGTTCCCACAACTATTATTGTATTAGACTAAGTTATTGAAAAAATTATTTTGTATACATAAGGTAGGTATCTATCTACCTTCACTCACCGGCTGCCCACATCGATACGTCTGTATCACCTCCAATGAAAACAATCCCAGCAATATCAGCGGGCCAAACAATCGCCCTAATTGCGCCGAGGCACAAGGGTTGACAAAGATGGCGGCTGTTTGCGGTTATTGTTTCCCTGATTCGCTCTAATTAATTTAGCAGGCCGTGACGTCATCGCGCCCTTATTGCTCTGGGTCAACGCAACCTGACGTTTTAAACTAGATGGGAGGTAAGCAAGTGGCGAGAATGTAACGAGGTAGTATTTACTTTTAAATTATTAAATTCGAATAGGGTTAAACCGTGATAGATGCCCCACTTTTCAAAATCGCTGTATAACTTCAAAAATCAAAATCAAAACAATTTGGAATATTGTCTTCAAATTTATGAAAATTAAAAAGCGTTTTCTTCGATATATTCAAAGTATTAGGGACTTTTGTGGACATCAAAATTTTGTGCCAACTATCTATCCCATAGATGCCCAACCCATATAAATTGCGTTTGGGATAGATGACTCACCGGAAAAAATCCTACAAATTAGTTGAATTCATTTTGGCATTGCATTCTGTCGCAACGAGACATACAACTGAGTAAATTAAGACAGAGTTAGAGATTATTTTGATAGATATTAAAATAGTAATCGAATTTATCTGCGAAACTAATGTAATTAAAATCGGGTCATCTATACCACTGGGGCATCTAGGAAAGTGGTCATTTTAGAATAATCAGATCAATTAACGTATATGTGGTCCAACCGAGCAGAAGCTAACTGGATATAATAATCGGAGCTAACCTAGCTACAGCCCGTTATGAAAAGAAATCATTTGTAAAGCAGACATAATATAATCATCAAAACTGTCTAACAATGTGAAGTTTCTACAATCGCTTCAACATTCGGGAATTTGAAATATGATCAAAGTATATAAATATGACGACCGCTTGGTGCAGTGGTCCACAGGTCGGACTTCTAAAACCAAGCGTCGCGGGTTCGATCCCCGCACAGTACAAGCATAATTGTGCATGAACAAGTGTGTTTGTACTGGTCTGGGTGTTTTCTATGTTTAATATGTATTGATTTACAAAAAAAGTATTTCAGTGTGTTTATTCGTTATCTAGTACCCATAACACAAGCTTCGTAGCTTCATTTGGGACTAAAGAATTGGTGTGATTGTTGTGAATTATTATTATTATGAAAGAATTTAAAAAATAAATTACTTAACCAGTAGCAGTTACTGCTAATAGAATTACTATTCATGCCTTATCATATCCATTTCCTGCATATCCATAGAGGAGGATTATTTCAAAATCGATTTTTAAAATAAAATCATTAGGCTGTTGACCTGACAACGCGCACACACACCGCACATCTACAAAACCCATAAAGTAAAAGTTAAATTCAACGTGATCACATTATGGTAGGATTAGTGGTAATTCAGCGTGGATATTGAACGCATATGGCGCTCTTTCACCCCAAGTTCGATTCCCGATACACTCAGATTATATTGCCGGATTAATAAATAATGTTTACGGCTCGAATGAATCGTGTTTTACAATAATTTATGGCGAACTGTGGCTGGGTGTGGCTAGCTTAAAACATAAAAAGGTTGGTGAATCGTAGGTCTTACGTTTGTCTATTATTTATCGCCAGGGGTGGGCAAATGGTGTTTTGACGAAAGGACTATCATAGAGGCAGTCGTACCAGCAAATAAACAGGAAAAATAAAGATGGTATTAAAATATAGATAGCTTTAGCAGGGATAATGTAAAATTGAAACACACTTAAAGAAAAATGGACTGCCGCTAGCGGATTTCGAACTCGCACCTCTCGCAAGCCGGGCGATTGCTCTCCCAATTGAGCTACCGTGACACTTACTCATCGGTCCGAATATCTTTGAGTGCGCTTTAGGCTGCAGCCAACCATGATTCATCAATGTTGTGGTAAGATACATTCCATTTTTATAATTGTGTTATAATTTCACATTGTAAAGAAATTAGCTTGTTGCGTTGTTAATGCTATAAAATAAAGTAACTTAATAAGTGCAGTCACATTATCACTGATATTCTAGAAGAAAGCTTTAAATTGTGATTTTTAAACGGGATATGGAAGCCAAACGCTTGAATAAGAAAAAATAAATACTTAGCTATATGTTTTATATAAAGTCAGGTATTTTAGCCATATGATGTAGAACTTTGATATATCTATTCATTACTTGACAACTTCTGATACGTTAGTAATTTCCATTCATTTCATAAAGTCCTTAGACATTTTACGTCATAAATTGATTGACTCTCAATACCTCTCAACCAGCGAGGCGAATGGGCGTCGAAGACCACGAGCCATAGACAACAAACGTACTACAGACCACCCTCGTTTGACTTTGACGATATAAGAGTGCAAACTTCTCAACACAACCCTGTATCTTCAGCTCGCGGAAACCTTATCACCGCGATGTAAGACCAATTTTAGTACTATCGGATGGCAATATGTTTGCAAGAAAGTGTGCTAAGCGAGCGGTTTCGAAAACGACACTCGTGTTTAGCTGACGAAGTGATGTACCTACTTCAAAGAGATGAGGAAAGTATAAATGTAGGTGGAAGGGTGATTTTAGGGCTTGTGTTGTTGTGGTTAGGTGATGGTAACTTAAAGCTTTTACGCGCACTGATCTCACTCATTCACTGCTTAATCTCTTTCCCTTACTCAAGTTTCATGTTTCAGTTTTTAGGGTTCCGTACCTCAAAAGGAAAAAACGGAACCCTTATAAGATCACTTTGTTGTCCGTCCGTCCGTCCGTCCGTCTGTCAAGACCGTTTTTCTCAGGAACGCGTGGAGGTATCAAACTGAAATTTTTATATGATACTTAAGTCTATTGTCGCTGGAAGCTGTAGAAAAATCAACCTTCTAAGCCAACGCAATCAAAAGATACAGCCATTTAGGCCGCAAATTTCCGCAAAATTTTCGAAACTCGCACGGGAATCAAAACCTACAGGGTACTTCCCGTAAACTTAAAATCATGAAATTTAGTACGAAGTCACGTCTTATAGTACAGATATAGGAAAAATTACGAAAACCGTAAATTTTCAGTTTCATCATATAAAAAAAAATGTTTTTGTAAAATATTTTTGTCAATTTTGAAAATATCAAAG
The DNA here is from genome assembly GCA_963921415.1 of Pyrausta despicata. NCBI lineage: Eukaryota > Metazoa > Arthropoda > Insecta > Lepidoptera > Crambidae > Pyrausta > Pyrausta despicata. The sequence goes on from OY992849.1 coordinate 17,059,227, forward strand.
TTACTACTACTCCTTATCTACAGGTTTGGTTTACCCTCGGTGCGCGAGTCCAACTCACACTTGACCGGTTTTTTATGTTTTCTTTCTGTTTTGGTTATATTTTATTGTTAAAATGGATGTTTACTGTCGTCGGGCGGCTCTCTCGCTTCCTTTTCAGGCGTCCACGGAAGACCAACGCCAACGGATTTTCGATTCGGTGGCATTTGCTGAGTGGATGCCCATTCATAAAATGTGTTTCACAAAAAGTACTCACTAATTTAAAAAAAAAAATAGTTATTCTATTCCTTAGAATCAATCGAAAAAAACATTGTTTTTTGGCCATACACCGTAAATAATTACTAAACAAAAACTTACGTGACTTAAAAGTTTCTTTAAAATGTATCGTAAATCTTAGTTATTCTTAGTCTTAATATTCGTGGGATGCAACCCATGTTATACATATTATTTGAAAACTTACATTAATTGGTGTCAATTTTTATTCATTGTACCTACTATCGCTGTTAATTAATTAAAAGACTTCTTTTCACTAAAAAAATACTTTGATCAATCAAAACAAAACCAGTTGAATTTATTGTGTTATGCAGCACTTGTTTAAATAACCACTATATACGTATTTAAATTTCATTAAACATGTTTGCTTACAGAAGTCAAATTTGCCCAAACAAAAATGCAAACTACGAGACACTGTATGAAGCAATGTTTACACTACAAACTAGTTATCCTTTCCTATTGTTGGGAATAAAAATTAGTATTTTTTTATACTGCGTGACGAACAATGGGCGCATTTTGTGTCTTACACACGACGGTACTCACTAAATATGAGAACCACAGTCTAAAACTATGCCTGTTACAAAACATGTCCAACTGATAGTATTGAGTCAAAAAATAAGGGGTGTTCTTCGACTGTGATGATTAGAGTCTACATCGGTACGCGTAGTGAAGGGATCAGCGTGACGAAATTACGTGCACAGGGGAAGCGGTGATGCAACCCTTCCGTATTCTCGTGCCGATCTGTGCCGCATAGGGATGTTCGGTACCGCGACCACAACCGTTTGATACTTTCGACACTTTAAAAAAAATATCTGATTATTCTAGTAGTTGTATAATCGCTTGTTAATAATGATAGTCCTCCTGGCCGATTTTGACATTGGCGGCCAATCTCAACAGAGATCAGCCACTACGCAGGAGATATTATAGTGCGCAAGTGTGAGCGCAATACATAGGTGCACTCACTGTTCCATCACACTCAAAGTTCGGTGAGACGGCAATCGGACAACGACGCTTATTACATTGTATTACAAAAAAAACTTACTACTGATTATGTTACTACAACTGGTACCACTCTAATCATATTTGTTTTTATAGGATCCAAATTAAACCGGTCAAAACCTTTTTTGTAAATTTGCCATTCGGTGGCAAAAATATTCAGAGATGAGATTATTAAGTTACTTTTTATTTTGTAGCATCAACAATGCATTTTTTTCACAATGTAATATTAAAACACACTTAAAGAAAATTGGACTTCCACAGGCGGGACTCGAACTCGCACCTCTCGCAAGCCGGGCGATTGATTGATTATTATCACTTCGATTTGACAATTTGATTCAGTGTCAATAAAATCTATTCAAGGCTTTTTGCAAGACAATTTATTTTGTAAATAATCAAATCTCAAAAAAAAATAAAAACTCTTGGTGCAAGTATCAATCACGCTGATCTGCGTATAGCCAACCCCACGTGCGAGCGTGAAATTCGTACAATAAATGCCTTTGTATTGCGGCGGCAGGCCTGTTGACTTTCGGCCGCGCCGCTAAACAATACCACTTTTATATTGTTCTGTTGGGTAAGCTGGTTTATTAATATTCCTACTGTTTCTTCTGTTTTTTGTTTCGCTAACTTTTTAGCTCCAGAAAAAAAATTGAGGAAAAAACTCAAAAACTTTTTTTTGCGGGCTTTTCTTATATAAGTAGAAGTACGCACCGGTTAAAGAGTTTGTAAGCTACTCCATGTCTCCTTAGATTAAACTTAAAACGAAGACACTTAATGTATTCCGAGACAAAAACTGTACACATTCAAATAGTTTTATGAACACAGCTATTTGAATGGCAAGCTCCCGAGTTCATCTTTACTGTCAGTTAAATTCGCGTACAATATAACAACGCGTTCAGGATGTTGTTCGGCCTGCCCCGACACTGCAGCGCTTCGTCCATGTTTGCAGCAGCGCACATGGATAGTTTTTATTCTATTATCCGCAAGCGCTGCGCCTCGCTGTGGGCTCGTGGCAGCTCGGCGCGGGGCAGCTCGAACAGCATCGTGAGTGTGCTGGCGGACCGCTGGGACTCCCCGTTGATGCGGCGATGGCTACATCTTCATTCCCCAGCTACTAACTATGAATGCCTGTAGTAGCACAGAAGTCAGCCCCCTACTAAGTGTTATTTTATTGTGTTTTATTTTTGTGAATTAAATTGATACATTAGGATAAGAACACCTTGTTACTAACACTTATGGATGCTAATCTGAAATAAATGATTTATTATTATTATTATTATTATTAAATATTTGAAATAATATTTATGTCAGGGGTTTAGGATACAATTCCAAACTGGGAACGCGTCCTGCGCTTTAGGAAAACCGTAGCAAATTTCAACAGGCTTATCCAATGTCTGGGTGGCTGAGTGGAATAGGCATGGACTAGATTCCTATGAACGCGGGTTCGATTCCCGCCTCAGACAGTTGATTTTTTATATTATAAAAGTATTATCCATAGTTACACATTTAATTTACAACTCGTGTGCAAAGATATAAAGTAGGAAAGCGGCACGGTATACACTTTTACATAAAGGGAAAAACTCACTGTTACACAAGAATCACTGTGATTGGTCGTAGAGTTTGTGCATGCAAGTAAACAAATTACGGTTGTCGTACACACGGCTACACATCAAGCTATTCATTTTCATGGTAAAATCACCCTTATAACGTGAGCATAAGATACCGCAGTGATTAACTTGACGTGTGGCCGTGCGTACCGTCATTCTCATTATCTCATCGTTGAGCTTACTTATGTATGGTTCCTTTAAGTCTACTAGCTTTTGCCCGCGACTACGTCCGCATGAAGTAGTTTTTTTGGAATGCGTTGTTTTCCCGTAATATCAATTTTATCCAAATTTAATTCAAATCTTTAGTAATTAAGGAGTGAAAGCGATCGGATTCCCCGAAAAGTATATTTTCCCATAAGAATGCATTGTTTTCCCGCGGTCAAAAGTAACTCATGTTCTTTCATTTCGTATTAAGTATGTAGTTTCAAGTTATTGTTAATTAGCCTATACCTATTGTAATAATATATGTGTGATCTCTTTACCTTGAGATACAGGTTTATATCTTACCTAGTTCAGGTAAAGAAAGTAATTAGCCTGTAAGTTTGATCCTAAGCCCAAATTAATTGTAACTTTACCTTTTTGAAACTTAATAAATTTTATTATTTTTATTATTATTTATTATTTCTTAAGTCTCAAACTATCTCCTAACCAAATTTTATTTAAATCTGTAGCTTAGGCGTAAAAGCGATCAGCCCACTTGAATTTTCCCATGGCAATGTGCCATTTTCCCGCGGTGGAAAGTAACTTTTGTCCTTTCTCGGGTATCAAAATATATCTAATAGTTTAAGCGTGATTGAGTAACAGACAGACAGACAGAGTTACTTTCGCATTTATAATATTAGTATATATACTTTCAACTGTCAGTTTCATACAACCGGCTGTCACCTTATATAGCTTTTAGTAAGAAAATGTCAGTTATCTAACTTTCAATTCAAGGTAGACAAAATATTGACACCGGTCACTAGAGATAAGTTCTATCGTTTTGTCCCTATCTCTGCGTCCTTTACATTCATCATCAGCCTATAGACGTCCCACTGCTGGGCACAGGCCTCACCTCAACCATGAGATGGTGCGAGCCATACTCCACCACGCAGGCTCAGTGCGGATTGGTGGAGGGGTTGTGTGTAAGGCAAGTGACCAACCTTACTGTCAGATGTTATTAAGCCACCCGAGGGCCTCCGACCAGGCTTAACGACAAATATCTATCGATATTTACCGGCACCAACAGCTTAACGTGCCTTCCGAAGCACGGAGATGCTTGTAAATAGACGTCACTTTTATGGTCAGAATGGTCACCCATCCCAAACATGACCGCGCCGTAGGTTGCTTAACTTTTGGTATCACTACCAAAGCGCTGCAACCACTGCGCCACAAACACCTTTTTTTTTTTTTTTTTTTTTTTTTTTTTTATTAATATGGGTTCGCTCTTGACTTCATTCTCCCTCTAAGAGGTGAAGAAGATGTCGACGATGTAGCGAGCTTACCCAGAAGGTGCCTATTGACTTTCGCTTTGAATGAACTCAAGTTATAGGAAAGAGGGAACACCGTCGGCGGAAGTGCATTCCATTCCTTGGCTGTGCGCATTATGAAGGAAGAAGCGAAGCGCTTAGTGCGTATAGTTGGTATATCAACCAAGTATGGATGGTAACCCGCCGTACGTCTGGTGGTCCTCTGGTAAAATGGACTTGGTGGAATGAGCATATGGAGCTCATGAGCACACTCCCCGAAGTAGAGTCTGTAGAAAACCGACAAGCAGGCAACTTTACGGCGGTGGTCTAGACTATCAAGCTTAGTCTCCACCAGCTTCCTGTCACCAATCAGCCTCCTGGCTCGACGCTCCACGGAGTCCAGAGCGGCTAGTTGGTATTTAGCTGAGCCATCCCACAGGTGAGAGCAGTACTCCATGCAGGAGCGAACTTGTGCTTTGTACAAGGTTAAAAGCTGTTCAGGGGAGAAGTACCGCTTCACCTTGTTGAGGATGCCCAGCTTCTTTGCCGCAGTCTGAGCTTTGGACTCTATGGCACCGCCGAAGTTCAGATTGGCTGACAACTCCATACCAAGAAGCTCGAGATGGTCGGTTATGGGTACAGACACACTTCTGAAAGTAGGAGTCCAGTTGAGCGGACTCTTTTTTGCGGTGAAAAGACATGCCTGGGTTTTGGCAGCATTGAACGTTACCAGATTGTTGTCTCCCCATTGGGAGACACGTCGTAGAATCTCATCCGTTCGTTTCACCAAATTCTCCCGTAGAGACTGGGTTTCCTCTTGTTTAGCTCCAGCACTGGACACGTACCTCTCCATGACAGTACTGTCATCTGCGTACCCAACAATGCCAGGACAGAGCAGGTCATTGATGTGCAGCAGGAAAAGAGTCGCGGAGAGGACAGACCCCTGAGGAACACCGGCATTGATAGCCATTGGGTCTGAAGAGCAGCCATCAATGACTACTCTAATTGACCTCTCGCTCAGGAAGTCGGAGATCCAAGTGCTGAAACCATCAGGGATACCGTACACAGGAAGCTTGCTGAAAAGGCTACCGTGCCAGACTCGATCAAAAGCTTTTGAGATGTCTAATGACACAGCCAAGGCTTCGCCGTGTTTCTCAATAGCTTCGCCCCAGTAGTGCGTGAGGTAGACTAGAAGATCACCAGTTGAACGACCACGGCGAAAACCGTACTGGCGGTCGCTCAGTAGGCCATTGGATTCTAGGTACCCCAGCAGCTTACTGTTTAGCACTCGTTCCATCACTTTACAAATGATGGAAGTAATGGCGATCGGTCTGTAGTTGGCCGGGTCGGCACGGCTGCCCTTCTTTGGTACGGGTTGTACGTTGGCGAGCTTCCATGACTTCGGCACAGTTCCCTGCTCGAGGGAGAGGCGGTAAAGGCGTGTCAGTACCGGAGACAACTCAGGCGCACATTGCTTAAGCACCCTTGCAGGAATACCATCAGGTCCACTTGCCTTATTCACGTCTAGTTTGCAAAGTTCCCGACGTACCTCTTTCTGGTGTATTGTGACCTCCGACATAGATGAGTCACAACGAGGTAAGGTAGGTGGTGTTTTGGGTCCTGCATCCAAACGCGAATTACTCGCGAAAAGAGAGGCAAATAAATTTGCTTTCTCAGTTGCGGTGTGTGCTAATGTTCCGTCAGGTTTCTGCATTGGAGGCAAACTAGGACGGCAGAAATTTGACTCGACGGATTTAGACAGGGACCAAAACTGCTTACTACCGGGAGGGTAAGACGCCAATTTAGTCCCGATATATCGAACGTGGTCAAATCGTGCCTTTTGTAGCGTGCGCTTGCAGGATCTAGTGGCAGCGTTAAATGCTTTCTTCATAGATCGTATTCTCCTAGCAGTAGCTTTGCGATCGCGGGCTTGAACCCAAGCTTGATATGCTAACTCCTTACACGACTCAGCGCGGGCACAGTCAGCATTATACCAAGGCCTGGATTTAGATACGAGCGACAAGTCGGAGAATGGAATGTAATATTCCATTCCCTGCCGTATTAAGTCTACAACCGCATCAGCACAGGTGGACGGATCGTCAGAGGAAAAGCATACTTGGCGCCAAGGGTACACCGCGAAAAAATGTCGCATTTCGTCCCAATTCGCCGACCCGTATCCCCACACTCGCCTGGACCCACAAGGAGTTTTGTCTGGAGGGGTGTAGGAAGATACAGTTTTAACCAGACAATGGTCAGATGTTCCTAACGGGGCAGATACTGATACAGAGTGCCTGTCTGGTTCCGTGGTCAACAAAAGATCCAAGCAATTGGCAGTATGGCTATCAACTCTAGGTACCCGCGTCGCTTGAGTCACTAACTGAGTGAGATCTAGCGCTAATGCGAAATTACGCGCCTCTCGCCCAGCATGGTCAGATTTCTCGAAGGGAAACAACCACTCCTTGTGGTGCGCATTAAAATCTCCGAGAAATACAAGCTCAGCTGTGGGGAACCTTTGCATCGCTAAATCTGCCTTCTCAGTGAGGTATTCAAAAAGCCTGGTCGTCTCCTGGTCACCGGTGTGCGAACGGTAGACACCAACATAAAGGGTTTTACCCATGCCAGTGTCTATCAAAAGCCATAAGGTGGAGAAACTTGAGTCCTCGTAGCAACGGAGACGGCGACAACAAACGCTGTCGCGGACATACGCACAGACCCCGGCTCGCCTTTTGAACTTATGTTCAAGCGTGTAGTTCGGGTAGTTGAGGTATCCCACGTCTGCAGGTGCCGCAATTTGGGTCTCCGTTAAAAAGAATAGGTCCGGCTTTGCGGTCTCAAGGTGGTGATGGACCGGGTCGATATTTGAGTGCAATCCACAGATGTTGGTATGGTGCACTTTAAACGGGAGGAAGTGCAGCCGTTGGTTCACCGTATTCTTTTTTCTTTTGCGCATGTTTTAAGTTGGGTGGTGGTTAAAAAAGTGTCGAGATGTCAACTCCAGAACCAAGCCTAGCTTCATCGGATTACGCTGGCCAATGGGAGACTCAAATGGAGACTGCGGGGACGCCCGAACCCCCCCGAAATCGCCACCGGGTCCTCCCTTCTAGCCGCCAACTAGCACGGTGGAGCAATTCCGGGATTTTTCGCAAGTTGGCGGGGCAGCCTTTGGCACGTGACTGGCGCGCTACTTGGGCCCCCTACTGACTGCGGTCGGCCAACGGCAAGACCGTGCTTCGGATCCCGCTACCCTCCAGTTTGAGTCACCCGTCACAGCATCTCCTAGAAGCTACAATCCGGTATAGGTCGACACAACTGACACCCAATCAACCACCACAGGCACTGGCTCTCGCACACTCACGACGGAACGCAGCAAGCTGCTTGGCGCCGGACTCTAGTACGAGGGTGGTCGCAAGCCAGGCGGCTCCTTACGAGGCCTACCACTCTGCGGGGGAACGTCTGCCGCCACCACTAGTTTAGAACTTAGCGATGACGTTGCCCGGGGTGGACCGCTCGGAGGTGTTCCCACCCACCCCAACCTTCTTTTACATTATGCAATCTGATTTAATTTCTGTCAGCATCTCGATAGGTGACTTGTAATATTCCACAATTAGATAGAGCTGCTAATTACGGGTGCGCAGGCGTCGATAAATTATCGATAAACTGTAGGCAACACGAGGGCGGCGGTTATGGATTGATAGCTGGCTGGGATAGACGAGCGTTTAATAAACGTTTAGACACAACATGCGGAGACTTGTTTAGAGCCAATATCACTAAGGGTTACAGTCTGAACCTTTCCTTTAATTTTAGGTATATTGTAATGTAATATGTGCCAAATAAATATTTTTTCTTCCTTTTCTGCAAGGAAAACTTACATGGACAATAGTTTTTATCTCTTTGCTTCCAGACGTTACAAAACTTTTAAATGATAACGCTAACTAACTTAGCTCTACTAACCTATCTCAGGAAATCAAATAACTTATATATCTATAAGGGGCAAGCCAGCAGCTAAAAGAATGGATTGTTAACTCGTTATCCCCACCAAAAAAAAAAACATAAAAATAATAAATAAATAAATATTCATTTTCGTACAACTAAAAGACCATAGATTGTTAGTAAGCTTATGCCTAGATGTGTTAGGTTAGTGTTAGTATTATATTTTTCTAAGTTTCAACATTGCGGTCATATGACTTAGCTACTTTACAACAACTTACAAGTCCGTAAAATGGAACGTTCTTGAAAACGCAGCGCTTTAAGCGCTCGTATGCAAAACTATAACGAAGCGAACTCTCACAAATTCGAGCCTGCGAACCTTATAATTTGTCGGGAAATGGGACAATGTTCTGTTGCCAATCGGCCTCTGCGGTAATTAGCGTTGTCGAGAAACTCAATCGATCAATCGGCGTAGGTATTACTGACAAAGGTCTTATGATATTACCATCTGTTAATGGTACACCACCACTATGGTGTAATGGTCAAGAAGTTGACTTTCAACCAAGAGGTCGCGGGTTCGATCCCCGCACTGTACAAACATTTGTGTGCATGAACATGTCTGTTTGCACTGGTCTGATTTATTTATGTTTATTTGTAATACCACTGTTGCTCTTGATATCTGTAACACAAGTGCTTAAGGTTAAGGATTTTAAGCCTCCGATCCAGGGGCTTACTTAGTTAGGAAATTCTGTAATTTTAGGTTTATATAAAACTATTCCTGGGTTTACTGTAAAATAACAAGGCATTGTTTAATGCTTACTGAAATAGGTTATATCCAACCGCGACTACTTTGGTGTAATGGTCAAGAAGTTGACTATGAACCAAGAGGTCGCGGTTTCGATTCCCCTGTTTGTACTGGTCTGGATGTTATATGTATTTATTAAAGTTTATTTTTAATATTACTGTTGATTCTGATATCTGTAACACAAGTGCTTAAGCTACTTACCACGGAGTCAGATCGAGTGATGTTCTTGTACCTATATGTATTGATATTGAAATATTGTCTCAATGAAACGCATTAGACAATCCACTCCGCACAAAAACGGTGAACTCATCAGAAGTGCTCTTATTTATTCTGTGCAAAGACATCTCGTCTGTATTGAGGTAGTTAATGTAAACCTGAAAAAGATTTAATTTTTTAATTAAATAGGTACCATAAAGATGCCCAAGTCTTTCGATCCCCTAACATAGGCGTAAAACGTCCTCGTTATAACCCTAAGCTGCTAAACGTTAAATTGCGTCTATTTAAAAGTACGTAGCGCGTCAGTGCTAATAGGCCCTATATCTTTATTAAGCAGTGAAGGGTTAGAGTTGCGCAATAAACGAAATGGAATAGTGAACCCTGCAGCGGTCTTCACACTCACTTTAATTTAGTTAACTGTGCCGCTGCGTCCTGCAACCCGCCGGGAAAGGGTTAAGTAGTGATGCTAATCGCATATTTTTGTCGATATTTCTTTTTTTGTATTTTCAAATGCACTTTTTTCAAAAAAGATGATAGTTTCAAAATTATAAGTAAGAGTGAAAACGTTGATTTATAATGTTTACAATAGTATAATTTGGAAATCAAAATGAAGCTTTGTGCATTCTGCGCCGCTTCTTCTTAGCTCTGGCCCAAATTGTCCCGAAGCGGTGGTAGGGTTAAAGTATATGTTGGGACGTGTAAAAGTGCTACTTTTGAGTCTACTTACAAAAATAAATTGATTTTATCCGTTAAATAGATTAATAAAAACAACCAGACTTTTGGCTGCAATCTCAGTGGTAAGCGACGTAGCGGGCGAGGATAGATTATGTACAATATAATGTTGTATATTGTTGTCTATTATTTACGCAATCACTAGTCATTGGTATAAAAAACTTAAAAAAATATGAAGTTTTTTTTTATTAGGTAGGTATTATTTAAATGATTAGTATTACGTTACTTGTTAGAGAGTAGTATATTCCATGCTTGTTAGACTACGTTTAAAATGTAGGGTCATTTTTTTGGTTTTAACCTCCGATAAACTTCAGTGTATTCCACTATCGATAACAAACAAGTTTTTAATTACCAGCATCCCAACACTAAAGTTTTCATCACTGGCTAATTTATGAGGGCCCGTTGCACCCCCGCGGTAAAAGCTTATAATCGCGCGATGGAGTATTGCCTGTGATGGATCGCTGCGAATCGCTGCGATTCCGCTGCGAATCGCTGCGATTCCGCTGCGATCCGTCGCATTACCACGCAAAATTGAGGCTCAAATTGTCGCCGACTCGAACGACGGAATCAACCGTGATTGTTGGGGATCTCTTTTCATATTTTCGGAACTTATTTATCAAATAGGCTGTTGAATAAGTAAACAAGTTGAGTAAGGAAAGGCCCTATCTTTCGTTCGGTAAACAATAAGCCGGTTGTTTTATCATACATAGTCAATTCTAAAAATAATTGAGTAGTAATGTAATCTTTACTAATTGTGTTCTTAGCAAATTAACGTTTGAGTTTGAGTTTTTTGAGCCCTATAAGTGAATGAGCAGTAGAAATTATGAAATGAGCAGAAAATTTTGATGAGTTTAAACAGTAATTTTTCAATAAATTGGAAGTTATATTGCCGCGAAAAGAAGAATGGACTCAAGGAACATGTTCTTGCCTTACAGTATGCCGTACCTCAAGTTGAAGCTAAAAACATTCCACATGGACAATAAAGGAAGAGAGGAGATTTTTGTTTACTTTACTGCTTATTATTGTTGTACCTACTTAACTTGTTATTAAAATGGCACTTACAATTTATAGCTTACCAAAACTGCTATTTACAACTGCCTCTTTACAACACTGCAGTTTCTTAATCCGTATTGCGGTAAATAAATGCACAAGGCGTCGTAAATATATTTTTTTAAAGTTCTAAAATTATACTTTGAAATGTATATTTTCGGTGGCATTAATTGTTACGTAACTTTTCTTATAAGTAACCTTTATTTGTAAGCATTAACGATGCCAATTACTTTACAATAAGAAATTAAAACACTCAAAGTAAATTGGGCTGCCACAGGCGGGAGTCCAACCCGCACCTCTCGCATTCCGTGCGATTGCTCTCCCAATTGAGTGACCGTGACACTCATCGATCCGAATTTCTTTAAGTGATCTTTAGCCTGTAGCCAGCCATGATTCATCAATGTTGTGGTAAGATACCTACAACATCCGAAAGAAACACCTTCGGTTAAGATGCATCAGCTAATTTATAAAGTTATTTAATTTTTTAGCATTAACAATGCAAATTTATTTACAATGTGAAATTGACTTAAAGAAAAATGGACTGTCAGATGCTTACTTTTCTAACTGACAAAAGCTTTCAGGTGTATGTTTTATGTATTAGCCGGAAATACCGCGCCTTCAATTAGGCAATCGAAATAGTGGAGCTATCGGAATTGGTAATTCAACACGGTTTTCAGATTTGCTATTGTTTTTGATCGCGGACGTTTTGGATTTTGAGTCGTGGATAGGGATGGCGAAACACAGCTGTCCCGAGTGGCACGGTTCATAAAACAACTGAAGTTTTGCATCTTATTATCACTTAATATTAGTATATACAATAAAATAAAGATATGTTACTAGACCTTACTAAACTTGTTAAGATGTATGTACATTTTTGATTTATAAATGAGCAACATGTCACTTGAAGTCTTTGGAATTGATTGTTGACACGCTTTTATTAGCTCTTGCTGTATGTTGTAACGGAATCTTTGAACTCAGTTTTTAACAACTTCCAAAAATCGGAAAATTTGAAACTTTGCACACGTATCAAGTACCGATGACAATTCAATAATTTGATAAGAGTATTCCATTATCCTTATGAACTCACAACAGCTAAGCTTAGGTACTCCTTCAGATAAATAGATAATAGTTTAAAATACTAAAAAAAACACGCTTTTATTATTGCTAACTAAAAAAGAAAAAAAATTCAAAGTAAAAAGAATTTATATTACAGTATAGTAAAAAACGTGGGGTGAAAAACGACATAAAGTGCACCCCACGTTTTTTACTCTACTGTAATATAAACTCTTTGATCTTAGAATTTGTTTTATTTTTTTTAGAAAGCAATAATTTTAAAAATAGCGTGTTTTTTTAAAGTTTTGTAAACATCTTTTTTATCTGAATGAGTATCTAAACTTGAGACTAGGCTAAGGTATTTGTGTGAAAGTACGCTTATGATTTTCCATACTTTGTAGCCATTCAATATGTGCAAAAGCTTTAACAATCTATTAAAGGACAATCCTTAGATCAGACTCAAAGCGTTTGTTCAAGAATAAAGTTCGAAAATTTCTAAAGGAATAAATTGCATGTATTTTATATATTTTTTATCAATTTTAACAAATTGATTGATTTTTTTTGTATATTATAATATAACTTAATATTTACTGTTATTTATTGATATTATAATATTATATCAAAATATTATGTTTATTTATTTTTGCGTTATTAACCACAATTAACCTTCCTCATTTAATTTTCACTGCACATATTGCCTTCTTTCTGCATGACCTTGAGGTTGGTCTGCATGACATTAAGTCCACCCTTTGTACATTTCTTGTGCAATAAAGTTTCAAATAAAAAAAAACTTATTTCCAATGCAAATAAAAGAATCACTGACGTTTTTCCGGGACAGAGTAACGGTTATTTAGTGTCCCATCACTACAGCTAACACCGCGGCTGCCAATCGCAGTTCGCTGACAACCGGTAATGGTTTTGTTATGTGATTGGCTATTTATCTATGTACATACGTAATCGTCACTCACGCCTGGCTGCTATCGCCGAATTGTTTTTGCTGTTAATTGATAGGATTTCTATAGTGTTTATTGAATGCTACATAGATAGGGTTATTTCTGTCTCATAGTGTTTCCCATGTCGATCCCTGTATGCCACGTAGACAATAGCACATAAGTAACTAATGTCTTTACTAGGTTACTCTAACATGATGAACATTATTTACATAAACATACATATATTTATTTAATTTTAGTATAGGTATATTTAGTTTATATAATAATATTTGTTTATTATATAAACTACAATAAAATAAAATAAATAAGCCAATGTGACAAAAACCTGACCTACATGATGTATGTGAAATTATAATTGAAGATAATAAATAATACTCTTTAATTTTATTTTTGAAAATAGCAATCGACTCAGTTTGTCGTATTGCCAGTAGGCGCGAGTTCCACAGGTGAACTATTATACTAGTGTATTTATATTTCAAATTGAACTTTAAAAGCTCCATTTGAAAGCAATTCCTTTTCATTTCCATCCTGAGATGACCAACCCTTAACCTTAAGCGACCTTTAAGTGATGTTACAATCTCATCAACATTTGAAACCAAGAGAACGATATTGGCGACGAAACAATAAAATATGTTTTGTGTATTGTCGTTACTACGAGTATATTAATATAAGTGACACGACTAAAGGCACCACTTACCTATATTGTGTCTTTATTTAGTGGCATTGCACTATATTGTTCTTCCCACATCCCACATAGTGACATACCTTGATGGCACATATGTTAAGTCACTCTCCACTGGCGTGTTGGTGCAACCAGCGCGGCGGCAACGGTGGCGGTCGCCTCCTACCGGACGGAGGACATCAGTTGTGACATGTCATACTTAGACATGGGAGTGAGGAGCGAAGTGTTGTGGATGTGGCAGTTTAAAAGTCACAATATCATGTAATCTTAGAGTGCGTACAGATTGTTATATAACAGACGTTAAAAAATATTAGCTATTATTATATCAGCTAAAATTTGTACGTGTTTGTTTTGCAACAATGTTTTATAATATATGTTTTGTAACATAGTCAGTACGTAGGTACCATTACAGGCTACAACTTTCCTTATTTTTTTTAAATTATCAATTAGTAATGATCGGTCGAACTATATATCTTATCGTTATTTTCTTTTTGATTAGTTCAACAATAACTGATATTTATCACATTTTTTGTTAACTTCAGTAATTAATTGAAAGTAAAAAATATTATATGCACACGAATAATAAACATACTAACATAATTTTGTAAGTAATAGTTACAAATGTTTTTATTTCTCGTTTTAGGGGTTGATATAGATGCGTCTATTTACTAATGACTGCAGAGTTGTCACCTCGTCACATCTTCGCAGCTCCTCGACCGCAGCCCACAAGTTAGGAGCGACACGGCGTTTTTCACAAGCTAGAGGTTATTAGAAAGCGTGAAACAATGGTCTCCGTCCGTCACAATGGGCATTGTGTTTGATGTTGAGTCACGCGTCGCCTACGCTTCAGGAATCAGGACTGTACGTACACGTAAGGTCTGTGTTCTTAGGTGTAGGGCTATGTACCCGATGAAATGTTCTGGTCCTTGAAGTATCTTATTTTGATGGATCTGTGTGGCGGATCAATAAGGACATGTATCTAAATAACAATACAAGTAAATGACTGCCTCCTATTTAGTTTTCGACGGACACGCGTTAAATATTGCTATTGATTTGTCATTTGTCATCACTAGACCAGTCTTCTAGGAAAAACTCAAAAGAACTACTAAGAACAATTGTCAAGTTTGCTTAATTTCAAGCGGAATTGTTTAAGTGCATATTTAGCACAACACTAAAAATGTCAAATAAAAGTTCATGCGTCATAATAATACAATAACAGCTAGTTAAGACACATTGGGCAGTGGCTAGCACATCAGGCTACCTATTTTTGTAGTAAAATCAACCTTATCTCAAGCGCATAAGATACTGCAATGTGACTGTAACGTGCTGGCCACCGTTTATATGACAAAAATATTTGAAAAGACACGTCCCAAAGAAGCCACCTAAATGTAAAAAAAAATATTTTTTCAATAACGCATACCGGCTCGGATAATCGCATTCGCATCTCGGTAGCGGCGATTAGTGCTTATTTACACAACAAAAAGCGAACGATTATAATAACCGAGCGATTAATACGAGCACTATCGGTGATTGGGATCGGTGCGCGCGCGCTGGTACACTCGCGGCCCAGAGTGGAAAATATATTTTATTTTTATTTATTTTGGAAACCAAAGGCATTATAATGTCGTGTATAGATTACTTATATGGTAGCTTGTGGTAAGTAAAGCTTAATTTATGTTTCCCTTAAAATAAATATTAATAAATAATTTCGGGAAAACTCTTACAAAGGAATAATGGTTCTCGAGAATTAAGAGATATAAGATAAGATAAGAGATATAGATTGAGAATCACTCTACCTAAGACACGTGATCTATTAGGTACCTACGTATTAATCAAGTAGTTTCGGTAGATTTATCGTCGTCTAAGTTTGAGTTTGGGCATCATATCCCTTTGAGGTGCTTGTGGCGCAGTGGCTGCAAGCAATCCTCAGTAATTTTCAGTTCCCTTACATTGTTTCAGTTGCTTACACTTCTTAAGTAACCCCTATCTGTTATACAACGATTACGATTTGAAACGATTTTTTTGATATTACGTTGCCCTTTAAACTTCAGATCTTAAGTGGATACTACGCTATCACAGTCTCTTCGGCTGTTGTTTTACAATTCCCACCATTTTCTACTCCCCCTGACAATAAACTTCACCGAAAAGAAAATAAAAAGCTTCACACCACGCAGAAAGTATAAAGCACACGTTGAAGCTTCGATCCATCACGACTTCGATGCGCCTGCGCACCCGTCCGTCAATCACGCGTGTTCACTTCCACTGCTACTGGACATTATCGCGGACATTTTTTTGTTTTTGTAAAGAACAGAGGGCCAATTCTCGCGCAATCGAAAAAATATCACGTTCGTAAAAAGTTCGATCGATAACAACTCGAACGCAGCGTGTGTTGCTGACCAGTGTGAAATTATTTTAAGAAATATCTTATAGCTGTCATAAAATACATCTGTCAACAGTAATTTGAAGTTCAATAACATATATTTAGGTTTTTAGTCTTTATACAAATTACCGTGCGGAAAAAGTAGGAATGCATGACAATTGTACCCCAGCTCAGGATGCAGTAACGAACCAAGTTGTTTTAATCAATATCATTTATTAAAATTAAAGCATAAATATGTCATTAATGAATATACCCAGTCATTCATAAATGATTGGGAGTTGTGAGTTTCAAAAGTTTGTTTAATGTTTGTTTTGTGAAGGTTGTTGTATTGCTTAAGCTACGAAAAACCTATTATTTCGATTGTGCCCAGTAGTTTAACAAATATATTATTTTAGAAAATGGCGCTATATGTCACTAGTACTTACGTAACAACATATCAATTTATCTGCCTAGGTCTGTCGTCAGATCATTCGAAACCAATGAGAATCCGCTCAAGCTAATATCCACCATACATAAGGCCCTAAAGAGTTTCCTAAATATTTTTGACATTACCTATCCCGTTTCGTGACAATGACATTCGTAACTACGTACACACGACACGTCTAGATAAACAATGCGGCATATTATTCACTTGCAATGAGGACGGTTTTTGCTACAAAATTGGCTAACCTCATGTGCTGCTATATGTATGAACAGCTAACATTACAAAGTAGGACCTCAGTGCGCTGCGCACACGCACGGCTTGTCCGTCAATCACTTTTTGTAGCCCATTCAAGAGAGTCCATTCAGCTTCCAACTACACCACCGGACGCGCCGGCAAAAAACTCAATGAGTTATTATACCGACCGATACTATTATGAGCTAAGTTTATCTGAAACGCTTATCTAAAGTAGTTATCGTTTTGAAGATTGGTTCGTTTGGCTTGTTTATTGTGTGTTTGTTACAGCAACATAATCAGGCTATTGCTGTGCTGTTGATGGAGCAGATTGTATATGAGATGTTGTATAAACACAACAATAATATTGCAATTTATGCTACGTACCTGTACAAGTATTTTCACGACAAGTAGGCACGGGCATGGTACATATGAGCGGTTTTATTGTTTTATGTAGAAATTTTTTGGGTGACAACAAAAGATTAAAATACGAATATATTTTACTGGTGTCTTAAGAGCTTGAGGCGCAGTGGCGGCAGCGGTTTGGTAGTAATACCAAAGTTAAACAACCTTAGGCGCGGTCGTGTTTAGGATGGGTGACCATTCTGTCATTATAAGGAACGTCTATTTATAAGCGTTTTTTTGTGCTTCGAAAGGCACGCTAAGCTGTTGGTCCCATTCCCCTTTTTGCTTTTTGAAAGCATTTTAGATTAAGTTCAACCAGTTGTACCTACCTAAGCCACAATTACATTGTCTACAAACGCAGATGTTGATTTTAAAGCTATTGAACATCAGTAAGCCACTGGTATATCGATCAATCTCGATCACATGTTGGTTGTTCAGATGGGATCTATCACGACATGACCTTTAATTCTGTTCGTGTGCTAGGTATTACACTAATTTTATCGGTATACAATCGCATTATCGCTATTCAAGTAAGTAAAATTAACATTCTGTTGTTTCTTATTGGATATTACCATAACATAACATTTACCAAACACGGAATGTGTTCGATAAATAATTAAGCATTATTTGCAAAATCCATTTATTTTAATAGAATACATTCAGAACGATAACGCAGTGAGGTCATTTCTATCGTATCTATTTAATCCTTTATCAAACTGATAAATCGCGATAACTTATTTTTATCGCACATTCTCATTTGAGATGGTATAAAAATAACACGCTTGCCAGCAAATAACAAATAATAACATGGGGATCTACTGCGAAATTGATGTTAAAGCATCGACTAGTGATGTTTTTGTTCCTGGTGATGCTGTAACTGGAGTTATTCGGTACTCCGGAGATGAAGATATAAACGAATTAATCATATCGCTAAAAGGAGTTGGAAAACTTTCGATTGTTAAGAATCCAGGCAGTAAGCACAGTCAGACATGGAATGACAAAGAGAAATATGTCAACATAGCAACTGTCGTAAAAATTGACGAAAGTGAACTTGCATTAAGCTCGAAAACATACGAAACTGAATTCAACTTCATATTGCCAGATAATATTCCTTCATCGTTATACCACAAAGCAGCACAAGGAAGTTATAAAGTCAAATGCAAAATATTATACAGTGTCCGTGCAAAGTTTATCGTGCCAGGACTGTTGTCTTTCAACAAAAAGTTTTCTAAAGAAATAAAAGTGTCGTCAACGGCAATAGTGCCGAAACTGCCAATGATACCAAACATTCACGGTCAAAGAAGAAAACTATTTCAACCGTTTAGAAAAACGCGAAGCGTAGTGAACATCAAATCTACTGTCGATAACTCTGTGATTCTGCCTGGAGGTGATGTGCATATAGCCTACGAAGTAGTTAATAGTACTAATCTTGCTATCAAATCAATTAAAACTAAATTGGTTGAAGTATACGATTTTTATTATCATAAAAAACCCATCGTTCAAATGACGCATAAAATTAAAGATCTTCAGTCTAAGACAGGCGCTTTAAAAAGTAGGGATGCTTTTAAATCTACGGCTGAGTTCACATTGCCTGCTGATCTGCTAAATATTGAAAATTCTGAGATAATAAAGAGGTCTTATGTTTTCTTAATTACGGCTAAATTGCCATTGCCTTATCGAAATGTTAATCTCCGGATTCCTTTACAAGTCGGTGTTCCAGTAAATATGGAACTTGCAGTATATCAAGATCTGGACATTGACAACACTGCTAAAGAGAAATATTCGTCAGATGACGATCTGTCGGAGACTGCTGGAATGTCACAAGAACCACCGCCAAGCTATTGGGAGTCTGTTCAGAATCAAGATACGTTGTCAGATGATGATGATGATGATGAAGGATACAAAAGAAATTTCAGCTACGACCAGAAAATAAAATATGTCTCAGAAAATGATTGACGTTTTCGTTATAATAACGTAAAAAATATTGGCAATTGGTACTGGGAAAACCGTACTCCTAAATACGTTCGAAAGGTTTCGCGTTCGTTGTTCGGCGTACAAGTGTATCGTTCATGTAAAAAATACTCTTATTAGTAATTATGTTGTATCTGTTTTTAATTAAAGTATTTTAAAAAGTATAATAAAAGTGGAATGATCCTTTAAATCTTCTTATTTGATTTTCGTGAGTGACCCAACTTTTCCCGATAGCCATCAATGATATTATAAATCAGTTAGGTAACAATAAAACCGGTCAAGTGCGAGTTGGACTCGCGTACCGAGGGTTCCGTACAAACCTGTAGATAAGGAGTAGTAACTTTGAAATTTTCAAAATTGGCAATTTTTTTTTATTTTATATGATGAAACTGAAAATTTACGGTTTTTGTAATTTTTCCTATATCTGTACTCTAAGACGTAACTTCGTACTAAATTTCAAGATTCTAGAGGTAAGTTTAGCGGTTTGGTAGTAATACCAAAGTTAAACAACCTTAGGCGCGGTCGCGTTTGGGATGGGTGACCATTCTGTCATTATAAGGAACGTCTATTTATAAGCGTTTTTTTTTTTGCTTCGAAAGGCACGCTAAGCGGTTGGTCCCATTCACCTTTTTGCTTTTGCAAAGCATTTTGAGATTAAGTTCAACCAGTTGTACCTACCTAAACCACAATTACATTGTCTACAAACGCAGATGTTGATTTTAAAGCTATTGAACATCAGTAAGCCACCGGTATATCGATCAATCTCGATCGATGGTTGTTCAGATGGGATCTATCACGACATGACCTTTACTTCTGTTCGTGTGATAGGTATTACACTAATTTTATCTCTTTACAATCGCATTATCGCTGTTCAAGGAAGTAAAACTAACATTCTATTGTTTCTTATTGGATGTTACCATAACATAACATTTACCAAACACCGAATGTGTTCGATAAATAATTAAGCATTATTTGAAAAATCCATTTATTTTAATAGAATAAATTTAGAACGATAAAGCAGTGAGGTCATTTCACTCGTATCTATTTAATCCTTTATCAAACTGATAAATTGCGATAACTTATTTTTATCGCACATTCTCATTTGAGATGGTATAAAAATAACACGCTTGCCAGCAAATAACAAATAATAACATGGGGATCTACTGCGAAATTGATGTTAAAGCATCGACTAGTGATGTTTTTGTTCCTGGTGATGCTGTAACTGGAGTTATTCGGTACTCCGGAGATGAAGATATAAACGAATTAATCATATCGCTGAAAGGAGTTGGAAAACTTTCGATTTTTAAGAATCCAAGCAGTAAGCACAGTCAGACGTGGAATGACAAAGAGAAATATGTCAATATAGCGACTGTCGTAAAAATTGACGAATGTGAACTTGCATTAAGCTCGAAAACGTACGAAACAGAATTCAACTTCATTTTGCCAGATAATATTCCTTCATCGTTATACCACAAAGCAGCACAAGGATGTTATGAAGTCAAATGCAAAATATTATACAGTGTCCGTGCAAAGTTTATCGTGCCAGGACTGTTGTCTTTCAACAAAAAGTTTTCTAAAGAAATAAAAGTGGTGTCAACGGCAATAGTGCCGAAACTGCCAATGATACCAAACGTACACGGTCAAAGAAGAAAACTATTTCAACCGTTTAGAAAAACGCGAAGCGTAGTGAACATCAAATCTACTGTCGAAAACTCTGTGATTCTGCCTGGAGGTGATGTGCATATAGCCTACGAAGTAGTTAATAGTACTAATCTTGCTATCAAATCAATTAAAACTAAATTGGTTGAAGTATACGATTTTTATTATCATAAAAAACCCATCGTTCAAATGACGCATAAAATTAAAGATCTTCAGTCTAAGACAGGCGCTTTAAAAAGTAGGGATGCTTTTAAATCTACGGCTGAGTTCACATTGCCTGCTGATCTGCTGAATATTGAAAATTCTGAGATAATAAAGAGGTCTTATGTTTTCTTAATTACGGCTCAATTGCCATTGCCTTATCGAAATGTTAATCTCCGGATTCCTTTACAAGTCGGTGTTCCAGTAAATATGGAACTTGCAGTATATCAAGATCTGGACATTGACAACACTGCTAAAGAGAAATATTCGTCAGATGACGATCTGTCGGAGACTGCTGGAATGTCACAAGAACCACCGCCAAGCTATTGGGAGTCTGTTCAGAATCAAGATACGCTGTCAGATGATGATGATGATGATGAAGGATACAAAAGAAATTTCAGCTACGACCAGAAAATAAAATATGTCTCAGAAAATGATTGACGTTTTCGTTATAATAACGTAAAAAATATTGGCAATTGGTACTGGGAAAACCGTACTCCTAAATACGTTCGAAAGGTTTCGCGTTCGTTGTTCGGCGTACAAGTGTATCGTTCATGTAAAAAATACTCTTATTAGTAATTATGTGGTATCTGTTTTTAATTAAAGTATTTTAAAAAATATAATAAAAGTGGAATGATCCTTTAAATCTTCTTATTTGATTTTCGTGTGTGACCCAACTTTTCCCGATAGCCATCAATGATATTATAAATCAGTTAGGTAACAAAAAACCGGTCAAGTGCGAGTTGGACTCGCGTTCCGAGGGTTCCGTACAAACCTGTAGATAAGGACCTGTAACTTTGAAATTTTCAAAATTGTCAATTTTTTTTTATATGATGAAACTGAAAATTTATGGTTTTTGTAATTTTTCCTATATCTGTACTCTAAGACGTAACTTCGTACTAAAGGTAACTAAAGGTAAGTTTACGGGAAGTACCCTGTAGGTTTTGATTCCCGTGCGAGTTTCGAAAATTTGCGGAAGTTTGCGGCCTAAATAGCTGTATCTTTTGATTGCGTTCGCTTAGAAAGTTGATTTTTCTACAGCTTTCAGGGACAGTAGACCTTAGTATCATATAGAAATTTCAGTTTGATATCCCCACGCATTCCTGAGAAAAACTGTCTTGACAGACGGACGGACGGACACAAAGTGATATTATAGAGGTTCCGTTTCTTTTGAGGTACGGAACACTAAAAAGCGTTTACAAATGAAAAAGAGTTCCCCAAACGTAATTGTTTTCAGTTAGATCCGGGTCGGGCCGAATCACGTATAAATCAGATAAGAACGGAATAAAACGTCTGTGCGGTCGTGGCTCGACCGCGCCGGTTTAGGGCCATAAAATCAGAGTCACCTATTAGAAGAAATAAAATTTAGTACTTAGGAATAATTTAGTCACCTATTTACCGAAATTTACTTGTAAAAAATCCTTACAAGTTACAATAAAATCGTTATTTTCTTAAGTTTTGATTGGTCTTTCTTGTTTTTTCCCTTCTTAGGCACCTAATAGACAAATTTCACATAATGTTTGTTAACTCGCCTCATCAGTGCAGGATAGCCAGACATTTAATATCTGCTCTCAATCGTAAAGCCCGGTTGGGCTCAGACTGCTTACTGTAAAGGAGCCAGCCTAGCAGAAAACATACTTATTCAATTGATATCCGTTATTTTAAGGCGGACAGTCCGGTGGGCGGAGGCTACTAGTGCACAAAGCACTGCCTTTGGACTTGACTAACTTTATAAGAGCAAACCAATAAAAAAAATCGAGCGGACGCCGATTACCACTACTTAGTACTAATTCACTACTTATTCTAAAAAACTTACTTAATCAGTTTGATATCCGTTGATTTTGTAGCCCCAACACTCAGGGCGGGCGCCGGACACTGCCGCTGAGGCGGACAGTCCGGTGGGCGGCGGCTATTAGGGCACAAAGGTACAGCCTTTAGACAGATAGCTCTGTTGGGCTTAGTTGACTTTTACTTTTAACTCAAATGTCTTTATAAGATATCTATTTATCTCTGTGTCTAAGATATCTTTTTTGAAGTGTCCTTGTTTAGCAAATAAAACACGACTTTCAATTACTTTTAATATAAGTTTTAGTTTGGATTAAAAACAAACCTTTAGAATGTTAATTCATATCGAAAAAAAGCTGAAAAAGAGGATTATTTTGCTTACAGGTTACGAGCGACTGTCGAAGCGACAACATCTCCTGAGGATGCCACGTGTAGTGGCGAACGCGTCAAGTGATTTGTTGGTGTCAGTGTTGAGATTCCAGGTGCATCTTCTGTGTCACGTTGTGAATTGTAGGTATTGTATGTCCTGCAACTTCCAGTTCTATCTTTTTCAGATGATAACAGTTGAATGTATTTTGGTTCCTGCGATCTGAAGTAAGTATTTATAGTCTATATATTCGAAGCAGACATACTTCCAGTAGGCAGGTATTTAAAAAAATGGCATAGTATCTACCGAACAGTCAGTAGTACTTATGAGTAGCTATTAGAGGTAAGAGGCAAAAACGCCGCCCGCCCACGAAGTTAGGTCGTATTCCCGCCCGCCCCATGACATATTCAATATAGAAGCCCTAATAGTTGTGTATTTTGTAGACTCATCAATCGGTCCAATGCTAGTTCGATAGCGCCACTTTGTCCGCGTTCAAGCTCGAACAAATGTTTGAGTTTTGGCCCAGTATTCTCGCCGAGTTCTTTTAAATGGTACCTCAATCAAATTTTCAGGTCCGACACAGGCTGGTGGGAAAGGAATGCTCTTACGCAAATAATATATAGTAAATATATATGACTGCCTCGTTGGTGTAGTGGCAAAGTTTCTGCCTTCAATCCGTGAGGTCCTGGGTTCGAGTCCCAGGTCGAGCAAAAATTGTTTCTGAGATTTTCTGTCACGAATTTCTCAAAAACAGCTCGGAGTCGGGAAGGTGGCGGTGTTAAACCCCTGTGCCTTGGAAAGCATGTTAAGCCGTTGGTCCTGCGCCTGATCTCTTTCCAGTCACGTCTGATTGCCGTCTCACCGTACTTTACTTTACGTCTACCGAGTGATGGAACCGTGAGTTCACCCTTGTATTGCGCTCACACTTGTGCCCTATAATATCTCTTGCGTAGTTGACTGATCTCTGTTGAGATTGGCCGCTGTGGTCGAAAGTGGTCAGGAGGTCTATTATTATATAGAGATGGGCGGGAAAACAGTCATACAGGTTTTGTCGACAACCAGTTAGAGTAACAAGCGAATAATACTGAATTTGTGCATGTTCCGAGTGCGTCAGGCGGATGGCCAGGTCTCCGCTGATAAGTAGTCGTTTGTAGCTCATCGCATATGAGGCCCGGGGGAATGACAATACAGTTTATGTTTTGGCAAGTGACTGAAGAATGGCAATCGTGCAAAAGGTGTAGCGTTTATTGAAGGTAGATATGGAAGGAAATGACAATAATGCACCGTTAAAACCTATTTATTCATAGTTTTTTTTATTTTATTTAGCCAGAATGATCTTTATTTCCATTATTGGCCAGACTGACTAGCATTTGTAATCATAATTATAATTAAGTAATTCAAGTAAACGAAGCGTGTGTTTTTTGCTATAAGTTTAGTCATCGAAAAGTTTCATTATCGTTTGATATATATATCACTAGCGGCCCACCACCGACTTTGTCTGCGCAAACTTGTTAATCTCAAGAGAGCATTTAATCGGGATAAAAAGTATTCTATCACCGTAGTCAGCTCATACTTGGTCTGTATACCAAATTTCATCAAAATCCGTTCAGTAGTTTCAGCGTGATTGACGGACAAACCATCTAAACAAAGAAACTTTTTATAAGTAATATTAGTGTGACTTAAAATGGTAATTTACTTCTAATTAGAGCAAAATATGTATCTGTCAATTATGTTTCTGTTAGGCATAAAAATCAAACGTCTGTGAAATTCCATACAATTACATTCGACTGTAAATAATGACGTCCTTCAACATTGTAAGGAAAACCACCTTAACCCGTAAAAGCGCAAGGTGTTACAAAATTATTTGGCAATGTTGGAAGCGTACTCACGCACCGAGTTCCGTGCATTTTTTTATTTCAGTTATTTTTACCTGCTATTAGAAAAAAAAATTTTGAGCCTCGTCGCAACGTTTACCCGTTAACAACGTTTAACAAACAAAATTATTAAGCTGGGCGTAACAGTATACAGGCTGATATTTGAGTGGTTGTTTTCCCGCAGCAAAACGTTTTACCTTAAGATATTTATCAAATTTACCAAAAAACAACTTTACAAATATATTCAATTATTTAGATAGAATCATTTACCACAAAACAACCACTAAAATTTCACTCTTTACTTGTACGAGCTTTCGACCTGATTAATTAAATTAAAGACAATGCAATTTGAAACCGGTCTAAGGCATTTATTGAGACACGGAACCACAAAAGCGTCGATCAGGTCTCTTGTACCGACCGCAGAACCTACATGCGGGCATTAGCTGAGCAAATGAGCGGCATTAGACGCCTGTTAGCGGTCAGCTTTGTACCGTAATTGATTCGTTCGATCCACTTTTTACTGTTGACTTTTAGCGGTTATGTAATTGCGGTCTGCGGTCTAAGGGTTTTGTTGGTGTCGGAATTTTTAATGCGTCTTGAAGTGAATTGACTGACAGCTTACAAACTGTTATTTGGGACAAACCTTGCCAGAGTTTGTGGTTAAAGTATTTGACATTTAAAAATAACACTTTAATGACATTTGAGCTCTGCGTAAGTCTTGCAAAGCATTCCTTGGAGACTTTTAGTAGTGTAGGTACGATAAAAAGCTATGTTTTAATTAAAACGGCGAGTAACACAAACTAACTTACAATAATCACAACTCAACATCGAAAATTATACGTTAACCGTCAACGGACAAACAAATGCGTCCCCGAGCAACTTTAAACAAGCCCCATAAATATGAACTCATGAACTGGGCCTCGGACGCGCCGTATAAATCATCGGCCGGTGGAAAACTGCGGATTCCTGCGAGTGCAGGAGGGTTGCCCACTCCACGGACTGGCCATATGTCATTTCGGTCAAACGCCCGCTATTTGTCTTGCAGAATTTGGGCGAACATCTTAAGAATGTCGCGACGGGGCGCGGCGCGGGCGTCCGACACGGGTATTTGAGGGTTAGAACCCGTTGTCTGCTTACTTTGGAGTTATTTGACAGCGCTGACGGTGAATTGAAAAGAGAATATATTTTTCGAGGGTGATGTTGAAGTTATTTTCGAACTAGGAAATCGGCGCGATTTATGTATGGTTAAGTTTTCCGTCGTATGGCTGCTTTGCACAAGAGGATTCGTCGTCGTATACTAACTATGGTGTCATTCGGGCTTCTGTCGTGTAACTTGAACTATTCTTACTTGCTACAAAAAGCATCGTAAATCTTATTGAATAGCTTAAATGATAATTAATGCCTGGCTAAGCAGGGTGAGATCTCAGATACTAAAATATAAATTTATACAACCCTTGCACTTTTTTTGGTTGAGACAACAACATCCATTTCTTATTTCTAGATTTTTACATAAGCATACAGAACCTTGACGTTACAAATAACTTCATTCTTAGCTAAAATTTCCATGACATTTCCAACCTTTTACCTTTCTCAAAAAAAAAAAATTGGGTACACAAATCAGTTCCTGCCAAACGACGATTCCGCGCGCGTGCACGGAGGCTGATTGTGCACCAACGTAAATACAGACAGGACGACGGGCTGTAAATAGAGGGATATATCCACAATGCACAAAAGTATGTAGACTTTGAATTGGTACTTGAGTGTTACCATCCATTATCTACACTTGAGTACACAACACATAAACGCTAAGTTTTGGACAAGCTTATGTTCGTTTAAAATTATGTTCGTTTCTAATAGCATTTGCTCTGATACCTTTGCCGCGTTTCATTTCTGCTTAGCCCAAAGCTAAAGGTATGACTAATAACCTTATCTTAGTAACCTTAGTAGTAGTTACTGATAGAGAACCTCATGGTTTTCTACCAGTCACCGTTACTTTGCATTTACTTGGCATTTGTTTTAAATGTACTGCTGGTTTAAAATAACAGTCCTCCTGGCCGAGTTCGACCACGGCGGCCAATCTCAGCAAACATCAGCCAACTACGCAGGAGATATTATAGTGCAAAAGTGGGAGCGCAATACACAGGTGCACTCACTGTTCCATCACTCTCGAAATTCGGTGAGTCGGCTATTCGACATGACCTAAGAGAGATTAGGCGCAAGAACAACGGCTTAAAGTGCTTTCCGAGGCACGGGGGTGTAATACCCCCAACTTCCCGACTCCGAGCTGTTCTTAAGAAATTCATGACAGGAAATCTCAAAAACAATTTTGGCTCGACCTGGGATTCAAACCCAGGACCTCTCGGATGTAAGGCAGAAACTTTGCTACTACACCAACGAGGCAGCCAACTGGTTTGAAATACTGCATCAATGTCCCATTGCATTGTCTTTTAGCATTGCTTTGAATATACGACCGCAGTGTACGTCAAAGTTCACTCTTACTAATAAGTTCTTTAATTATATAGGTCCTTTTTTGTATAATAAATAAATCGCACTTTGAACATATATTCACTAAATTACTTTAATTGTAAAAAAGAATTGTTTAAATACCTCCAAAGTCTGTCGTATGATGAGACAGAGGCCTTACTTGTACTTAATATTTAACGAGGTATACATTTGTTAAGTAGATATCATATTATGTAACTTTAATTTAATTTTATTTTTGCTGTAAATTATATTGTATACTTAGCATTACTTCAGAAAATCTAGCTCATGATAGTCTGAAACACAGGTTAATCCTAGTTCAGACAGAGAGAAAACTTTCTAATCTAAGATTATTTATTTTATCCCCTTTATTTATCCCATTTTATATCCCATTTATTATTGTTATTATTATAATACAAATTTGAACGTGTTATCTAAGTGACGTGATTTAAAGCAGCTTTTATAAAGTATTCACCATAGACAATACCTTGTTCAATGCATAAGTAGTCGTATCAAATGTATGATAAGTACCCGGTGCTTTTTGTTTCTTTTTTAACAATTATATGTGATATATTATAGGTGATTAAACTTACTTGTAGGTATTTACATCCTTTAATTGTGTCATGAAACAAAACAGCACCCAACAATCAAACAAGCCTCCATCTTTCACCCTTTCGGATTCCTTTAGCCTTCGTTATCCGCTCTCTAAGACATTCCATCCAGTGTCAATTAGATCCGTAATCTCGACCACGGGCCCGGGTCCCTGCCGGACATCGCCGGACATCGCTGGACACAACTAAATCCGTATCTGCGTACCGGACGTAATCCGCAAGGTATTATTGACGAGACGCACCGGTCGTGGAGCAAGTAAAAAGAAATACTCTCCGGTCATGTCGGATTGCCGTCTCACCGAACTTTGAGAGTGATGGCATAGTGAGTGCACCTGTGTATTGCACTCACACTTGCTTTAATATCTCCTGCGTAGTTGACTGATCTCTGTTGAGATTGGCCGCCGTGGTCAAAATCGGCCAGAAGGACTATATAATAAGAAATAGTAATAATATTATAGTGTGGATCTCTTGGGCTGCGATATTTACTTTTAATTGGCATGATGACACCTATCTTAAATATTTTCAAGACCATGGTTTTTGAAAAACATAGCCCCTATGAAGTTAATACATCCAGTTTATTTCCAAAAAGCTGTAGAAACTAATTTTTAAACGCACAAAACTCAATAAATATTCGGTCAATTGACTCCGATTTCTGACACATGACCGTGACGTCACAATCATTTATTCCCATACGAAATCTATGGAGGCAGACCGTTTTGACAGATAATAAAAAGTATGTCAACGATTGGTGGTGTCGTCTAGCCAATTCAAAAGTAGGTTGGGTATGAGTTTCTAACATGAAACTTTTTTCCCACATCACTTACTCTCGTATAGGTTAAGTTGTTGCTAATTACTTTTCGTGTGCTAGCCATCGTTTTTCTGTGATCTCAACTAACTCAATCGCTACAGCTTCTAATCTGAGCCAATGCTCCGTCTTACTGTCCACCAGCCAACAAGCAAGGGTCGGCTTTGGTATGCCAATTTGCCTCGTCCTTTCTAATAGTGTTTTATTAAAATAGACCCGATACCGGCTTAGGCGCACCATCTCATTATGCCTGACTCGCCATATTTTTACCGACTCGACGTGGAACTCCATTTGCTTTGCATTTGTTGACCAAGTGGGATAAACTTTGTTGTGGATAAATTTGAGGATTAGAAAAGCTAAATGTTAAACGATTAAGATAAATATGATTATTATTTATTGTACTTTATCCAATGACAATAAAAATTTAATGCTAGTAACTTGACTGTGGATGCAATTTCATATTACCTATTATTTTGACATACATTTAAAAGATTCATCAAGCTCGAACGAGTATACTTTAAAACACATTCTTATTTATATTTTACTGTAAGAATTTGGTCAGTGTTCGACTACGCTCTCATAAACATATATATTTCATGTGTTTGGACTAGTGCGATATAATAATATAATAATAATGCGATAGTTAGTTAGCCCTCAAAATCTTGCTATGACCTGTGCAGGGCGTCATATGTACCAATATCATTTAAACTATTATACCAACCTTGATGTAATGTGACATGCAATAAATGATTTGAATTTGAACATTCCTTGAATGCAAATTTACCAAATACGTCGTTCACACCTCCCTACGGCGGCCCTTTAGTTATACTCGCGTAAACGACGGCCGCGTTTGACGCGCTTAGCGAACACCTAGTCGCATCAGATATTCTATTCTTCAGTACGACGATTGCAATTTGTGTTGTTCCTTGTCACTCTAGCTGGCATGATCGTGCAAGCGAAGAGACGGCTACAGTCGACTACAAAGAAGGGAGATGTAGAATAGGCCATCAGAGGGATAGTGGCCATCTCGGGGTCGGCGAAGATGGACCCTCCGTAATGATGCGCTGCACACTAACTCTTTCGATCGGCCCGCAGGGATTTCTATCGAGCTGCTCCTGAAACGAAAAAAAAAACGAAAGTATAAGTTAAGTTAGTTGAGGTGCTTGTGGCGCCGTGGTTGCAGCGCTTTAGTAATGATACCAAAAGTTAAGCAACCTACGGCGCGGTCATGTTTGGGATGGGTGACCATTCTGACCATAAAAGTGACGTCTATTTACAAGCATCTCCGTGCTTCGGAAGGCACGTTAAGCTGTTGGTTCCGGTTAATATCGATAGATATTAGTCGTTAAGCCTGGTCGGAGGCCCTCGGGCGGCTTAATAACATCTGACAGTAAGGTTGGTCACTTACCTTACACACACCCCTACACCGCACCGCACTGAGCCCGCGTGGTGGAGTATGGCTCGCACCACCTCATAGTTGAGGTGAGGCCTGTGACCAGCAGTGGGACGCATATAGGCTAATGATAATGATGATGAAGTTAAGTAAAAGTTTACATATACAAAAAAAATTGAAAAAGCGTAAGAAGGGCTAACGTCATATCATTTTTGCGCCTCAGTACAAATGTGTTTTTAAAATGTCTTAAGCGTTTCATAAAATGATGACATTTTTGTGTCTGTTTAATCTAACGAACACCGTGTAGAAGGGATATAGGTATATAAGATTAAATGTGAAAATCTCTCATGAGTTTTTTATTAGAGACGTCTCGTGCCTTGTTACCTACCTTAAGAACACCATTGAAAAACGAATAACGAAAACAAAAAAGTTAACCCTCTTGGTATCTTTTTAACCCTTTGCCCAAAACTATCTTTTTCAAAAACTATTTTTGCTAGCAAATGTAAAGCCTTGACTCCTCACCCTGCGTCGCTCATCGCTAACCTGTTGTCGCGCAGTAACGTGAAGTTCCTAAGGTCAGTCTGGGCGGCCATTACTTTGCGACCAGGATGTATCGTCCGAAGTAATGCGGTATTAACTTCAAAGTTTGCTTTGGATGGTAAAGTGAGTGGTTTGAAGAATTATTAAGACTGATGGTTGATCTAACTAACTTAGTGAGCCGTTATGTCTTACTAAGCCCATTTACCCTAAATGTCATTTGAACCCTAAATCACAATTTCGCTTTTTCATTCCATTGTAAAAGAGAACTTAAACCTACTTTTAAGTTTTTTATTTTATTTTTTATTTTTATTTATTGGAGAACACATCAGATTACACCAAGTCTTTATCTAAGAGTACATATTTAACAGTTCAGCACAAGTAAATAATCCTAAAACATGTTTTCACTGCATACGTAAATGAAAAGGAGACATACATGCTATAACATAGGATATATTTATGTAATGTTATTTAGTATTTATATAACTGAAAAAGGAAAAAAAAAAACGTTTCAAAAAAGCCGTGACACCTCACCCTGCGCGGTTTATCGCTTGACTTGGTTATCGCGCCGTAACGGTGTGAAGTTTCTAAGGTCAGTCTGGTGGCCATTACTTTGGGCGACCCCGTTGAGACGGTGCCAGTGGCAGGGTGTATCGGGCGATGTGATGGGGTATTCACTTCGAAGTTTGTCTTAGATAATGTAATAGTTTGAAGATTATTACTTCCTTTCAATGTTCATTAGAGTTTTGATAGTGACGGACGATAAACACTAGCTCTCCTCAATAATTTTGAATTAGGTATTAGGTTAACATAGAAATAAGTTGATACCTTTGGTTTCAGATTTTATAAGCTGTATGGAGACCTCTAGTTTTTATTGTTTGCATTCTTATTCTTATTTACTTTTACGGGAGTTCTTATGCAGTAGGTATTGCATTTTGCTCAGTAGTTCCATCTCTTTTCTTGAATGAGGCAATATTCAAATCTCTCTCCGGTCATGTGGGTGATCTCTCTCCAAACTTTGATAGTGATGGAACAGTGAGTGCACCTGTGTATTGCACTCAAATTTGTACACTATAATATCTCCTGCGTAGTTGGCTGATTTAATTCATATAATTACTCTCGTATAGTTAATGATGAAACTACTCAACAATGAGCTCTAGAGAACTATTTTATCGCTCAGAACTATTAGCCTCCTCTATATTTACTGATATCAAAAGCCTGTGAAGGGGGATTGTATCAGGCCGACTGGCTCTGTCGTTCCAACCTAGTGTTTATTGCGTCGTAAAACTTTGCAGCCCCACTTTAGGATGGTCCGGACCGTTTCTAGGATAAGTAAGTGTGTATTTGCCATGCGAAAACTTTAATTAGGTGCCTCTGAAGTTTATTGATTTCTCACTTCAGAACTGTATGTCTGGGTTAAAGCTAGTCTAGTGTGATTATGGATCTGAACTAAATTATGTACAACTTGTACTGGTTAAGACTAAGGTAACTGATGTTGTCCAAAAATGTAGCGAGCTTAAGTGGCAGTGGGCTGGCCATGTCTGTCGCAGAACCGACGAGAGGTGGAGCTGGAAGTTTCACGAATGGAGACCACGATTAGGTAAACGTAGTGTGGGACGCCCCCCGGCTAGATGGACAGATGACCTGAAGAAGGCAGCTGGTAGTGACTGGATGCAAAGAGCGGGAGATCGTGCGCTGTGGCGCTCCTTGGGGGAGGCCTATGTCCAGCAGTGGATTAATGATGATGATGTACTGGTTAGCGAAGCCAGAAGTAATAAAACCGTTCAAGCTTTTTTAGTTTACTAAAACTGTTTTTACTGTAGTGTCTAGTTAAAATATACCTAATACAAAAGTGATACCGTCAATCAGAACTGACTGAAGAAATAAAAGATAATTCATTCGGTGCCAAAATGATATGACAAGTGGTTACTTAATTATCACTTCTTTACATAAACTTGGATGCAACATTTCAACAGAAACCTACTTGTTGCTATTTGGCCATTCACCGATATATGAGCACCAGTAATGTTCAATCATGCATCGCCAATTCCAGTCCAATTATTTGTTCACGCTTTTTTCTATTTTGAAAACTAATCACTTCTGCTTCTAGTTTCCACCGACGACTTATTACATCCTGCTCTTGTATCGAGCCTGTTACATTGTTACATTCAAATTAAGTATTTGCGTCACGCACCGCAGGTTCCACACACTACTTGTACACAGAAAAATTACAACGATTCCAATCCCTAAATGTATGTGGTTAGGAACCATAAAAATGCAATTTGGATGCCGTCCACGGTGTACTAAAACAACGTGTTTATTACAATCTTTCTAGCTAATATGCTGTCATATTGATACACGCAATGTTTTGTCGGATCAACGATGGCGATGGCTTAGATTTCTAGTCGATAAGATGGCATATTGGAGGAAGCATACATTAGTTATATGTTGAATGGTCGCATGTTACATCTATAAGTTATAAGGGCTGTAAGGAACTTAGTTAATAAATTGATAGCGCTGTGATGTTATCGCAAGATCCATGTTAATTACTGAAAAAGGCTCGATTTTGAATCCTACAAATGCATTGTCTTCTTTGACTTCTACTCACGAACGATGAGTACAAGTACTACTCAATCATTTGTAAGTAGGAGTTGGGAAAGTAGAGACAAATAAACAAGCACAATTTTCCTCACATAACTTCTGGTCACTGAGCCGTGAAATACCAAGCTGTTTAGTTATGAATTGCTGTAACTAAACATGTTTATTGTCGATTAATTAATGACAACTAATGACAACAATCTTACCAATAGTATTTTTTATAAAAGTGGCAGATGGCTTCATTGCATCGCGCTGAGAGATACAGTATTAACATGAGGTTGAAAACACTTTAGTAGTTACCTATGTTTTTTTAAAACGTATTTTAAGAAAAAATTGCCGTACCGCTTAGAATTTGTGGCGCATGAGCATAATTTATTTCATAGGAAAAATAATCTTACTCTCAGAAAGCACTTTGAGCGTCAGTTGGTCACCTATTTTTCTGGTTTCCAACTTAGACTACACTACGGTGTGTAGGAATGAATAGTGCTTTTTTATAAATTTTTTGCAAGAATCTGGATAAAATTGGCGTTCGTAGTTGTATTTCGATCACTATGAAAACTATTACAAACGATTTACTTTTCCATTATTACTACTTATAAAACCGTAAAAGCAGCAATGTGTAACTTCCTCAAGGGACAATCCCAAGCTTAAAATTACCGTCTCTTGACCATGAAGCGTTACGTCAAGCATTCTGTTCCAGTGGTAGGAAGTTAATCATTAGCGTGCTATCAGCAGATCTCGCTATCGGGGTGTCATCGTTCGTTGCTAATCAGTTGTTACACGGTGCCGTTTCGGAGTTATTACTGCGCGCGCGCATGCGGCGCAACGGTCGCCGCGCACCTTGCGCGCGGGCACCTTGCGTCTCGGATAGGGCTGGCGCAAGGGTCAGCAATGATTGAAATAATTTATTAGTATTTGCGAAGACGTGCCGTTACATGTAACTAAAGATTTAAAATAAAATGCTGAGTATGAAGACTTGCACGTGTGTATGCTCTTCGTGCATTCTGATTTGTACAAAGTACGAGATAAAAATGTAAAGTGGAATAAATTCTAGCATGTGACGACATGAAAAAACAGAAATCAAGCGATGCGCTAATCACAATTAGCTTTGCCATTACTCGTTTAAGACATTAAAATATCTATTTTTTTGGTACCGTCTTTGTCTTCAAGAAAGTAAAAAAGCTCAACTTTGCCAACCCTACTGGCCACCTACCTTCCGATACTGCAAGATATCAATTATGCCGTCCATATAACGCTTTAAGTCCCGCACTTTGCTTTGCTGACTTCCAACCGTACCCCTATAAGTTTAGGCCGAAATTGCTATTCTCTTGCGGTCACGGAATACCCCACCTTTAAATTATTTAGCTAAGTATAAAGCACGTTTTTAATAGCGTTTTATATTAGTGGACACGGTTGTCTTGGGGCATTAGCCGACAATTTGGCCTATCCGTTGAGATCTCGCTCGATAAGCCCGGGGCAGATGAAACCGAAAGTGAGGGTGGATGACATGTTGGTTTTGTTATGCTCCGCGGTTTGACAGGTTATTTGAAGGCAATCTATAGCCACTTACTTTGACAGGTTGTTAGAGAAAAGCTTCAAAAAATTGAATTACTAAACTGTACCTGTTTATAAAAGCATGTTTTAGCAAAAATCTCAATATTTTGCCATTCAAATAATTTTACTTGAAATAAACATTATGTTAACATAAAACCGAACCACCGAACAAAAACACCGAACTGGTGAACGAAGAGTTCCGTCTGCGTCCTGATGCAACTAACTGGCGAAAACATTTCAGTAACAGTCACAAATCATCTGTGTAAATTGTAACAGTCTAGTTAATCACGTCTGCAAGCCTGGTGGCACACACACAGACATATATTCTTAGGTTTCTGTTCTTACCTTTTAAAAGGCAACAACTATTCTTACACCAAATACTCACTAAACTGAAATGATGCACTTTTTTACGGATTATTTCGTGATTTATTTACATTTTGTTTTAACCTGACGTATCGGCGGACCCTTTTCAGCGTCCGTGGTCACAGGTAGACTAAGGTGTTAGTTGTCATTACATAGTTTAAAAAAAGTTGTAAACTACCATCACTCAAAAATATATGGTTACGTTCCTATCTACACAAAATGAGCTAACAGTATCTTGAGCTCTTGCAGAGCGGGGTCTAGCTTGAGTCTTGGCTAAAACAGGATCCTAAGCTAGTGGAATGTTCCAACCATCTTCTCTATTATAATGTAAATAAATCGCAAAATAACGCGTAAGAAAGTGTTTCATTTCATTGTATACTGTTCGCGTGAACCGAAGAAACAATCTTGGCAGTGTTAAACGCTTTTCTTAATGATATCACACCAATATAAAATGTATTTTTGAAACTGCTATCTTATAATTCAACACCGCCGAGTTCATTTTTAGAAAGCAAGTAATTTTCTGTTGCATAAAAATGCGGTCAGCAACAATGTAGTTATTGACAAGCTTGATTTAATGCTTGTCATCCTAATTGCAGCAAAAAGCTTAAAACTAGTTAAATAAAGAAAACAAGTTAATCTTTCCTACGAATTATTAAAACTGTAATGTTAATTAGCCGTAATTTTATTGCTTTATCGAATTACCACTTCTACGTACGCATACTTTGCCTTGACAAAGTACACAATCGTTCAGTAGGTCTATAATTAATCTTCAACTAACTCTAATAAAGTAGCTTGGACAAAAATATTTTGATTTCTTAAATATTTTGAGATTCAACAATTTAATATATCAACTATATACTTGCTTTCACATATAAAATCAAAATCGTATCACATCACAGTAATATTATAAATCCGAAAGTTTCATTGTTTGGATGTTTGTCCGTCAATCACGCTGAAACTACTGAACGGATTTTGATGGAATTTGGTATACAGAAAAGTATCATAGGACACTTTTTATCCCGATTAAATGCTCCCTTGGGATAAAACAGGAAGGAAGTAAAATTAAACGTTTGCGCGGACGAAGTTGCGGGCGGGCCGCTAGTTGAGCCGTTGAGCAGTGGTATCTTGTGTAGAGCCAAAATTGAAAAATGATTTTATAAGTTCAATCTATCATCTAAAAATTTAGACAAGCCTACTTCCATCAATGCTAACTGCACCTCTGTCAAATTGAGCGTGTTATTACTCAGTACATAATTGCAGTGCGTATGCGCATTTCGCCGATTGCACTGGTTTGCATAACGCCACCACTGCACCGGCCAGAGGGTGAGGAATGGTAATTGTATTGGAAACGGTGACGAAATTAAAAAAAAAAACATAGTTTAAAGACAAATAAAAAAATAAATTCAACGAACACACCTAGCCCCAAACTAAGCGTAAGCTTGTGCTATGGTGGCTAGATTAACGGATAGAAATACTTAAATACATTTATATACACCCATGACTCAGGTACAAATGCTCGTGCTCATCACACAAACATTTGACTCTAACAGGATTCAAACAATCTGTATTCTTTTAATAAGAAACTATCCAGTCATTTGGCTAGATTTTCACCTGATGGTAAGTCACGGAAACCCAACAAATCTTGGAAAACGAATTCAAGTTAAGAGTTATTCTGAACTACTAGTTTAAGAGTATCATCACTTAAGGTGTTACAACAAAACTGTAATAACTGAAGGGTGTTGTTGTGCCCGTAAAACTGAACTACTTTCGCTAGGTCGAAATCTCAAAAAAATTGGCTCTCCCATAGTAAATCGATCAGCTGATTGGCTGTTTTGTATGGATGGTCCGATTTTTTTTGAGATTTTGACCTAGGTATCTTTGGGAATGTTGTGCAGTTTTCCGGGCACAAAAACACCCTTTAGTTCATTACGGGGTTGTTTGTAACACCGTGTATATAAGGTTTCATAGATTACATACGGTTCTTATAAAATCCTGTGCCTTAAAAGCTTTATGAAATGATGACAACAACACCCGGGAACTTTTCTCAGAATCATTTTACTTTGCTATCAATAATACGTTATGTCGCGTTGATCTCAACGACGCATAGCAATAGTTAGCACGCTTGCTACCACTTTTATAAAACAGATGTTATCGCCGATACAATCTATTAATACGATAATTGTTGACCATTCGTATGCTTACGCGCCGACGTTAGCACGAGTAACGGACAATCAACAGCTAACACTCATCTATATAGGTCTTTATGTACTTACATTAAGGATTAAATTTTGTTATTACGTATGCGGAGGTCTGTCCACGTGCATTCCGAGACATACACAAACCATATAAACGGTATTTTGTCGATATTTTTCCCGGTAAGAAAGTATCTTAGTCTTATTTGAATAAAGCATGTCTAGGCTTAAGAGGCTACGGATAAAAGCCGTGCTAAGATGGGCTTATGGGTCTTTACAAACGCTTGGGTTAAGTTAATCTTTTGATCATTTATCATCGTAATAGGAAGTTCTAGGTGACTTTTGGTTTACTAATTACAGAAAATTCAATAACGTGAATAATAAAAATGAGATCAGTAACTGGTAAGGTTAAGGGTGTTTTATCCTATGATGACTATTATCCGAGTAAACATTTTAAAAGCACCCAGAAATGAGTTATTTTAATGCTCCACTTAATGCGCATTTTTCACGATATTAGTATAAGAGAAACACATTTTATAAATGAGTGTACCATAAGGAAACAGTTTTGTTTTCTAGGAATTAACACAATAAACTTAAACCTGTCTTTATTGTTTGCTCAGGTAGGTATGTACTTAGAACATGTCTAGGTGACAACGGCGTGACAAGAAATTTAAATTGCATACTCTGACCATATTAAGAGTTATTAAATAAGGTGGCGTATGTAAAAAAATGTAGTCCAAAAATGTAGCAAGCTGAAGTGGCAGTGGGCTGGCCATGTCTGTCGCAGAACCGACGAGAGATGGAGCAGGAAGGTTCTTGAATGGAATGTTAGGTAAACGTAGTGTGGGACGCCCCCCCGGATAGATGGACGACCTGAAGAAGGCAGCTGGTAGTGACTGGATGCAAAGGGCGGGAGATCGTGCGCTGTGGCGCTCCTTGGGAGAGGCCTATATCCAGCAGTGGATTGCAACAGGCTAATGTGATGATGTAAAAAAAACTGTAATAATATTCTGACCATAGGTCTGCTATGGTCATTCATTGGATTGTAAAGTACAGACGGTTTTGATGAATATTCCATAAATTCACGGTGTTACCTACCTAGTAAAAGAACGATAACGAATATCAGTTATTTAGAGTATTAGAATACACAAAATCTTTTAATAACTGCAAGGTATTTAATATAGTGGTTATTATTATTTTAAATCATATTTAATATAGTGGTTGACATTTCTTTCATATTGTGAAATTTAAAAACACTAAAATAAGAATGCACTGCCACAGGCGGGACTCGTGCTCGCACCTCTCGCAAGCCGGGCATTGCTCTCCCAATTGAGCTACCGTGACACTTACTCATCGGTCCGAATTTCTTTAAGTGCTCCTTAGGCTGTAGCCAGCTCTGATTCATTAATGTTGTGGTAAGATACCTACATATTCCGAAAGAAAACCTTTTCAGCTGTTTAACAATCTAATATTGTTAAGGTTTAATAACGGTTGCTCAACTGGGAGAGCAATCACCTGGATTGCAAGAGAAACGGGTTGAAGTCCCGCCTATGGCAGTCCATTTTTTTTAAGTGTGTTTTAATTTCACATTTTTAGGAAATTTGCACTGTCGAATAATAATTTAAAAAAGGTTGCTGATTTATTTATTGGGACCACATGATCAACCGTCTTCAACGTCCGATCTAGGTAGCCAGTTAATTTGAGTGCTCCTGTCAATATCCATAGTTCTTAAATGACACTAATTAACTGTCCATTCACACCGTTCACACTAATCAACTGACGGTCAACCGTCCATTCAAAAGTCTGTGACCCCTAAATTGGCATGATGATATTTATCTTAAATATTTTCCAGACCATGGCGTTTAAAAAACATAGCTCCTATGAAGTTAAAACAACCAATATATTTCCAAAAAGCTGTAGAAACCAATTTTTAAACACACAAAACTCAATTAATATTCGGTCAATTGACTCCGATTTCTGACACATGACCGTGACGTCACGTTCACATATTCCCATACAAAATCTATGGAGGTAAACCGTTTTGACAGATAATAAAAAGTATGTCAACGATTGGTGGTGTCGTCTAGCCTATTATCTAATTTAATAAAGCGACAAAAACTAAACAGAGTTCCAAAAGATTCAGCTAAAACAGATAAAAGAGAGAATTGCATTGATTAGTTATCGCGACTGTCGTTGAAAAGATTTTCATGAATAGTTTTAAAAACTTTTTGTTTCTAAATAGTCACAGAATAGTTCAGGAATCTAGTTGCAATAAAAAGGAAAGCCAGTGTTTTCAAGTTTAAAGTGCACACGTATCGCGGCCGCAGCCGGCCGAGGTCCCCCACAAATGTCAATGCTTCCTGACATTTATTACGGGAAGGGTTCGCCAGGAATTCCGAAAGGCCATTTTCTTTTTCCCATACTTAGGGGCTTCCCGGCTTAGGGGCCAGGACTCAATCAATCCTAAGGAACCCTTTAAGAGACTTCGATAACTGTTCAACGGTAAAAAAATATATATTGACTCAACTGCAACAGGCATTCCTAGATAGCAAATTTAATGGAAGTAAATGAATAAGAAATACGAAATTGACGATGGCATATAATGCACCGTTGCAGAATATTACAAAAATGTTTAAAAAAACGTATTTTTTATATTCAGCTTATCTCTAGAGATTTCGTTAAATTCAACCAGAATCCTTGTAGAGTGGAATTCTGTTTTGAAGTATTTACGTACATACTTTGTTATTAGCTGAAACATTCTTTAAAAAAAATTGTCATCTCAGGTTTCGGATTCACTAGTTTTGGTGGTAGATTACACGGTTTCTTTACAAATAGTTTCAGAAGTCAAATTGAATAAGCATTCATGTTCGATTTCGAATTACATACTTTGGTAAATTTCTTGCGAAATTCCCAGCTGCAAAAAAATCACCACAGTCTTAATATCCTGTCCAGAACCCTCACCTCGCACAACCATTCTGGCGCGCCCCAGTTTTTGCCTACACGTTGTCCAGCGGTCCGGGAACGCGCGGCATGCGCTCCCGCGCCGGCATGTCGGATTTGAACGTTACTCCAGAGCGAGGTGACAAAAAAAGCGATGCTTTCTGCGAATTCGATAGTTTCAATTATGATAGCACTTTTTATAGCGAATTCGATCGCGTGGAACGCATTCTTCGTTTAAATGTTTGAGTTAAGCTCAGTTGAACATATAAGGAATAATCTAGTGGCAGATAGGTGGAACATAGAAGGAATAAGTAGGTGGCGTAAGGGAGAGGGGGGCTTTAAACACTTTTTACACTTCCTGTCATATTTGCGGATTATCTAATCCTGGACCAATTACTGTTACTCAATGCTTAGTTTGTCTATTCAGGTACAAATCGCAATACAACATATGACGAAACTTTAGACCTTTTTAAAATTATCTTATCCTCTTCATTAACGGGCCTTTTCATCGCCTTCCTTACATTTTCACTGAAAATGATGTATTTCACGTTATTCTTGCGGAGACAAAAGTGACGCCAGCCAACACGACAAACCGAACGCGCTGACAGATGCACAGAGAGCTTACTAAGATGACAGAAGCGTGTGAATTTTTTGTTAGGATTTAAAAATTCTGTGACGTCAGAGGAAACAAGACCGAGACTACACTAATTATCTTCATTAACGAGGTCAAAACACCAACGAACATAATAGTTTATACTCGACTTAGGAACGGACTCCCGAAGGAAATTCAGCGGTCGACGTCGAAATTGTCCTTAAAAAGGTCACTGCAGTCCCACTACAGGAATGAACTGTCTCTCCTGTCTCAGTGACACTGTGTTCTTACCATGTGTGCCATCCTTATAATGTATACTTAATAATGTATTTCTACGATATTTTAATGAAATGAAATGAAATTCGTTTATTTGCAAGAATACAGGTTTTAAAGATCTTAATGTTATCGTAAGTTAGTACAAGTATTCAACCTGCATGCAGGTGTGCAAAAATTTATTAAAATAGGCAGAATAAATAATTATAAAATAAATTATATTATGTCACATTAATTACAATCATAAATTATGATATGTTATATCTATCACAATGATAAATTATGATAATGTTACATTAATGTTTTTAATTTCATGTCAATTTTTTATAATTCATAAACTCAGTCACACTGTAAAAACATTTTTCTTGTAGCATTCAGTCAATTGTGTTTTAAACTCTCTACACTCTAAAGTTATTTTTTTATCCGGGAGGTTATTAAACAATGTGATACTCATATTATGCATTTATTATATATATATATATATATATATATATATATATATATATATATATATATATATATTTTTGTGTGGCATCGAGGATTATGTGACAGATTAATATACTGAGCCCTTAATTTCCTAGTTCTGGCCATGTTAAGTTTTATAAAGAACTCTGTGTGTGACTTTACAAAAATACACGTGTTTCTTATGTATTTTTATTTTATTTTATGTAAGTAATTAGTTTGTATGTTTATAAATTCATTTTGTACATAAATAGCATTAGTTAAATTGTTTGTTTTTCCCTCTTGCTTTATGTGCCCCTCCTGAATGTTTTCTGCTTGACCCTATGGTTGACTGGTAGAGAATGCCTTCGGCATTAAGTCCACCATTGTACACATGTTTGTGCAGAACTTAAACAAAAAAGTTCAAAACCAAACAGTTGCAAAGAAACGGTCAAAAGACAAAATAGAGCTGAAGTTAAAGTAAGTGAATAGATATAAGTAGGTATGTATTTCAACGACCTCTTTACCAACTAGGGCAATTTAAAGCATTTCATAAGTTCGGGACGACAAATCAAAACTCAATAAAACATTCCTTAAACAACCGTAAAGTGGAGTCGTGATAGCCGACGGTTCTGTGACACGTTAAATAGTTTTGAAATGGAAACTTTGTTTAATTTTCTTATAATGTTTTTCTGAGATTGATAATCCAATAAACCTTAAGGTACAAGACGTACCACCGTACGTAAGGGGACGACCACTTTGGTGTAATGGTCAAGAAGTTAGTAAGACTATAAACCAAGAGGTCGCGGGTTCGATCCGCGCAGTGTACAAACTCTGGTCTGGGTGTTATATGTATTTATTTAAGTTTATTTGTAATACTTTTGTTGATTCTGATATCTGTAACACAAGTGCTTAAGCTACTTACCACGGAGTCAGATCAATGTATGTGATGTTGTTTAAAAATTAAAGGAAAAATAGGTACTTTACGTTACCGTTGTACATATGTTTGTACTGGTCCGGGTGTTACATGTATTTATTTAATTTTATTTGTAATACCACTGTTGATTCTGATATCGGTAACACAAGTGCTTGAGCTACTTACCACGGGGTTAGATCAATGTATGTGTTATTGTTGTACAAATATCTTCAGTTGGATGTATTATCTATCCGTAGCTATGTCAGTTTTAATTTTATCCGTTAAGCTTTCACTAAATAGTTATACTAATGTATCAGTCTCTTACAAGGAGTCATTTAGCTCTTTATTAATAACAGATAGCACCAGGCTTCGAAGTCTTTTAGTCATCATCTTCAAATATCAGGGAACTTGAAATGCGAATTTTCAAATCGTAAGCCGTTTCTAACGGTGTGTAGTAAATTTTCTTCTAGAATGAACTGGCAATATTTCAAACAATCATTTTAGTAAAGCAAAATATACGGGCGAAAGTTTTACGTGACAACGACTTTGAGTGGTAAAATAATTTTTATGTGAATATTCATTCGTATAACATGAACCGGTGTGTATGCCTATCTCTCTCACTCTCTCTCTCTCGCTTTGTCTCTCTCGCTCTTAGGCGGGTTAACTGTGCTCGAGTGGAAGGGACGCGTGCCTTTCACTTTTTATGTCTGTCTCACTCGCTCTTAGGCGGGCTAACCATGCCCGAGTCGAAGGGACGCGTGCCTCTCACTCGCTCTCATTGTGAGCGCGGAACGTGAGCGGAGCAGCGTAACGCAGTTTCTTGAAGTGTCACCCGGCAAACCATTTTATAAGACGTCGTCACGTCAAAAATAACAAACAAAACTGCAAGAGTAGTAAGCTGAACAAGTGGTTTTCGCCATAACCGCGCCAGTAATTCTTTATCCCCGTATAAAAGGTTGATGTTAAATCATAAACAGTCCACTGAACATCTTTTATGCCTCTTTAAAGTTTTCGCGTAAAGGCACTGAATAAAAAGTGATATGT
Organism: Pyrausta despicata; assembly: GCA_963921415.1. Classification (NCBI taxonomy): domain Eukaryota; kingdom Metazoa; phylum Arthropoda; class Insecta; order Lepidoptera; family Crambidae; genus Pyrausta; species Pyrausta despicata. The sequence continues at coordinate 17,103,003 of OY992849.1, forward strand.
TCACACTTTATTCTGAACTATAATGTTTTAGTGGCAAAACAGTTGTAAAGTTTATGGTAAACACAAGTGATGGTTAAACCCATTCGTTCATTCTACGTACGTATCTACTTAACCTATATTTATAAATATTGACAATCACGTACCTCATTTTTAAAGTTTAATGATTATATAAAAATACGACGACCACTTTGGTTTAATAGTCAAGAAGTTGACTATTAACCAAGAGGTCGCGGGTTCGATCCCCGCACTCTGCAAATATTTGTGTGCATGAACATGTCTGTTTTTACTGGTCTGGGTGTTATATGTATTTATTTAAGGTTATTTATTTGTAATACTACTGTTGATTCTGATATCTGTAAAACAAGTGCTTAAGCTACTTACTAGAGTCAGATTAATGTATGTGATGTTATTGTATATTTATATATATTTAAACGTTGTGCAGAATTTTGATTTAAAATATCTATGCATAACTTTAACATCGTTTTTGTGGTTATACTTGTATCTGTATATGTATTCGTAGATGCTACTCGGTCTTATAAGGACTTTTTTTTATTTTACCAAAGTAGGTTTTACTCTCTTCACTCTAAGTTAATCTAGGACTGTACTGTTTTAAACTTTCCTGTTGCATTATTACAATAAACACAGATTTGTAACGCCAGTTCGCCCGCGACCATGATCTGTGCAACCAGATCGGAACGTCGGGAAGGTAAATACTAAGTTTTACCTTTAAAAAGTGTTTGTGTTGCGTAAAAAATCTGTAATGTAGGACTTTCTAACGTTTACTTGTATGAGCTAATCAAGGGCTACGTACACGTATATAATTGCTAGTTTACCAGCGCTACATCGGCGGTAATGTACCGCATCGAGCGCGAAGCCGCGCTCGCTTCTTTCCGGCTACGGCGCCTGCACGGATCATTACTTAAAGGTGCAAGTTAAAGAATTTGGCGACCATAATACGATGATACGACATCAATACTTCATCATTTTACATCATCTTGTAGATTATTATTGATAGTATGATTAATATTAATATGACTTTTGCACCAAACTCCCCCTTCCTGTAAAAAAACAGTATCCTTAACCCGAAGGTTGTCTGGAAGAGATCGCTCTACAGCGATAAGACCGCCTAAATTGTGCATCTTTCTTTGTGTGTTAAGTTTGTATTATTTTTTGTGTGCAATAAAGTGTTCTCTATCTATCTATCAATTTGAAATCAAAGCTTTCACAAATTTTTGGGAAACATTGGAAGCCCATCAGCTCCACTGTTAGTATTTCGGAAGCAGGTATTTTGGACTTTTGGATTCTTGATGATAGATTTAACTGTTACCACGAACCCTTGACAAAAATGTTGCCTATTTAAATTTGATCTTTAAGAAGTACCAACTAGTGCTGATATCCATCCTAACATTTGCCATGGTACTATTTAACAACAATTGCCATGCATATTTCTACGAAATACATCCCACTAAGAGGACCTGGACAAATCCTAATCGTAGTCTTATTATGGTCCTAGAGTTACCTAGTATATCGGCTTTCGCCCAATCATACTTTTTTATCTGTCCGTAAAGTATTTCATCGTCATATGTTTTTATTCATTCCATTTGAGTACACTATAAATTATTCAGTGTTTCGCTCTTGACTTAAACCCAAGCTAATTTTGATTTACTACAGCTAATATTTTGTTCTTACTTAGAAGTTAAGTGATTGTTTTTATAGTTTATTGATTATTAAATCCGCGTAAAATATTGCATTGCTGCACCTATTCATTTAAACTCACATAAAGTTATAGTTCTTGCATTCCTGTAAAGCAAGTTTGTAACCGATCGTTCTAACTTCTGACTATGATCTGTGAATCTGTTTCAAATCTCACCATTGCTTCATCAGAATTGAAATTCGAAAAAGTTGTATGTTTATGATTAATCGTTGTCTGGTGGCAAAAACGGTGATGTACCGCGCCGTTCGCGGCCGCGGCCGCCGACCAAATCCGCAATTACACGTCAACGCAACACACTCGTTAACGTTTTTCCACAAGCAATTTTACGCACAGTTTATCCCCGTATAATGGTGGGCCGTCACGATAGAAAAATGCATTATTAAGCCCCATAACAGTTTCCAATATCGCAAACAAAAACACCCTTTCACAGAAAGGAGTCGGTGTAAATTACGCGCGAGATCGGCTTGCGCGCGCGCCGCATTGTCCGGCGACAAGCCACTTTGGGGTGACTTAAATCCGAAATTGGGTATTTCGAAAAATGTGCATGTGTCATTTATCACGACCCTCCCCCCGGTGGAGGAAGCGTAACCCTATTTAAAAAACTGCCCCTCTTTAATCCGGCCGCTAGTCGCAAACGGCACACACTAAAAGTATTAAATTTTTCCACTATTAAGGCGTCGGCGTCGAATAAATATTGGATGAATGCATGGAAGCTGGATGGAGGTAATCCTTATTAAGTGAGTTTGGACAATGGAGGCCGTGTGAGCGCTAAACAGTGGCACAGGCGCGGCAAGTGCCAAATCATAAAAGAATTTTTGAAGTTCTCTAATAACATTTTAATTAGCTGCTCAAATATTGCGTATAAAAACGAGGAATGGCTCAAATATTTACAATAAACCGTCTAGTACTATTTTTTGATTGGAACTTTACGTTACCTGCTACATAAATTGTACTTAGCCTTTCTCTATGAGCTCCAACATTTTTTGTTTACCGTCAGGATAAAGGATGACACCGACCATAAAATTAGGTGCATTATAATTGAATAACCGTCCTCAAATTTCATTGGCGAAATTAAGAGAGTCACGTGGCGCATTATAAACCGCTGGGCGGCCGAGGGCTGCGGCTTGAAGTTTTCAATATTTGCCGCGGCGCGTGCCACGAGTTAGACCCCTGCCGCTTTTATTTTTTATTATTTTCATAATTCATACTTCACAATAACAACGCGAAGGCGTTTCGCACGGTTACGTTATAAAACCACTTTCTCGATCGGGGGCGAAACACTCGGCTTACCGCAAGGACCACTTTTGGGTCCCGCGTTATTTATATTATAGCTTCGCGTTTTGTGATCCACTTTATCAAACGCTTTGCCGAGATCGCTGTGGGGTTGGAATGACTCGGATAATAATTTTGCGGCATTCCTCACATGACGCCACGCAACGCAATGGCATTGTGTTTTTTGGCGCGGATTAGTGAACAGTGCTGGATGTCCATAAAAAGCTTCTGTTTAGAGCTGCCCGTCGGACGGTAATCCCTCGTACTTTGGACTGTCTGTAATGAAAGCAATATTGCCTATCGTGGGATCTGTTGGTTTCTTGTGGACAGTTTTTTTTTCATCCACATATTATGGCACAACTAATACTGAAGATTATTATTTATTTAATTTTTATTTATTGGATAACCAACCATATAATACATTACACTTATGCTACAGAGCTTATATAAATTGAAGTGTTTATAGGTTTTCACTACCTGTTTAAATTATGTATCTAAACGAGTAGAAATACAAAGATCTACTTCTTATGCGAGAAGATAAAAAAAAAACAAATAACTGTAAGCTAAGCAAAGCAAACCATAATTGTATTCCAAAGCATTTAATTAATTCCTGAAAGAATGTGTTTCCTCCATTTATATGGAATTTGGTCCTTTAATATATTAAGCATCTTATTATACTAAACCTATCTCTTACATTATTCCATCTATTCAAAAAAAAACTGCTACGTATTCCGTTGAGTAGTTTTATGTATATTTCAACTGATGCTGTTTGTGATAATCAATATGTGGAAAATATACTTTTAAAGCTCTTCTATTTTAAGCATGATTCAAATAATCTAATTTTTTTCAACAATGATTTTATTTCATTAGTTCTCCATATACATATATATTTTTTTTAACTATTACCAATAGGATTTTTAGCTTTCTATAAAATATCGTGGCTATTCCATAAACGCAAAAGGTTTATTTCTTTCTATTTTGATACGCCCTTATAGAGAATGAAATAAAATGCATCTCGTTTCCATGGGCGCGCGTTTGCAAATTTCGCTATTGTACTGTTGGTTACATTTCCCAGAAAGCCCTTTTCGATTAAAATCGTTCAAGTTTTATGAGCTTGCCTCGTAATAGGGCAGACACCAGAAATATAACCGTGTGCATATTGAGAGTTGTTCCTAAGAGGAATTTTTAGTGTTCCGTGCCTGGGGAGTCTTATCCAAATTGCCGAAACTGTAGGGTTCCGCGGGGGAGACTTTTTTATTTTAGAGTAATTTCCCATTACATTTTACGTGAGTCAGGATCTTGGGGTAACATTTTTTTTACCACGCAGTCAACAGCACCCTTTAAAATTTTACCCTAGGTTAATACAAATTAGAGTTGAAGTCAACTGTTGTACTGCAGCTTTATTCAGTTCAGTATTAGTAATTTAATTTTCTACAGACAATTTATTGAAAGCAATTTAGTTTTGTACACTAGGCACCTAATTGTAACTGTACATTTTATTGCTATTGACTAAAGTTAGGTATTTAAAGCAAACGCTTTTGCAAACATAAGTTAGTTAGATGCAGAAGCTATATTCAATGCACTAGGTACCAGAATTGAATGTGTATAAATTTCTAATTATTTAAACTAATTACTGCGTTTGAAATAGCAGTTATAATAAAGGTCTTGTGCTTCAACAGGTTTCTTTACAAAAGAGTATAACTGGAGTGGCAATAGGTTTCTTATTTTAAGGGTTAAAAGGTATAGATATAGATCAAGGTTTTAAGTCTTTACTCAACCGTGCCATTTTAAACGCTTAACCAGGATTGAACTCCTACATTATTACGTCCGTTGACCAACCGTCGGAGTCCCCCAAACACGGTGGGTAAGAAGGAAGTATTAAAGTCATACAAGCTAACCCCGCAGGGACGATCTCTTTAAATACATCCGATAAAAAACTAAACGACACCCCTCGCAAAAGCACCCCCAAGGAAAAACGAAACACAAATGTCCATAAAGTAAAATTTATCCGCAAATTAATTTGTACCGTTACGAGATAAAATTAAAAGAATTTTGATAAGAGATCTCTGGCCAGAATCAAAGAGTGGTAGGTAAGATTTTTTACCGTCAGTGTATCGTTGTGCGATGATTTGCATATGTTTTTGTAAAACTATATCTAATACTTGTATACAACATTAAAACATTTGTAACACTTTTAGGTTAAACTCTACAACAAACGGTTTTAGTATAACTTGAGTGACTTTAATTACTTTTATACTTTCCGTCTTTCAAAGTTTTGTTATAGTAGCAAAAGCTTTACATAACTCAGCTTTTTTTAAACTATTACCAAGTGTTGCTTGTAATTTAAGAATTATAAATTTGTTTAACGCCTTCACATAAGTAGTGACCCTTATATCCAGGCTGAGTCTAGTCTGAGTCTGAGAATCATTCCTCATAGTGACGTATTGTGTGCAAAAATACATTAGATTTTTATATCGTTGTTTCGGGCTGTAAATATCCGGCTACCCCACGCAAGATTAACGTATCTGATTTATTTATTTGCACCCATGATGGATATGTTGGTAGAGTTGGTGTTGGATGTTTTTGGAAATTTCAGTTTTGAATGCAGGATTGCTTTTTTTACCTTTGCTTCTTGGTTTCTGTATCATTTTTGTCAACAAAACAACAATTGAAAATCGATAATTTCTGTGATATTTATAATTGACAGGTTAATGAAATTAAGTCAGGCATTAAACTTACATCAAGTAAATATAAACTGTTTGAGTAAATTTTATGCTTTGATGGACTATTTGTAGATGGGAATGAAGAAAAAGCCATGATTATAACTTGTAGACAAATATGGACTTCTATTTTCAATTTCGCCATAAAAGTAAAATTAAAGCTTGACCATAAGAAATAATTACTAAACTCGATTTGAGATCGGGGTTCATCAAAACATCTCCGGCCCCAGCGAGACTATTATTGAAACTTATGCAATTCTTTCTTATAATTGGCCAATCTTTTCGCTCCGAATAGCTCCTTAATCCGGACCCTCTGTTCAAGGTGAACTAACAGTGCCTGAAATGGTTATTTTTTTAACTTCCCCATTATAAAATGAGTGGGGCGAATTAGAGAGGGCAGATTTAGAGGCAATTCCGCTGTCTTATATTGATTGTAACGGTATGCGTCGTTGGCTTGAAGATTGAGGGCTTTCGCATCTTAAATTAGATCTCTTGCTTAGAAAATGTAAACGATTTTTGTTGTTGTACATGCAAGTTTTACTGATGTACAGATTTTTCAAGGTGTTCGATTCCAATCTTGAAAACATTGCTTGTAAAAAAAATTGCAAAGCCTTGTTTGACGACCGCTTGGTGCAGTAGTCCACATGTCGGAATTCTAAAACCAAGGGCGCGGGTTCGATCCCCGCACAGTACAAACATAAGTGTGCATGAACATGTGTGTTTGTGCTGGTCTGGGTGTTTTTTCTATGAATTTATTTGCAAAAAAAAGTTTTTAAGTATGTTTATCCGTTGTCTTGTACCCATAGTCTCGTAGCTTAATTTGGGACTAGAGAATTGGTGTGATTATTGTGAAATATTGATATTGTCAATTTTATTTACATACGTACCCAAAATGTTTTGTTATCATCATCATCCTAGCGTTGTTCCGGCAATAATGCGGCGTCTTCTCTGCTACTTTTTCTCCTCTTATACTTAACCAGAATGTTTAAGATACTATATATAATTCACTTATTGAGAAATAGATGTACATAAAGATAATTAAACTAAGATATTAGAATACAACTAGCCTAATAGTATAAAAACAGATAATCAAAAAAAATAAAAAATAAATTAAGGAAACAAAAATTCAAACTATATAGAAAAAATATCTCCCCCAGAGCTGCCATTGGGTATGGTGCCCAAAAGGCTGGCAGCGTTTCCTCTTTGTATGGCAAGGCTGATCCTTTGGCCGAGGAAGCTACCAGCCCTATGGTCACCTGTGTGTTGAGCTAATCTCTTCTTCAGCTCTTTGAAGAAGGCGATAGCCTTGGAGCCCCAGGAGCCCATGGTCTCCACACCGAAAGGCACAAATATGTAGCTCTCCAAGAGGGCAGCATATTTGCGCATCTTCAGCGACTCGGCAGCGTCAGCCGCCGCACCAGCAACGGCAGAAGTTCGGCCTATATGTGATGGCGCCAAATTAAGCGATTGTTTTAAGATACTTAAAACAATTGCTTAAAACATGTACTAAAAGCTAATTAACTAGCTAGATTAATTATTTAGATTTTTCGCCTGCATAATCGTTACTTCTTCGCTATATCACAATATTTAACAGGCTGTCACTTTTTTTAACTCTGTTTGTGCTGTGTAGGTATTAATGGACAGATAACACCTGTATCTAAGTCCATATTTGTAACTGTTTCATCAACATTCCGGAGATGCGAGATACAGCTGTGATGTGGCGATGTTGACGATACAAGATAGCATAGCTAGACTTTACCAGCCAGGTTGAAAAATTATTATTTCAAAATAAATAAAATGGGTTAGGATTTACGACCAACCAACACCGTTTTTTTGCATCATGGGATGCGTTTTCTGAAAGATCATAAATTTTTGATGGAATCAGGCGTTACTTTGTGGAAATCCATGACTAAAGCTGAAAAAAAGAATTAATTATGCATTGAATTTCCATTAAACGACGCGACTGAAGTCGCTCGTAGTCTGTCAAAGAGACAACATCTCCTGAGGATGCCACGTGTAGTGGCGAAACGCGTCTAGTGTTTTGTTGGTGTCAGTGCTGTTTCCAGGTGCATCTTCTGTGTCACATTGTGAGTTGTATTGTAAGTCCTGCGACTTCCAGCTCTAGATTTTTAAGTGGTTATGGTTTTTTGGTTGGATATATTTGGGTTCCTGCGCTGGCGTCATAAATTGTGTTAAATGAAGATAATAAATTGTGTTAAATCTTGCGATTCACAGAGTGATTGGTCCAAAATACTTATGGAAAATATTTACTGCGATAATAGAATAAGGGATTACATGTTGTATCTAAACTTCACTTTGTATTCTCCTGTAGTGAAAATCACTGTTTGCTTTTTCTCTGCTACACCTAAAATATTTACGATGGGATCCCATAGAGTTGTGGGTATATTAGCATAATTAGTCGTCGAAAATATCGCTTTTAAGCTAATGAGGAGGACAAATATATTAAATAGTCTATTGATATTTTGATTATTATACCACTTTGACGCGCGTTGGTCGGTTATATCGGTTATTTAGTTATGGGAATCGGTAAATAATTACTTTAGTTAACGTTGACGAACACGGTTTATTCAACTAAGACAGAATTTCGGCTGTAAATGTACTTTTTGATTTGTGATTTTAAGAAGATTGTCATATTTAGCACACAATGACTCTTGGGTCCAAACTTGACTCCGTGGCAAGTAGCTAAAGCACTTGTGTTACAGATATCAGAATCAACAGTGTTATTACAAATAAACTTAAATAAATACATTTAACACCCAGATCAGTACAAACAGACATGTTCATGCACACACATGTTTGTACAGTGCGGGGATCGAACCCGCGACCTCTTGGTTAATAGTCAACTTCTTGACTATTACACTAAAGCGGTCGTCAACGTTCGTCGTTACGGTCGTTATTGAATCATAGGTTAATTTATGTATTTATTTGTTTTATTCAAAAACTAGCTTATGTGATATGTTATGTAATCCATGGGGATACGTTTACCACACTTCTTCAAACGAGCAATAAAAAAACGAAATTAGGGTTTTCTCAATCCCCATTTCTTGATCATTCCACATACCAGTTCCACAATTGAAAAACGAATGGTAGTCACGTTTGCGTTTAGAGCGCTTGTGACTTACTGTAATTCTTTGAGTCACGTTAAGGAGACGATAGATATTCTATTAGTATTTCTTGATATCGTCCGTCATAAAGTCATTTATTCCATAAACAATAATAAAATCACACACACACACACACAAAGAAATGTATTATGTAGATTTAAGGCTGATTTTGTTTTGTTTTTTTAGTTAAATTTGGGTTTATATTGTTGTTACGTGTATGTAGATAAGGAAGAGCGAGGTCTCCAAACACAGGCATAATTTGCTTAAATGGAGACCTCAATCAACCATGTAATTAGGTACAAGTTAAAAAAAATGAAAAAAAAAAATTTATTATTATTTATTATTTATTTAAATCGTATTGGAAATCGTTATCATAAATCATTATCATATTCACCATATTATCATGTCATATTATAAAGTCAATACAGGTTAAAAGAGGTTATTTGTACTTATATCTAATTTCAATCGTTTAGGAAGTCATCCAGCGAATAGAAACGTTTTTGATCTGACGTTTTACGAGTATTAGCTTAAATTGAAGTTTTTATAAAAAATATATATATACTTTTTTGTCATAATCAGAATTGGAGAAAAATGTAGGACTGATCTTCTTCAGTCCGAAACTTTACATATCTTTTTTATGATTTAATAATAATAATAATAAAATCTTTTTATTTTTCTTCTTCATTGATTTCTTAATAAACATTTAACATTGTTGATTCTTTTGTGTATGTGTGATCTCTCCTGTAAGAGATACACATCGAAACGTAATTTATCGGCATCGGAATCCACGATAACTCCCCATAACATTATAAAACATTGGAATCTCTAATTCTTTATGCAAATAACAGCTTACTGTTTTCGTGTGTACAGTTCAATGCACCTAGCATTTCGTACAATATTTATCCTTATGACCAGGGCGTTAGAGTCACGGTTTTGAAATGTTGCCAGTTGTATGTAAACAGTAGTTCCATGATGCATGGTTCATGATCGCGTAGATTTGCATTTTTCCGTAATAATTTACAATCGATCGATTCGATATGTTTGCTTATGTCTTTGTAAGTACTATTTGAATAAATTCGTTGAATAATCTACTGGATATCTGTTTTAATATTAACCTTTGTTATATCTGATATTTATACAGTGTGAGTTGTCACAAGGCGTACATATTAAAATAATAATAATAATAAATCATTTATTCCACACCATAATCTTAGTAAAACATAATAAAAAAAACACATACACCTTAAGATTAAATTATTCTAGTAGGTACTACTAAAGACTATGGTTGGTTGAGCCCCGAACTAGGAAAAATCCTGTGTCTCAGGCCATCAACCCTCCACCCCATAACAGGTACTTAACTAGTAAACAATAATAGATTAAAAAGTAGGCACTCAGACAAAGAGAAGCTGCTTACACGAACAATAGATATAGGAAACAATTACTATCGTTACAAGAAACATAAACAAATTAAAAGCAAAACAAACACAGCATAAAATATGCGTAACTATGCCTAATTTTATCGACAAAAAACCCTTGAAAGGGGGTCTATTCTCTTTAGTTTTTTTTATCGCCAATCAAACTTTTCCTATCCGGTCAAAGGTACTGTACACTAATTGTATCACATCTCATTTGATATGCGCTTAATTTACGTTATGTTTCCAGTGATTTAAAGCTTATTAAATTGTCTATCGATCGGTAGCTTAAAATTATAATTAAATTAATAAATTAAAATAATACGACAACTTTCAGATAGATTTAGGGGCTTTTTTGTCGATAAAATGAAGCAATGTTTTGTATATTTTAATAGGTACACTTTATGACGACTCACACTGTATATTTCTTTTTCACAAAATCATTTTAATCATTTTTTTTTTCATTTTTAAAGCACGTTAAGCCGTTGGTCCTGCGCCTGATCTCTCTCCGGTCATGTCGGAATGCCGTCTCACCGAACTTTGAGAGTGATGGAACAGTGAGTGCACCTGTGTATTGCGCTCACACTTGTGCACTATAATATCTCCTGCGTAGTAGGCTGATCTCTGTTGAGATTGGCCGCCGTGGTCGAAATCGGCTAGGAGGACTATTATTATTTCATTTTTATTTTATTTTGTGTTTTGGGTTTAAAATAGCGTCCTCTACTTATTATGATTTTAACATTGAACGAAAAAGACCTCGAAGGCCTTCTTAGAATGCCTCCAAATTGTAACAGATTATCGACTTAATAACACCTCTTAATAGAGTGACAAAGAACCAACAAACTCGCATACCTTACTAAAACCAGATTGGCGACCTTAACCTAAATACGCAACATGAGATATATAATTTTTGCGGACATTAAAATTTAAATATATTTCGTCTAGCATTATATCTTAGTCTACACTTAGAAGAGATTTATCGCCAGACAAATGTTTGAACAAACATTTGTAATCTTGGTTGTAGACTATTTTAATTATGGTAAACGTACACACGGCTTCACATCAAGCTACTCATTTCCGTTGCAAAATCACCCTTGTTACGTACGTATAAGGAACCGCAGTGTCTAGCATGATGTGTGGTGCGTACAAACATGGCCACGTCATATGAGATGTATTGCCGAAACTTCATCAGAAAAGATAATGATAGCATCAAACCAAGTGTACCTAAGCTCAATATACTTTGCTAGCAACAGGTGCACGAACAAAACTGACAGCACCTTGCTTAGTTTTGATTTTCGAATCCATTCCTTGCATAGCCATCACCTGCGCGCTGCCCGCTGCGCAGTACATAATGCGATTTGTGCGACGCGAGGTGCGCGCGAGTGGGTGTTTATGACGTCTCGTTACCGCGTCATTGTTTATTCGCGGATCCGCGACTGTTTGATAAATGGCAAACGATTTATGACAATTTGTGTCTTCCAACTTTTTGTCTATTTGGTTTATGGACGCCTTGTTATGGTGACGGCTAAAATGAATTGGATGATTTGCAACGGTATGAATATTTTTTTACCATCTCCCAGATCAGCACTAGTCCTAGTTTGGTGTTAAGAAGGACGTCCGGTGTGGTCTTCATTTAGAGATAGTATAATATTCCCAAACATGACTGCCTCATTGGTGTAGTGGCAAAGTTTCTGCCTTACATCCGAGAGGTTCTGGGTTTGAATATCAGGTCTAGCCAAAATTGTTTTTGAGATTTTCTGTCTCGAATTTCTCAAAAACAGGTCAAAGTCGGAAAGTTGGCGGTATTACACCCCCGTGCCTTGGAAAGCACGTTAAGCCGTTGGTTCTGCGCCTCTCTCTCCGGTCATGTCGGATTGCCGTCTCACCGAACTTTGAGAGTAATGGAACAGTGAGTGCACCTGTTTATTTCGCTCACACTTGTGCACTATAATATCTCCTGCGTAGTTGGCTGATCACTGTTGAGATTGGCCGCCGTGGTCGATATCGGCCACGAGGTCTATTATTATTAATTTTCCCAAAGTTATTCAATTCTGCTAATCAACGGAAGGATTATTTATGCGAAATAAAGTGATTGTATCAATAAATATTACTTACCACTTAGGACTTTTTTCAGTTAACTGCTTATCAAATTAACGGTACGAAAATTGCTCATCGCAAAAATTCACCAAGAAAGATGCTATGCTATACACACTTTACTTGTTCCATTCGCCTATTGTGCCAATTCATGCATGAGGCCAGGCGACAAAAAGCAATGGAGCTATTCTTGTCAATAAGAAATAATATTTTATAGCGTGGCTCCATAGCTCGGTGCAACTTCTTATTCGCCGAACAAAAACACAGCACGGTCGGTGTGTTTCTTCATATGGCATGGGAACCGTTGAGACCGGCTACCGTTTATACTCATAAATTGTACTATTCCTTCTTGATTTAAAAGAGTACATACTTCTCAGTAGCAGCGTTTATAAATAAATATAAATAAATAAATATACAACAACATCACACACATTGACCCGACTCCGTGGTCAGTAGATAAAGCACTTGTGTTACAGATATCAGAATCAACAGTGGTATTACAAATAAACTTAAATTAATACATATAACACCCAGATCAGTATAAACAGACATATTCATGCACACAAATGTTTGTACAGTGCGGGTATCGAACCCGCGACCTCTTGGTTAATAGTCAACTTCTTGATAATTACACCAAAGTGGTCGTCAAATTGAATGTTTATTATATTAAATTTGTTTTGACACAAGTAGTTAACTAGCATTTTACTGTTTTGGACACGTATCGTTATTTCTCATTACAATATTTCAGGTGTTTTTCGTCTCGGGCTAGCCTGGATCCTTTGTTCCACTTAGATTCTATGATGACATACCTCGCTATGCTGGGGTAAGACTGATCTCTCCTTCCAGTGCTCTGAAGGTAACCAAAGAATCCTGCGTTACGCTATGGCTTCAAGGCCCTTAGGCCCCTGTATGTATGTATGTATGTGTGTATGTTTGTATGTATTAATAGTCCTCCTGGCCGATTTCGACCACGGCGGCCAATCTTAACAGAGATCAGCCAACTACGTAGAAGATATTATAGTGCACAAGTGTGAGCGCAATACACAGGTGCACTCACTGTTCCATCACTCTCAAAGTTCAGTGAGACAGCAATCCAACATGACCGGAGAGAGATTTTCAGTCATGAATTTCTCCAAAACAGCTCTGAGTCTGGAAGTTGGCGGTGTTACACCCCCGTGCCTCGGAAAGCATGTTAAGCCGTTGGTCCTGCGCCTGATCTCTCTCCGGTCATGTATGTATTTATGTTCGAGTGTTGTCTAATTTGCCAGCTTGCAGTGATAGATGAAGTCAATGCGGCGCGGGCGCAGCCGTAGGAGTCCGTCGGCCGCCAGGTGGCGCGCCTTGTTTATGCGCCCGTGGGCACGCGAATTTATCGCCCGAGGTGTGTATAGGCCGGGAGCTGGGCAAACACGCAGAAGACACTTTTGAGATTGCCTCTTTGTGGAGAGAAATATGTTTCTGAAGTTTCTTACTGCTCTTAATAAGTCAATGCTGTAGGTTTATTCATATGCTAAAAACATCCAAATTGATGCTAGAGAATAATATAAATAGATCGAAAGATTTTTTTGTTAGATTTAAAATTATTCAAGAAAGAGCTTTATTTTTGACCTATGACAATAAATAATTAAGCTTCTGATCTTGTTTTTAGTGGATATTACGTAAAACTAGTAGCCTCGTGTTATCAAATCCATTTACTGAATTAGTTGCACCTAAAGTATAGGGATCGAGCAATTACCATGAAATAAATAAGAGGTTGCAACAACTAAATGTTGCCTTGAATTTCGTTGTACTTGTAATAATTGCAACGTTATGAGTTTTACCACAATTACTAACATATTATTGATAGCCTGATTTCCATACTTATTTCAAACGTGATCTTTTCCACGATTGGATAAAAACGCTCGTAAATCTGTCAACGTGCGGCGAGGAAGCGGCGCGTTTTACGATGCGTTGCGCGTGATTAGACGCCGGATTAGTTGCGCTACATACTTACCAATGACACCTACCTTTGATCATAGTTTGTTTGACTTACAAATATTCCAGACAAAGCATGCAACTTTCATTGTACTTTGATTGTATTCTTTTTGTTCTTTATCAATTGTTTTTTTTTGACATTACACTAATTAAATTCATAAGACGCAATCAATAATGTGTCATACACAAACAAACACAACCAACTTGCAACACAGTCATAGACAACCGAAGTTGTTTATTTGGAAAAACAAAAAAAATACGCAAGTATTGTACGATAACATTTTGATTGTTATATTGGCAATTTTTGTCTTTTTTTACATTAACAAATAAATCAATATTCAACAACATCACATACATAGATCTGACTCCGTGGTAAATAGCTTAAGCTTAAATTGTGTTACAGATATCAGAACAGTGGTATTAAAAATAAACTTAAATAAATACATATTTATTTTGTTTATTTTATTCACATTTGCATATTAGGTGTATTTACATTATATAGATGGTAGTAAAACACCTAGACCAGTACAAACAGACATGCTCATGCCCACAAATGATTTTACAGAGCGGGAATCGAACCCGCGACCTCTTGGTTAATAGTCAACTTCTGGACCATTACACCTAAGTGGTCGTCAATTCAGAAGGGTTAGGCATTTAAAACCCCGCCTCCTGGCCTAGGCGTCTCATCGCGATACAAATGAGTGTTTTGCGTATTTACAACATTGAGAACGTTCGCAGAAACCGGTCACCTGACTTATGGCCGTTATTACACGACCCGCTCGTCGCAAAAAACATTTGTTTATGTTATTAGAAGTGCGCTTTATGTTTAATTCACTCGTTTGACAGTTTTAATTTACCTTTATGCTGGTAGCCCATGTTTTAATTGAGCTGGTAATTAGATAGCTTTTAATATAGACCCATTGCAATATGTCCAAATGAGATGATGCCAGGCCAATATCAATTTATGCACCTTTTTTTTGCGGTTAGGTTCTTTCAACTTATAATACACAGATTTTATGATTACTTTTATATTTATTACTTTACGAAGTATTTTGTTGGAGTGAAGTATGTTTTTTTTTTTAAAATTAGGTTAGTGTAAATCATCCTTTTTTGAAGTCGGTTAAAGTAGCATTACTCGTTATAATACAGTAATCCCTACATTTATCGCATTCAATTCGCAATCCTTTTTTGACGACCACTTTAGTGTAATAGTCAAAAAGTTGACTATTAATCAAAACGTCGCGGGTTTGAACTCAGCACTGAACAAACATTTGTGTGCATTAACATGTTTGTTTGCACTGGTCTGGGTGTTATATGTATTTTTTTAAGTTTATTTGTAATACCACTGTTGATTCTGATATCTGTAACACAAGTGCTTAAGCTACTTACCACGGAGCCAGATCAATGTATGTGATGTTGTTGTGTATATATTTTTTTAAAGGTACATATTTAGAATTTCTTGCAAGTCTACAATCGCATTCCGCCATTCCCACAAAAGTATGAGGTCCTGGTATGAACTGCACCCTACAACCCTTTTTATTGCCTTAACCCTTCCTTTAGGGTGCAGGTCGCGGTCGCTTCCACCCACTGCATCGCTGCAGTCCCTTAACCCGGTCGCTATTTAGAGTTAGGGAGTTGGAAGTGTTAATTAGAGGTAATTAAGCAGTTGGTTTGAAATAAATAACGAATTGTTCTCAAGATTGAGTCTTAATTATGTATTGAAACAAAAATATATGTGTATATAAGATATTTTAGTAGAGTAGTTTTCATTTATTTTATTTAAAATATTATTTCTAATATTAATATTTTAAATAAACTTTATTGCACAAGAAATGTACAAAGGGTGGACTTAATGCTTAAAAGCATTTTCTGCCAGTCAACCTCAAGGTCATGCAGAAAGAAGGCAATGGGTGCAGTGAAAATTAAATAAGAAAGGAAGTGTTTAATAACGCAAAAATAAATTAACTTAATATATAGATATAATATCAATACATAAAAGTAAATATTATATATATGGTTTTTGTAGCTATAAACATCGAAACTCGGTTGCATTGTCATTTTAGCCAACCACATACCCGTCATATATGATTTTAAACTTTCGCGTTGCATTGTAACACCAATTACTTGTATTTGGGTCTAGACGCAAAATTCACTGTAGTGAGTACCTAATACTCATTAAAATTGTCGCCTATTGTCAGGCATTTCGTGCGACTGATGACTCATACAGTGGACGATAATTCTTCTAGTTGTCGGCCGCACGGGGTGCCTCTTAGGTACATGACTAATTGATTTTTATATTTATTTATTTTTATCTATTTATTTTTATTTTTGGATTAGTTTTTAATTTGAATTTGAATTTAATTTAATAAATTAATTTGATTTAATTTTATAAAATTTGAAAACATATATGTAATTACTAACACCTAGTTTAAGCGCCATTGTATTACTAACCCATGGATTTTTGTTGTCCGATAAATAAATAAATTGAAATAAATTTAAATTGAAATTAAAAATATATTGCGTTTAGACCCGATTACAAGTAATTAGAGTCACATATCTGTCGGATTCAATACGTGTGGCGAGAGATCCTTGGTCTTAGTCAAAAACAAAATCAGGAGTATTTGAAGTTTGGTTAGGTTAAAGCAAGAAAAGTTCAACTCAAACTTTATTAATTTTATAATTGTCTTTTGGGCTTATATTGCCACCTCAACCAGTGTTGACCAGCTGTTGTGGCAGCCCTTATATGTTTATAAATAATAAATAAATACATAGTTTCAACAGACACACCAATCACCTATCCCCAAAATAAGCGTTAGCTTGTCTTATGGTGGCTAGAAAAGCGAATAGAAATAATAATATAATAATAATAATAATAAACCCCGCAGGGCAGCTTTGTGGCGAGCTGTGGTGAGTAGCGACACCACGGGGTCAGTTGTTAATCCGAGTGCTCCTGAGAGTCGGTTAAGGCCCTCGTCTTCGGCTCTGCCGAAGTGGAACCCAAGAGGGCCTGCCTCTCACCTCTGGCTTGCCTTCACCGGCCGGCCAGAGTGGAGTCGCGAGAGCGTGATGTTCGAAGGTGGATGTGGTTCGTAAGTGGCGAGTGGGCACATGATGCCGGGCCCTCAGGGAAGCAAGTGATTGTCGTTGAAAGTCCAGAACCACCTCTCCATCTCTAGCCGATAACGCTAGTGTTGCCCCTCAGTCCGGTCTAGACGACCCACGGCGCCAGGGGGGGCCCATTTAGTTGTCGGCGAGTCACCACCTGCCAATTTTTTCAGCCGAGGCTATGAACCAGGCAGGTGTCCCGTAGTCTCTCCATCCATAGTCCCAGTTACCTTGTCCACCAGCTCTTTAACCCTGCAGTAGTCGCGTGGATTACATATGTAGTCCATGCGTGTAAAATCATAGATTTTTTAAAAACGGGTAACTCTATTGGTTCGGTGCTCCGTGTACTTGTTGTTAGGTAGTTTGCGCATGCGCTCAGTGTAGCGCGAGCGCTGGTCTCGCGTGGTTGTGTCGCAGGAGCTCCGTAAAGTCTGTGGACTACATACGTAATCCGCGCGACTGCTTACGTGAGTATTTTTTCCGATAAGTTTTGTTAATGTTTGCTTTAATTAATGAAAATATATTAACGATATTTACTAATTATGACTTATTATGCATAAATATGTAAATGTAATATGAGCACGCATTCATTTTAGCAAGTCGTCATGGACAATAGACAACAAGCACGAATTGCAGCGTGGCTAGAGGTAACGGATAATGAGGGTGACAATGATGATTTTTCGAGCTCTGATGAAGAAATGGACGCTGTCGAAGAGCAGGATCATCAATCAGAGTCTGAACAAGAGGAAGAGATCCAGGCTGAACCCCTTCAAAACAATTCGGAATCTGATGATGATGAACCACTCCAAAGTGTTCGGAATCGACTAAGGTCTGCTGAATATTACACTGGGGTAGACAATACTATCTGGTCGAGAACCTTTAGTCAGAGGTAGAACCCGAAGCCATAACATTATACATACGGCACCTGGACCGAAAGGAATCGCCCGAGAAAAAACTACTCCTGAAGACTGCTGTTGAACGTCGAGAGTTTCTCATTGACCTATCTCTAGCGTGGATGAAACCATTAGCTCACCGAAGATTGGAAAAAAAAACTTGCCAAGAAACCTATCATTCAAAATAAAAGACTTTCTAGGTATTTCTAATGTAGAAAGCCAACCAACTAACTCAGGGACGACACGGAAGAGTTCTGTAGGTCGCTGTTTTGACTGCGGAAGAGCGCTCAATAGAAGCACTAGAAAGACATGTAATACATGCTCCAAATTCATTTGTCCTGATCATTACAAAATTGTTTGTATGTCCTGCTCTGAAAAAAACGATTAGATTATTATTTTTTATAATATAATTTATTTGAATCTCAATTAAAGCCAAAGGGGTGTTTTAGTTATGTATAAGATACAATATTATGTTTTGTTGATTTTTGTAACCAAAAAAAGCATTTCATTTATTTTAGTTGCTTTATTTCATAGATAATATTTAAATAATAAGGTTAAATAATAAATAAATAACTTACAAACATAAATTATTTACTTTTATTTAATTTTAATGTGGCATACATATGTAATCCACGCGACCATTTACGCCTCTTTTAGAGCGCGACCACTGTAGGGTTAACCCATAACCTAGTATTATTTCACCATACCTTGCAATAGTCCTACTCTTACCGGGGGTTGTCCTTGGGTGCACTCACATAGTGCATACAGGGATAATTGCCGGCTAGTATCACACTTCATTTTGATTAATGTGTCTAAGGGGCCTCTGCGTGTTGGCTTCGGCCCCACGCATGCCTTCCAAAGGTCCGGGACCCTGTGGTCCCGAGATTGGAAATGACCGACATAATAATAATAATATTCATTTATTCTCACCAAAATACATACATTAAAAACATAAAATAAATGAGTATAAAAATAGTTTATGGTGGGCTGATACCTGAACTAGGATGGTTCCTGTATCTCAGGTTATCAGCCCTCCACCCCTCTAGTGATCTTACAGTTACAATTACAAGATACGCACCAAATACGTACAAATGCTCTTGCTCTTCACACAAACATTTGCCCCTAGCAGGATTCGAACCCGCGACAGCCGGTTTGGTAGTTTGCACCTCAGATCACTATGCCAAAGCTGTCGTCGATTATAGTATAGATCACTTGTTTAGCCCCGTTGAATACAGGAATTTCCGAATTCTAAGATTTTATTTAAATTTATTTTAAAATACAAATAACAATATCTTTATTTATAATAGCATTACATTTCAACATTGCAATCGAGGATTTCTTTTAAGTAAGTAAATACTTGTGGTAGAATATCCCCGCTCTCCATATTAAATTAACAATAATTGACAATATAAAATAATAATAAAAAAAAAACAGTTATAAATTATGCGAATTTAAAATATTTATTTAAAGACTCTATTTTTCTGTTTTCTATAGTAAAATGTATTGAACCTTTTTAGTAACTGATTAATATTTAACGCAGTAAATAAATCAAAACGATCGGTAAATTGTGCCGTGCGCTATTAAAGTGGCATTGTTGTAAGTGTTGTAACCATACATAAACCAATATTGGTTTCGACATACGTAGGAGTTCCGTGATTCCGTCTGTGCGGCGTTGACAGCGAACGACTTGAGTAAGATATAATCAAACGTAGCTCCTAAAGCACCGTAATATTGTCGAGCAATAAAAACCCATGGCCTCCCGAACTAACAATTACTTTTGTTTATGTTATTAGGCCAATAGAGTCTAGACGTATCGGCAGTACAGACGTGTCGTTACTGTTACTATTATGCCTAACACATAAGTGGGGTGAGCACGAACATTATAGTAACGTATTCGTGTCGCCCAAACGTCAGAAACTGACAGTTTCCTCATACAAATTGACAAGTTAACGGTAGACCAACACTACGAATACGTTACGATAGTTGTTCGTACTCACCCCACAGCCGCAAAATTTCTACTGCTGCACATAAGCCTTTCCGAAAATTTCCAGGTCAATTGGTTGTCAGTGCTGCCTGCATCCAATTTTGTCTTACGGTTTTTATCAAATATTCTCTAACCTAGAATTGTTCTGCCCCAACGACTATAAGTTTTTCACGCTATGTAAAGTAGAAAACTAATTAAGTACAGTTATTTTTTTTAAAATTAAAGTCTCTACTCTTTATCGGGGTAGTACTTGAAATGCATTAGGCTGGATCTCCAATGATGTAAAGCCACAAAACTTGGGTCTGCAAAACCTTTACCTTGTTATACTTCAATTGTTATGATAGTTTTAGGTAACAAATTTATCATAAGTTACACAATCTATGTTCATAATCTTTGGTCGGGCATTGAGAGAGCGCCGCGGGCGCCGATCGCAGCCGAATGTGGCCGAAATAATTTAATTAGTGTGTGTAATTGCCCGCCGTGCAGGTGCTGACCGTACTGCCCATGGAATTTGTACCGTCAGCAACAAAGAGCTTTAACTTCAAGAAATCGTTTACGTTTCAAATTCAAAAAACTGAAATCAATTTTCATTTACTCGTAAAACATATTATTTTAATGAATTTTAAGTTCGTCTACAAACTAACTTTTTTAATATCTTGTGACCATTTACATAGACGAAGACGTAATTAATATTTTCAACCTTTTATCTTGCCTCTATAACAAATATTTGAGTTTTTAAAGTTGAACTAGAGTTATCCCAGGCGTCCAATGCGAATTATGGCTTTCAATAGATATTCTTTAAGATTTGATCAATCCATACCCAGGGTAAGCGAATGATGATGAAGATGACACGCAATTTGGTGTTGTAAATCGATTAATAAATGATACGGTAAAACGATTATGAAGTTTGTAGGTGCGTAATGTCAAAACATGTAATTATATTCATCTGTCTGTCTGTCAAGATAGCAGAGATCATATCTGTCTTTTAATTCCTGATACTTTTCGCCAGTAGGTGCAATCAAATTAAATATTCATTAATTTCTGGAGTACCTATAATTTTCATGATATATTAGCCGCCGTTAAGAGTCTCACAGCCTATAATTATCTGGCTACTGTGTTAAATCTGAATTATTCATTAGGTGCAAATAATTTTACTAAACGCAAGATAAGTGAAAAATTAAATGATTTTCGCCTGTGGGACTCCCGAGTTTTAGGAAGGAGAAGTTTTGAGTTCATTTTATCAGATAATCATCTCAATTATTTTATCTTGGTAAAATCTCAATTACTAGATAATCAATTCTTGAACTTAATGCAAACCAGCATATACACTATACGAGTTGTAAGTTTAATTCTGTATTTCGCAAGAAATTTAAAAAGAATGTACGTTACATACGTAGATTCTTATTAATTACCTCGTTCAGTACCTCTGTTCGTTTTAGCTTCCAATAAAGAAACAATTTTTGGTACTTAACTGTGCTATTTGTTATATTTTATTCAATGACTGCCTCGTTGGTGTAGTGGCAAAGTGTCTTCCTTACATCCGAGAGGTCTTGGGTTCGAATCCCAGGTCGAGCCAAAATTGTTTCTGAGATTTTCTGTCATGAATTTCTCATAAACAGCTCGGAGGAGGGCAGTTGGCGGTGTTACACCCCCGTGCCATGGGTAGCACGTTGAGCCGTTGGTCCTGCGCTTGATCTCTCTCCGGTCATGTCGGATTGCCGGCTCACTGAACTTTGAGAGTGAGGAAACAGTGAGTGCACTTGTGTATTGCGCTCACACTTGTGCACTATAATATCTCCTGCGTAGTTGGCTGATCTCTGTTGAGATTGGCCGCCGTGTCGAAATCAGTCAGGAGGACTACTACTAGACTACACTATTTTATTCAATAGTAAGATCCATGACCATACATGCAATAGACCCGCAAAATACTAATGCATATTCAAATAAGTCAGGCATACGTTCATTTTTCAATAATCAAAGTATACGGTAACTGTAATATAGCATAGCCATACATCAATGTTTCTTGCTTAACCGACTTTATAAAAGAGGGGGACGGATTCACAAGAAATCTAACTGGTTGTTTAGGAAAAACTTAACATTAATACAATGATTTGCATGTTTAAAAAGCGTAAAGTATTGAGTACTTCATTTGGATACGCTACTTTTGCTTCCCTTACAAAGTAGAGTGTTTGCATACATAAAAAACTAGCAATGAATCTTCACTTTTTAATTATACTATTTTCTAATTATTCCGTGCCTTGGAAAGCGCGCTAAGCCGTTGGTCCTGCGCCGAACTTTGAGAGTGATGGAACAGTGAGAGCACGGGTGTATTGCGCTCACACTTGTGCACTATAATATCTCCTGCATAGTTGGCCGCCGTGGTCGACATCGACCAGGACTGTTTTTAAAATATAAAACAAACTTAATTTTTATTATTACTAATTAATTACAATTAATATCCATACCAGCTTCGAGTACTAAATACTTGAATGAGAGTGAAGACAGGTCAAATTTTAAGATTTGTATACTTGATCTGTTAGCTTTCAACACCCGACGACAAACAAAAAAGAGGTGTGATAAGTTTGACCCCTACTCTGTTTATGTGTCTGTCTATGTCATCGTAGCAGCCGAACGGATGGACCGATTTCAGTGAGTTTTTTTTTCGAAAGATAATTTAATCGCGGTAATTTTTAGTTATAGCTGGTCAAAAAAGTTTTATTGGTGTAGTAATATATAATTATGTAATAAAATTCAGAAAACTTAAAAAAGCAGATATAGGTAGACGCAGACAATGAAAAATAAATAAATACCCATTTTGCGTTGTTAGCTGTTTCGTGGCATTCAAGTTTAGAGGACCTTCACTCTAAAATTGTTGATAAATTCGTACCAAAAACCCAGATTGGATTGATCTGATTCTCTTTTGGGATGGTCATGAAACTCTTTCGGTTGTCGTTAAACATCGAATGGTTATCGATAGATCTATTCGCCATGTTTATTCGATCTGAACTAGGAACTGATAAGCTACCTACTAGTCAGTGCATGCTAATTAATATCTAAGAGAATGCGGTCGGGCCTGTTTGTGTGTATAAGGCGATTTGTTCGACCTGCAGCCTTCTGTATGGCTGCAGGTTTAAATTCTTTGAATAATCTAAGATTTTTATAGATAGGCACACACGGCTCCACATCAAGCTACTCATTTTCGTTGCAAAATCAACCTTATTACGTAAGTATAAGATACCGCAGTGATTAACGTGACATGTGGCTGTGCGTACCTATGCTAAGTATGGCCGTCGGGGCTTATTAGATTAGGAATTGTGGTCTAAGTTTTTTAATGGCATGAAAAAAAGTCAGGAAATCGTTAAACGTATTTGTTTCTTAAAAGTAAGTACTAATACTGCATACAGGGTGTCCCAAGAAACCTGTACCAGTGAAGGTCTGGAGCTAGGGGACACTTATACCAAACGTTTGACCTTAATGTATGTTCTGCGATATTTAACAGTTGTCGAGATATGACTTTTATTGTTTATAATTGTTTTTTGTTTATTTGTTTGTGGTGCAGATGTCGGACTTCTAAAACCAAGGGTCGCGGGTTCGATCCCCGCACAGTACAAGCATATTATGTGTGCATGAACATGTGTGTTTGTACTGGTCTGGGTGTTTTCTATGTATAATATGTATTTATTAACAAAAAAAGAAGTATTTAAGTATGTTTATCCGTTGTCTAGTACACATAACACAAGCCTCGTAGCTTAATTTGGGACTAGGGAATTGGTGTGATGGTTGTGAAATATTTATTTATTATTATTTCAGGGGATTTAGCTTTAAACTGTTTCTGTATGGTGTTTCTTTTAGTTTTTTGTTATTGAATATTTTGACTGGAGTCTGTGCTGTAGAATAAAAAAAATCCAAATTTTATCTACTAGCAGGATTAAAATTTAACACTTGAGTAAAAAAATAGTGTAAAACGATAGGTATTAGTGTCTTAGACAGTTAGGACCCAGACTTTCGCTGGTGCAGGTTTCTTGGGACACCCAGTATAAGAACTTTTATCAATGGTACTGATTTCACTTCGAAATCGCCCTTGTAACATACGCATAAAATTCCACAGTGCTATCATGTGTTCTAATATCATTCATCGGTAGAACGGTTATTGTTCGGACAAAGAAGATGTCCCGAATCTCTGAAATAGGGGAGAAGGCTTATTTTGATTAACAATAACGTTTCTGTTTGGGTTTCGGGAAGGAATCAATGAGGGTAGTGCCACTAAATGTTATATATGGCGCATAAACAAATAAATTATTATCAACTAATGACTTATAGTAATCGACCAGAAATTCGATAGACATATATGGTTAAGAATAGACGTCACAGCACATACTTGCTTCTTTTAATGCTCAGATTTAATAGAACTGGGATTAAACCAAATAATAAGTAAAACAGACTTAGCAAATTCAAGAGAATGAGTAAATAAAATGAAAGTAAAATTATTTACTTTTACACTTTTTTTTAAATGCCCTAAAAAGCTTCGATAGTTTAATGCTTGCAAATCTTTTTTTAGTGTAGTGAAACTACAATCGCTCAAAAATATTAAGTTACGTTTAAATCCAGACAAATTGAGCTTACAGTATCTTAAGGTCTTGCAGTGCGGGGTCGAGCTTGAATCTTGGCTAAAACTGGATCCCAAGCTGGTGGAATTTTCCAACCATCTTCTCTATTAAAATTAGGGTGTCTTCTAATTTTAATAGCCTCACTCGTAAAATGTAAAACGCGAAATAATCGGTAAAAAGTGTCTCATTTCAATGTCTACTGTTCAAGTAAACAGAAGAAACAAATATGCGTAATCTACTGGTACTTGTACAAAAATACTAGTTTGACATCATTCATTAGCATGTCAGAGAGGACCTTCTGTCATCTGCACTACCTATATCTTAGACATCTGTCTAATTCATCTCTTGCCGGTAATGTGCGGCAGGGAGGCGGGGTGTTACAGCCCTGAAACTACCGGATTACTGCTTCCTCGATGCAATATTGCACTATGATTGCATTACTGCCACGATTTACTATATAGGATTGTTTGTTAATGTATTGTGTGTTTGCTGGAATTTCTTGGAATAGTATGTTAATAAGTTGTTTGTGACCGGATCAAATAACGTAAGTACTATTATAATTTCAAATAAGTAAGGTCTTTAAAACATGATCATCATCACCCCAACAGAATAATCAAACAATATTAAGTTAACTAGTTTGGTCCTGCCCTACATGGTCGTCCACTTTAGTAGTAGACACCTTAGATTGTGATTTTAATTGAATGGACTCCAATATTATGGGTTTCATCATTGGCCACTGCATCTGTATCAGATGATTGTTGCAGCGCTAGTGGGTTCCTCCCTGGTTACCGCAGCGCCGCTGATGGCTAAAGAGCCCTATGGCTGCACGGCACTTCTTGCCGCACCGATCGCACACATATCTCGAGTCCGCAGGAGGTGGCAAAGCACGGCGAAGTCTTTCCCGCCTCATGTTCTCCAGCCAGTCATCGTCGTGCCTCGAAACACCGACTTTGGTATCGTATTATGGGTTTACGCTCCTGTTTTATGTGTTTTACCCCAACATAGTACGCACAGTTTACTATTTACATTATTAGGTCAAAGTGATTCTTTGGGAAGAAATTCATTGACCGTTCGATTTCAATCGGAGAGATTCACTCTAACTGTGTTGTAAATGTATTGGATATTGACACAAACAATCCTTTTTACTTAGTGATAGTTTATTAAGTATAAATCTAGTGGTTATTTCTATGAGCTAGGTATAAGCCACGAAATGTAAGAGAGTAAAAGCTATGGCATTCACTATACATGGTGCTCACAAACTAAAAAAAAAGATACATTTACACATAAAGTAACAACCCGACTTCGAGATTTTTGAGTTCACATCCATCTCCAAGAAAATTTTTCCCGATAGATTCATTTATACGATTGTATTACTAGGAATAGTTTGTGACTAATTCCCAATAGATAAAAAACTCCAATACTCAATACAACCAAGTAAGCATCATCATCATCATCATCAGCCTATATACGTCCTACTGCTGGGCACAGGCCTCACCTCAACTATGAGGTGGTGCGAGCCATACGCCACCACGCGGGCTCAGTGCGGTGCGGTGGAGGGGTGTGTGTAAAGCAAGTGACCAACCTTACTGTCAGATGTTATTAAGCCGCCCGAGGGCCTCTGACCAGGTTTAACGACTAATATCTATCGATATTAACCGGGACCAACAGCTTTACGTGCCTTCCGAAGCACGGAGATGCTTGTAAATAGACGTCACTTTTATGGTCAGACTGGTCACCCATCCCAAACATGACCGCGCCTTGGGTTGATTAACTTTTGGTATCACTACCAAAGCGCTGCAACCACTGCGCCACAAGCACCTTCAACATATCACAAGCATATTCGATTTGAAAGACAAATCTACTGAAATGGTAACTCTCATACGTCTTTTTTAGCACATCCTGTATTTATATAAGAGGCAATACAGTGAAAGCGTCATCAAACCGTCGCCAATAACAATAATGGCGGGTATGCGGGCCCGCGTCCGCGCACTATTCACGGTATCGACGCTTCCACTATCCATAAGTGTATATGAAACATACTTGTTGGCTTGTCCATAAGCATAAACATTCGAATTTCAACTCAAAGAATAGTTGGTTGGTAGAGACTTGGGAAATAATGACGTGTCCTTTCCAACTGCAATTGCTCATTGAGATGTATCTAACAGTAACTTATATGATGGAGTAATGATTAAATAAATAAATGTATTACAATATCACATAAATTGATTTGACTCCGTGGTAAGTACGAGTAACATAAGCACGTGTATTACAGATATCAACAGTGGTATTACAAATAAACTTAAATAAATTCACATGACACCTAGACCAGTACAAACAGACATGTTCATGCACACTAAAATTTGAACAGTGCGGGGATCGAACTCGCGACCTCTTGGTTAATAGTCAACTTCTTGACCATTACACCAAAGTGGTCGTCAAAGTCGTCGTTTATTGGCTTCATCAGTGTGAAGTGCATCTTTCTAGCTTCCAAATACCATGGTCTATTGTAATGAAAAAAAGGCGATTTCACAAAATTGACATCACGAAAATTGATTTAAGCAGCCATATAGAATAAATTCAGTTCGACACGTATAGGGAGCGTGCAATAAAATTCCCGGATTCCACACAGGTACAACCGCGGTCGGAAGCTAGTTCCGGCTGGGGCCGGATTTTTTCCGAGTGCATGAAATATATTAACGCCATAAAAAGCCCCGCTCGTAAAAATAGATGTACAACGCGTTACGCGCGCTTCGCATCAATAATTCAAGATTACTTGACTCACTCTCCGAGGATAGATTTCTCATTTCTACTATTCACTTCGATTGAACACCGCGACCCGTTTTGCACCCTCACCCGTTCGTGCTAAGATCAATTTGGTATGGTGCAATTCCGTGAACGTTTTTCAGAATTGTTGATATGGCGGGATAACACTGTTAGCGTAATTACAATAAATTATTATCACTGCGCCAAGGACGAGTTCGTTTAATATTGAAGCGGTTACAGGAGTTACGAGAGTAGGTTTGACCGTCTCGTGTAGTTGAGGGTTGCATTAAGAGATTTTCAAAATAAAATGAAGTTACTTTGTACAGACTTTTGTACTTGCATCAACTTACTAAACTTGTCTGTAATTTTGTTTTTTTAAGTGCAATGAAGGGTTAATCAATCAATCAAGTATAGTAGTTGTAAGTTCAAGTCATATGGGGATATAATTAAGTTTTGGAGACTTATGCAAGCGACTGTTACACTGGACTTTTGATAAGAATTACATTAAGTCATGTCCGCCCAAAAAAATAAATTATTATTCTTACTAACATAGATTTTCTAAGTATTACTAACAAGATGAGTCTTGTAACTTACTGAATAAATAATACAATACAAAAGCAAACAGCAGTAGTTGCAAGTACAATTAATATACTAGGTACTCAGCCATTCTAGCAACTTTTTAACTTTTAATATTTTAAACACATTACTCAAATTCTCTACTTTGACACCATTTGGATTACGAGGATCATCTATTTAATCGTTGACGTACTTTTTATGAAATGTCAAAACGCCAGTCTCCCATAGATTTTGTATGACGATACTAGCTTGTGACGTCATCATTCACATTTGTCAATCGGTGTACTTTTTTTTGATTCAATAAAAAAACAATAGAAATAATCATTTAGTTAATGTGTTAAATTGAGTGATAATTTGCAGAAATATAGTTTTAGATTGGTGACAAATACCCTATAGACGAATTTGATTTGGGTGGGATTTATCAAAGCGCTGCTCCTCAGTGAACTACTTGCAACTGTATTCGAAAGTTCAATTTTAAGCAATGTTTACCAATTTGCCTACATGTCATCTAGTAATACTCATATTTGAAATTTTAAAATCACCCCAGCTTATTGAATTACCCCGGCTTCGGAAAGGCGGCTGAAACACGGGCCCCTCCGCCACGCACGTTCGCGCCGTAACAATATATCTCCCTAAATGCGCAGCGTTATTTTTTTGACAGTGTCTGAATGCGCCCGATGCCTGTCCCTAAACAGTGTTATCTTTTTTATTGTAGATAGTATAGGAATATGAGTAGAGTAAACAGGTACGAGTCTTGTTTAAGGAATCCTCGGAATTATGAAACTGCCTCGTTAGTGTAGTGGCAAAGTCCTTACAACCGAAAGGTCCTGGATTCGAATCCCAGGTCGAGCCAAAATAAGTTTCTGAGATTTTCTGTCAAGAATTTCTCAAAAACAGCTCGGAGTCGGGAAGTTTGCGGTGTTACACCCCCGTGCCTCGGATAGCACGTTAAGCCGTTGGTCCTGCGCCTGATCTCTCTCCGGTCATGTCAGATTGCCGTCTCACCGAACTTTGAGAGCGATGGAACGGTGAGTGCACCTGTGTATTAATGCGCTCACACTTGTGCACTATAATATCTCCTGCGTAGTTGGCTGATCACTGTTGAGATTGGCCGCCGTGGTCGAAATCGGCCAGAAAGACTATATAAATAATATGAGTGTAGTGTTTATACAGAATAGATGTTACATATATCTTGATTGATTTTTAGATTGATTAAGAATGTGTTTACTTCTTTGCGTTGAGCACTAAGAAGCCCACTATCGGCAATTCAACAATTAAATACTGTGTCTCGTTTCCTGTTGCTTAACGTAAGGTTTTTTTTCCCTTTTTACTTCTCCAATCACCCAATTGTACGACTCGGTCCAAATCGATTTCATAACTTCAAGCGGTTTTTTAGCAAACCTTCGTAAACAGTCGTCTCCTCCTCTCACGGCGACACGCACGACCACCCCGCGCCCCTTCACGCACGGAGGCATTTGAAGAGTTCTGGTGCGGAGGAGACGTCGTTAATTCCATCTTAGAGCACATCGAAGTTTGCCAAATGAGAAAATTTCGGCGATCATAAAACGGATGTTATTGTTCATTCGTTTCAAAATAGCTGTAACGTGTACATTTCTGGTAACTTAGTAACTATAGTTGTAAATAATAAAGTTTTGAAACATTGCATTGGACGGATACTATAATTATTTTTTCTACTACAAAACTATTATCTTACTACTAGTGGCCCCCGCGACTTCGTCCGCGTGGAATCCCTTTGTTTTCGAAATCGCGTTTGAACGGGATAAAACGGGGTATACGGGTATCTTATGTCCGTTTCCTTGATCTAAACTACCTCTCCACCAATTTTCAGTACACTGTTTATAACTCAAGAACGGATGAAACGATTTGGCTGAAACTGACTATATATATATATATAGATTATCGATGTTTTCTATGTTTCGGTATTAAGGTTTTTGGCATTAAAATATTATTATAGTATGGAACCAGATTAGATGTTTATTGCGTCTGTTAAGAAGCCTTAGGAAAATAGTACTACCAGTAGAAAGTTTTTGTTCTTTGTATCACAAAATATTTGGAAAACCTAACCTCACTTATCACACCTTTTAGATAAGGCCTGTGTCCACAACGAACTCATAGATATCAGAGTGTATTTTCAAAGATTTTTAGTAGTCAAAGGCTACCTTGAGAAAAGCACTCCCAAGAAATGATTAACTGTTCTTCGTGTCCATGTCTTCCAACCTGACCTTTATTGTACCTGCTGAAAAACTTCACCAGCTATTTGAATTTGAATTTATTTATTGAAGTACATTAACAGTTTACGCACACAACAATAACTTAAAATTAGATACGGCTGAATTCGAGTACATATTTCAATTTAAAAAATACGAAACATTTGCCATAATACTTAAATACAACTGTCGTAGCCAGTTTATACAAAAATAGATATATAACTTATTTGATACAATTAAAACAGTACAAAAATTATCTACAGAACAAACGCCCTCTCTATTCTCTCCCTAAAACTATACAAAGAGTCACTAAAAATGTCTAGGTTGTGGTCCTAATTAATCTCATTATACCCGGTCATCTTTCTGGCGAGCGAGGACTGGGCCCTCAGATCGGTGCGAAATTGTATTGTATTGTATTGTATTATTTATTTAGCAAGTTACAATGACTCATCTTGTTAGTAGAACTTAGAAACTATGTTAGTAAGAATCATACATTATTACTGGTTTAAATAATTTAAAGTGGCCACTCCTGCACCGGTCCCCCCGAAATGGAGCAGGAACGGCTTACATAAATACAGTCAAGCCGACTAGCGATCATATTCAGGATGCTGTTACTGCTCGCCCGCACCCTGCTCACCAGGGATGCACACCGCTTGCGCATAGTTGCGTGGAAGCAGTCCACACCAGCTTCAGCAAACATCCCCGATGCACTACAAAAGCGAGGTAGCCGCAGCAGCATCCTGAAAGCATTATTAAACTGGATACGAAGAGCGCCGTAAGCCTTCAGAGTATACTTGGCCCACAGGCTGCACGTGTAGAAGGTTGTGCAGAAAGCTCTGAATAGTGTGATTTTCACTTCCCGCGAACACCGTGCGAACCTACGAACCAACATGTTCGCTCTGATAGACAACGCTCTTCGCTCCCGCTCAATGTCTTGATCGTCTTTGAGATCGGGAGTCAAAACATGCCCCAGGTATTTAAACTCATACACTCTTTGCAATAACTTATTGTTTAGTTTTACAGATGGTATATTGCCATAGCTTTTGCTCCCGGTCCCAAAGACCATAACTTGGCTCTTTTTCACATTATACACCAATCCGTGGGACTTGGCGTACTTTTCACATACCGACACCAGTTCCCGCAAGCCACAGACAGATGCACTCAGCAGCACCATGTCATCCGCATAACTAATGTTGTTCACGCAAACACCATCTATATGACAGCCAACATTGGTGCCACCCAGCACATCGATCAGGTCGTTAACATACAGATTGAAGAGTGTGGGTGAGCTCAACCCCCCCTGCCTCACCCCGCACTCAGACCTGTATGGTCTCGACACTGCCCCATTCCATCTTACGCTATTCACCTGGTTTCCATACCAATACTTAAAGATGTTGATAAGTTCGATTGGTAAATGAGCTTTATGTAGTTTATCCCATAGGATGTCATAGGAGACCAGGTCAAAAGCCCGGGACAGGTCCAGGAAACAGGCGAAGACTGGTGTCTTTCGTTCCACATAGTAGGAAATAGTGTGCTTAACACACAGTACAGCACTTTCCGTCGACAATTTGGGTCTGAAGCCAAATTGGTTGTCATGTGGCTTAAAGAACTTATTTAAATGTGTGTTAAGCACACTATCAAACACTTTCGAGATAACAGTGGCTAACGATATCGGCCTATAGTTGTTTATATCAGCAAGATCCCCTGTTTTGTTCTTGACTACAGGAACAACTATAGTACGCATCATGTCGCATGGCATGTAACTATGCGTCACACAGTAATTAAAAAGCAAAAATAGTACACGAGGAAGGTGCGGGCCGGCAAATTTTAAGTGCTCAATACTGAGCCCATCGTGGCCAGCCGATTTACCTTTAGTCATCGACTTCACAACATTCGCTATATTTTTAACCGAAATCTTAATTTTTCTTTCCACGTTGGGCTCAGCATCCAAAGATGACTTTGACGGCCCGAGAGGGGAAGCTACTTTGAATCGATCTACAAACGAATTTGCAATATCTTCAGGCTCACTTACACCGTCAACGCAAACAGGAAGGCTCGGTCTACACTGCAATCGATTGGTATTCTTCCAAAAACTAGAAAAGTCCTTTTTTGAGTGATGGGAAGCTAAAATATCCATTTTAATTTGGGTTTCATGATTCTGACACCACTTTACACGCGATCTAAATATTTTTCTAGTCTCACACATCTCGTCAAAGGATAGACCGGAAGTTGGTCTACCCTGCAGTTCCCAGTATTTAAATTTAGACCGGGCCATCCTATGAGCTTCCGACACGTGCTTATTCCATCCCACAATAACTTTTCTTTTTGTTTTCCTCTCGTTCCCTACTGCGGAAGAATCCAGAAGGGCCTGCACTATAGCTCGATACAAATCATCAATAACAATTTTGTGAGTATTATCGTTACATAACCTATCACAACAATCGCGTAAATCGGGGGAAAAATCAATGAGTCTTAACCTACGGCTACATTCTAGCTTGTACAACTCTATCTGTTCCGGAGTTCTTACCCCCCACGCAACATAATTTTTTTGAGACGTCTTATTCGAAGTTTTAGGCATAATCATTTCTAAATTACACTCCATTGCTAACGGATAGTGATCAGACCAAACGACATCATAAACAACATACACATTTCGAATAGTGTTCAAAGCAGCTTTACTGGATAAAATGTGATCTAACCACCTTCTAGACCCATTTATCTCGCTTACATAAGTGTGCGTACTACTCGCCATACCTAACTTATCAAAGTCTATACATGACCATTGTTGTTCCAAGCTAAAGTTTAATAGTTCGTAATAAAACTGTTCGTAAGGGTGGGCATTAAGATCTCCCATAATGAATACACAGTCCACGCCGCAGCTGTCTATGATAGCACTCACCGCACTGAGGACGTCCGTAAACTCGGCTAAGTTCGATGAATCATCCGTAGGCATATAAACACATATCACGAGACACGACTTCTCATTGTTTACTACCTTGATTGCACAGATACGCGGATTATTGCACTCAATCACACCTACATTAACAAAAACACTGCGCCTCCATAGCAGAGCGACTCCTCCGTAGGGCCGACCTCTCAACAGGCCAGCCGAAGTATCCATGGCCGATACCCCAGTGCTGCTGAAGTCATCATTAATTGTGTCCAAAAACGGGATTTCATCATTCGTCAACCAAGTTTCTTGCAAAGCTATTACATCGTAGGTTTGACATAGATTACGTATGTCATATACAGCGCGTTTTACATTTTTACAGTTGTATGTAACAAATTTGGTTGTAATACCCATTTAATTTATTTAATTACTCGTGACGGGCTAACTCCTTTGTCTAAAGGAATCAACTTACGGTTTACTCTAAAGTTGAAAAAACGACGAAAGACTATGCCCTGTGGCCATATCTTCTCATCCAAGAACTTAGCTAGTTTACTTCGTGGCACATAGAATTTATAAGCGTTATAGTTACACTGACGCTGAATAGATATTTTTTCTAGCTGCACCGTTTCATTTGTCATCTTGTAAATATATCGCACTATATCGGATTCACTTGTTTTTTGGTGAATATTTGTTATAAA
Organism: Pyrausta despicata; assembly: GCA_963921415.1. NCBI lineage: Eukaryota > Metazoa > Arthropoda > Insecta > Lepidoptera > Crambidae > Pyrausta > Pyrausta despicata. The sequence continues at coordinate 17,137,058 of OY992849.1, forward strand.
TACAGGCGATTTTCGTTCCGCAGCTCTAAACGTTTCTTCCTCGGCTATTACTGCTATTCCAGACTTTCCTTCGATGCGGTTTTTCGATTTGGAACCTTTTTTCTGAACAACTGTCCATTTATTTTTGTCCAACTCGGCTATTTGTGCATACGATAACGTATCCTTTGTTGCATCTCCGCTCAGCTGATCGGCCGGCCGCTCCACAATAGCAGGTCTATTACCGTGCGCCGGCCGTGAGTCATCAAATAAGGGACGTCATGAAATAAGGGACAGCAAAACTGTTTGTAGATGGAGTTGCCAAGTAGAGAGTGAGGAATCGTTATGGGCACCTCCGCAAGAAGTCCCGGCCAGACTGCCCGGTAAACTCACAGACAGACGTCTGTGAGTTTACAATCTTGAATAGAAAATTGATGTCCAATAAACGTCGGCAGTCACTCAGTACTATCTGATCCTAGCTCTTGACTTGCTATCAGCGATCTGAAGAGTTCACCTTCAATTAAGCTACCGATAGCAGTCGTCACGTATGAGGATATCGGCGCGGTCCCGGAGGCATCGATTGGCCGAATCCCGGCGCTCCTGCGGGATCGACGCGTAATTTCTCCAGGAGGTACGTGAGCCGCATGCCGAGTGCTCGCAATCGCTCACCCCATTACGCTGCGATACGCTGGTCGGTGCGAGTCGGGGGCGATAGCGGTGGCATAAGTAGATTGCGTGAAACAGTACCCAAGGATCTCCAACGGGATTGGTCCTACGCTTTCCGCAACCCTTACCCAATTCTTATTATAGGCCCAAACATAGAAACGGTATAAGTGCCAGTGCAGCGCTTCACCAGGTATTACCGTTAACGCTTAGCCCCTGATGATGTATGTGATTGACAACCAAGAATACAAAAACTGGAGCAAAGATATAGGTAGATAGTTATACATTGTATCACATTCATTCGACGTACTCGTAGTTACCAGTGCAATTTTATTCTATCAATCGAAATGCCTAATTAATATGTGTAATGTTAACTGTCATTTTAACTAGAGCAACCAAGCAATGGCCTGTCATTGTTTTTCAAAAATTAATTTTGAGTGACTAAAACAAACCGTAATGAAATTTAATTGAGAGAATAAACATTCAACCGCAACTGTGCATTTTTTATAAAACTGATTACATAAAAATCGCTTCAGCCCATCACTTGGCTCCCCCTCAAAGCATTACGCGGATCGAAGTCAGATCGAAGCGGAGGCAATCAGGCGACTTACAGCTGAAAACAGCTTACTATCGCCTCTATTGTTACAGCCAAAGACACACATTGCCGTCCCAGCGGAGTCTTCTTCGCCCGATTTATGACGATGGAGATAAGGGCTAATTTGTTCCATAGTTGCCCAGTACGAGTAGTTGCTTAGCGGACAGTGGTTTATAGTCCTTCTGGACAATTGTCATTCGTGACGACCGTTTGGTGCAGTGGTCTCCATGTCGGACTTCTAAAACCAAGGGTCGCGGGTTCGATCCCCGCACAGTACAAGCATATGTGTGCATGAACATGTGTGTTTGTACTGGTCTGGGTGTTTTCTATGTATAATATGTAGTTATTTACAAAAAAAAATAAGTTTGTTTATCCGTAGCCTCGTAGCTTAATTTGGGACTAGAGAATTGGCGTAATTGTTGTGAAATAATATTTATTATAAAAATGAGGTTTATTAAAATAAATTCAAATCTTTGGTCTTACAGTATCAATCTTGTGAGTTCACCATGTGCTTTACTATTATTACAATGAACGACTGTGTATCTTAAAGAGCTTTAGAATATCTTTATCAACCACATGCTACGCATCTAGTCCTCAGCTCATTATATTTGTACATAAAAATACTAACAAAGATAAATTCATCGCTGAAATCGATCGCTGGCTCTGAGTTCCACTATGTTCCGTAAAATTTTCTCAGCATGGATAAGTGCCAGTATGCCACTGAATTTATCTTCCTCTCATTACTTAATTGCAAAACGTTTATAAATAAAACGTAACTACTGTCAGGTGTTAAAAAAGTCAGTACCTTCCAACACCTTCGCTAAGCACGACATTAGCGTAGGAACCTATGGTTGAAATATTTGAGTATAAAAAAGAAAACTGGCATTTATCGTCATTTTATGTCTGTAATCGGCGCAGGAGCCGCGGCCTTGCGCGCGCGCACATATTACGCACGTCCTGATGTAGTTTATGTACCTACATACTTCTTTAGTGACGTCATCGTCACAAGTATCACAACAGATAAAAGTACGCATTTGACTTGTCACAATTATCTTCCTTTAAAAAAAGTCTCTAACAAAATCAGTGCTGTCTAATACATTACTAATAACTAGTCTAAACTAGTTTAATATTTTTAGGCGCATTTAAATTGAAGAATAATAAATACACAATAACATCACACACATTGATCTGACTCATTGGCAAGTAGCTAAAGCACTCATGTTACAAATATCAGAATCAACAGTGGCATTACAAATAATCTTAAATAAATACATATAACACCCAGACCAGTACAAACAGACGTGTTCATGCACACAAATGTTTGTACAGTGAGGGGATCGAACCCGCGACCTCTTGGTTATCATCTTGGATAAACAACTTCTTGACCATTACACCACAGTGGTCGTCAAATAATGAATAACTCAAGAGCCCAATCACCTAAATATTATACAATGAATCGGAATGTGCATATTATGCTAATTTAAAACAAGACACTAATTACATATTAAGAAGTCAAACAATCGCTACATCTATTATTAAAACAAACAATGTAAGACACATAGTAAATGAAATGATCCTTTTTCATTCTAAATGAATCTTTTGAATAACTGATAAATATGCCGTATAATTTTTACCGCTAATCATGAATAACTTAACATACATTGCCAGTATTCGGTAGCGGCGAGTATCGCTATTTATAAATAATAATTCTCTAATTATACTTCTAATTACATTTATTGGCCAAATAAAATGACCGTACTAATAAAATTGTCAATTAATTGTAGTAATCTTGCAAATATGAATACTGATATTTATAACAATATTTTAATTTTCTAATCAATTAGTTGTTGAGTTGATTGATTGACAGGTTTTGGTACAAGTTAAGTCATACAGTTTTGTGTTCAATTACTGGAACTGAAACATGCCAAATTTGAGATAAGACTGTCATTTCTTTGATTTTTCTATTTCTTGGAGGGAGAAAAAATACTATACTACTCAGTTCGGTTGCATGAAAAATATCTTGTATGAAATAGACATACAAAAAAGGTTTGATTTTATTGATTGTTGATACCGTTTCGATAAACCTTCGGAATGATAATATACGTAGGTACATATTTAAATATAATAAATAATAACAATGTACAACAACATCACATACATTGTTCTGACTCCGTGGTAAGTAGCTTTAGCACTTGTGTTACAGATATCAGAATCAACAGTAGTTTACAAATAAACTTAAATAAATACATGTAACACCCAGACCAGTACGAACAGACATGTACATGCACACAAATGTGTGTACAGTGCGGGGATCGAACCCTCGACCTCTTGGTTAATAGTCAACTTCTTGACCATTACACCAAAGTGGTCGTCATTACAGGTTAGTACATATTTGAATGTAGTTATACATTGCATATCAAACTAAATTGACAGCCAGTATCCACCTGATAAATATACGCTGTCAATTGATTTATATCTTGTAAGTGGGTATATTACCAAGTTCACTCTCAACGAAGCAGTCGTTAGTGATGTAACCGGCCTGATTTAATAACCTTAATTCGATCTAATCGAAATCGATCAATCGAATCATGCGCCAATCACCGCGGCCTTGCGGAAACACGCACGCCACGCACCTACAAGAGTACCAGTATTGAAATGAGACACTTTTTACGGATTAGTTCGCGATTTATTTACATTTTAATTTAACCTGACATTTCGGACCCTTTTCAGCGTCCGTGGTCACAGGTAGACTAAAGTGGTAGTTGTCATTACAAAGTTTGGAAAAAATTGTAAAAAACTATACCATCACTCAAAAATATTAAATTACGTTCAAGCTGGTGGAATTTTCTCTATTAAAATTAGGGTGTCTTCTAATTTAAATAGCCTCACGGAAGGAAAGAAAAGGACGTCTTGTTGCGAGGTCTTTCGGTTGTTCAAAGCGTATGAAGTGGTTGGGTATATCTAATGCTTGTCTCATTTCAATTTCTACTGTTCGCGTAAACCGTAGACACAAACGTAGTACGAGTATTGTCAAAAAATGTAAGACTTGAAAAACGATCTCTATTTAGATGAGTGACGAATTATTTTAAGTAAATATACAAATGTCCTAACACAAATGTTTAATTTAATAAGTAAAAATTTGATATCCTTTATCAATTCAGTTTTTTATCGCAGGCATTGGTTGTCATAAATGAATTACTAGTTGTCATTTTACATTCTTTGATTCTACTAAATAGTATGAATATTCAAATAAGAAATCTTATTTCAATAAATAGCCGTTAAATCATTAGTTTGGTAGTGATACCAAAAGTTAAGCAACCTAAGGCACGGATTGGTGGTGTTTCGGATGGGTGACCATTTTGACCACACATGACACTTATTTGATCAGAATAAGTGAGCCGGTGTTGCTCCCGGTTAATATCGATAGATATAGTTGTTAAACCTGGTCAGAAGCCCACGGGCGGGTTAGTAATATCTGACAGTAAGGTCACTTACCTTACCCACACCCCTCCACCAATCCGCACTGAGCCCGCGTGAGGGAGTATGGCTCGATCCACCTTATAGTTGAGGTGAGATCTGTGCCCAGGAGTGGAACGTCAGCCTATGCTGATAAGAGAGAGTCGTTAAATTGTTTAATATGAAATCAGTAGGTGTTAAACGCAAATTGCCCCAATCGTTCGAATGCAAATTAATTCGATCCAAAACCAATAGATCATTAACGTTATGGCATTAAAAATCAATAATCAATGCTATGAATAATAGGACGATTAAAATGGCGCTTAGTAAATGTCTACACACGGACAGACAAACATATAAATAACGTTCAAGGAAATCGAGCGATGGATCTTGGAATATTTTTATTGTAGCTCTCCTAAGGTGTTTTATGGCCAATTATATACAGCTTTACATGTTATTATAGTAATCACTTACTATAAATAAAATATTTCTTGTGGTGTTTATCCTACTGACAAAATGGATAACATTCCAAACTCAATCTATTTTTTTACAAATTTGACGCACTTACAAGAAAAACTTATCTAAAACAATAAAATAAATAGAATAGAACTATGTTTTTCAAAACTAAATGCTAATTTTTAAGAGGTAGCCGACTAAAATTTTATTACTGTTTTATTTCTCAAATATAGAGTATTTTTAGGTTCCAAAAATTAGATATATCATCATAAAGTAGACTCAAAGAGGATCCATGACTAAGTTATCTGCAAAAATGAGTGAATCCCCCTATATAAATCCATTCTATGACCTTTTTGGGGACAAAACGGCATGCTGAGTTTCTTGAGAAGACTAGAATTTTAGGCTTCCTAGTTAGCTCAGGTCACGATGCGTATTAAAACGTTTTATCTTGTCTCGTGTCGCCTTCTCTTCGCTGGAAAGCGAGCTTTAACCGAGGTCAAATGTCAACTGATGCATCAGATTGGCATTGACATTATGTTTACTAAATCTCGGACAAGCAATTTGGTACTGTCAAAGATTTACCGATCTCCTCTTGAGAAACTCAGCTAAAGAATTTTACTTGTTGAAAACTCGTTTTGCATTGACAAGGAAGATTCGTGTTCTGTGTTGTTCAATAATCCCTAAACAGTACATACTACTTTACTTAGTTGTTGCGCCAGTCTAAAATTTTATTTATATACTCAAAAAATAGCAATCGCACTAAATATATCTCATATCAAAACTATACATAAATATATACAGAAACTAATAAACGTCACGTGACAGTAGGTACAATCTAGGATCTGAGCAGTGAATATTTGAACATAGTAGCTGTTCATTCTTAATTGGCTCTCTTTTTTCCACTCTCTGTCAAATAAACTGATACTGTAAAAAAACAAACTCAAAAACAGTGTGATCAGTGTTTCATTTAACCTTTTATTTGCCGACGGATCACGAAACCCTGGTGCATTAAATGTGTTTCTCCCATAAATCAACGGACGTCATGCGGTTAGGAGGTCGGTTCCTCCACAGCACAGAGATTAGTTTCGAAACGCCTGCGCCTGCGCAGCTCGAAGGCGAGCCGCTTTCGTTGAAGGTCCATCCTCGTTAATTGATCCATGTTTTGTAATAACTGTAAATAGGCCATGGCACGTAAATTTTTGGTGTACACGAAACATTCACTGAACTAAAGAAAGAGACTGCAGTTATGTCATTCTTGGGATAAAATGTATCAAAAGCTTGCCAAGGTCTTTTCTCAAGTTTCGTTTCTCTTTAAGGAAAAATGTAACAAGGCAAAAGAACAACAAGTGATTGATGCTGGTACTAAAGCAGAGTGCTTCGTTCTAGAGGTACCGAAAAGGTGTATACTTCCATGTACCTCAATATACTATGATTTGAAATCTGAAAACAACAGCAGGAAGTAAACTTAATGTTTCTAAGTCCCTAGGTTTAGTGGAGCGTATCAATTGTTATTGCTTGGAAAACGTTAAAATGTAATGTTATAGGCACGACTCATCTTGAAATGAGAGTTTTTTGCAACAATTTTAGGTGCAACACTAATCAATCCGCTAATCGATCATGCGTTTATCGATTAAATGCTTTGCGGAAAGCATAATCTGTGACCTTGTATGTAGATCCTAAAGTGATGGGCGCTCGTGCGAGCGATTAAAGATTTGCAACGATCGCTAATAGTTGTGGTTATCCTCACGAGATCAAAAGGTCGAATTTAACAGTTTTTTGTCACGGACTGCCCAGGAAATGACTGCCAGACTGTTAGTTTTTCTAATAATAGATTGAGTTTCATAGTCCTATATTTGCGATCATTAGATTTTTTTTTTAATAATAATAATCAATATAAATATACAACAACATCCCATACATTGATCTAACTTTGTGGTAAGCAGCTTAAGCACTTGTGTTACAGATATCAGAATCGACAGTGGTATGACAAATAAACTGAAATAAATACATATTATTATTATATAATAAAACTAGCTGACCCGGCAACCGTTGTTTTGCCATTTAATTTTTTTTTATCACTTAGAGGTATGAAAAATAGATGTTGGCCTATTCTCAGACCTACTCAATATGCTCACAAAATTTCATGAGAATCGGTCAAGCCGTTTCGGAGGAGTATGGCAACGAAAACTGTGACACGAGAATTTTATATATTAGATTGTTTGTAATTGAACCCACGACCTCTATTTATTATTTAATATTTATTTAATACATAATACAATATAAAATTTACATAAAATCTATGTTAGAGCTAAAACGGTCCTCGCTCAGTATACGTCGTGTCAGCAGATGGATGGCAAACCACGACACTGATCATAAAGAAAGTGTATTACTTTTTATTTCTTTAACTTGGTTCTTCTACTACACTCATGATACTAATAGGAAGAAGCTTGGAAGTCCTCATTGTAACAAAATTCTGATAAAATGGTTTACATACTGAGTTTACGCTAGGTATTATAAACAGAATCTAATCATCCCCTGATTCCGTCAACTTTTTAGGATGATTATGATGGATTTTAAATTTTTAACTTGTTATTTTTCCCTACAATTAGGTTTACCAAACTACCACTTTTACCGTTGGTGGTTTTCCATTTTTTACATTTAAATATTTTTTCAATCTATTTACTTTTATAATTCATAACGCAACATAACAAACGCAAACTAAATGCACTCAAAATCAAAATGAATCGCATGTAGTAGCCGCATAGCGTGATTGCGACAAAAACGAGCGGTCATTTTGTTTAAAAGGATTGCGGAATAGCAGCACGTCTCAGCAGTTCTGCTTTATTAGCCTTTAATACTTGCCACTTGTTTTAAAGTGTCGGCGAAAAGTGGACAAGTTATTGTCTGTTTACCTACTCCATGGTATTGAGCAATCTTTGTACTCCAAACTCAGTGAGGGTGGCGAGGTGAGGGTCTGTTTAAAAAAAAAAAGAGGCATATATGTATATACATATCATGTAGTCTAATACGCTGAATGACACCAACGATCGTTGACATACTCTTTATTATCTATCAAAACGGTCTGCCTTGATAGATTTTGTATGGGAATACAAAAACGTGACGTCACAGTAATGTATCAGAAATCGGAGACAATTGACCGAACATTTATTGAATTTTGTGTGTTGAAAAATTCGTTTCTACAGCTTTTTGGAAATATACTGGTTGTATTTACTTCAAAGGAGCTATTTTATTTAAACGCCATGGTCTCGAAAATATAAGATAGGTGTTATCATGCCTATTCTGTGAACATAGCAATGGTGTCTCCTAGATACCTATGTCAAAGGAGTCACTATGAATTCTACATTTCCTTTTGAAATTACCCTCATCTAAATTTACATTTCCTATCGACTTTGTGTAATAATCGTAACCGTAATCGTAAAAATATCAAATGTTCAACATATTTTTACTTTTAGCAAGCTATTAAACCGCGACCCCTGCCCCCAAGAAATGCCTCATCACAGTATTTAATTAGCCGATATCAATTAACCACGCAACCACTCATTCCCATAGCCATATCACACCAGTAAATACCAATGCATTCGATACCATACCGGTTCCGCCAGGTCAACAGCTCTTACTTTCCCATACATTACCATTCGTTCGTCCATTGAGTCCAGTAATTCTATTAAGCGTAGAGATGGGCATTGACGAAATAAATTCGGTATCAAAAGTAACGGGATACGGGAACCAGATACCGGATAGCTGGCAACTTTATGGGCAATAAAACTGTGAGCCTGTGTCCCCGTGGCGAGCTCGCGCCCGCTAGAAACGGGTACCGATAGCAGATAAAGCGAGTGATTTGTTTTGACAGAATTGTGTAGAAAAGTTAAATAGTTTTACACACCGAAATGTTATGTGTACAAGAAGAAAGATGCTTTTACAGATAAGGGATGCATCATAAATACGTGCAATTAGCTAAATAAATAAAAATTGCGTGATTTCAGCAAACACAGTTACAATTTAGTAATGGTGTCATTTTTGACGTGACAACGTCTTATAAATTGGTTTGCCGGGTGACACTTCAAGAAACTGCGTTACGCTGCTCCGCTCACGTTCCGTGCTCACAATGAGAGCGAGTGAGAGGCACGCGTCCCTTCGACTCGGGCATGGTTAGCCCGCCTAAGAGCGAGTGAGACAGACATAAAAAGTGAAAGGCACGCGTCCCTTCCACTCGAGCACAGTTAACCCGCCTAAGAGCGAGAGAGACAGAGCGAGAGAGAGAGAGTGAGAGAGATAGGTATACACACCGGTTCATGTTATACGAATGAATATTCACATTAAAATTATTTTACCACTCAAAGTCGTTGTCACGTAAAACTTTCGCCCGTATACCGACTTTACAGGCAACCAATTTTTTTTTGTTTAATAAAAATGTTTGATGAATGATTGGTTAGTTTCTTAAGTTACCTAGAAAAGTAAAAATTATTCCTGGCCACTGCTACTGCAAAAAAATGATGCCATTGGTCAACATAAAGTTTCTTATACCCCTTTGACACTTAAAAAAAAAGACGTGTGGCACTCGGGGACTGCCGCGGTAAAGCTATTGCAAGACTACACGCATATGCTTAATCGCACGCACACAAACACAGTGCCGAAGTCTGCCGAACTGAAACGACGTTAGACGATGTGTTAGGTTTCTTTCGTTACATAATTTCTTGATTTGGCCGTCGCGCTCAAAGCTTGCGATAATAGCTATGCAGTAGCTTAAAAAAGTATTACGGTATCTTGTCTTTCACCAGCTTTTCCTGCTATCCGTACATTACGTATTTCGTAAAGAGGACTATAAATTCAAGGTTATTTCGTTATTACAGAGAGATTGTACAACATTTGTGGGTGATAAAACGTTATCACGAACCGTAACTCATTCCACAATAACTTCATATTTCACACATTTGGACTTTACATATTCCTGCGGAGATTTATCTCGTGGCAATAAAAGCGCTGTTAAACACTAAACGGAATATTTAAATTAATCAGTTATTACCTAAATCACTTGATACTGATCCTATTCATAAATCAAACTTTTTTATTAAGCTGTTTACGCAGAGCCTTAAAATTTAAAGTAGAACACTATTTACGTAAAACTTTATTAATCTTGTATATTCTGTGGTATATAAACTCATTATACACATGCTAAAGTACATTAATAAAAGTTTGTTTAAATACATGTAAAAAACATACATACATACATAGTGGTTGGGACCAACCTTTTAAACATATAAATGCTTGTGACAGGAGGTTCCGCTCTCTCTCAGTGGTAAAAGTTTTTTCAACACACTTGCTCGTAAAGTGAGCCTTATTATATCGTTCTTAGGGCCATAAACCGAACTATAACATACACGTGCATAATAATATTACACACTAGTGCATAATAGAATGATCCCTACAAAGTTAAGTTAGTACCTAACTGCAAATTATATGCGAGTAAACAGAGCATTTTCAATTTAACCGGGTAATACAGTTTTTTTTGTAACAACAAAGAGGTTTTATGCCACCGAAAATCCATTTACATTTTTGAAATAAATTAATGTGTAATTAAGACGAAAAACATTTATTATTATCAAATTATTTATAATTCACAATAATTTCTTATAAAATATTTGCATTTTATCACTAAAATTATCATTTTGAAGTAGGCTGTATGGCTGTAATCAATCACCTTACATTTGGCGCGTGCAAAAAAAAAATTGCGCGCCATTTCCCAATTTTCCCATACTTAATTAAACGATTTATGCAATACATGTTTGTTTTTTCCTCGCAAGTGTGTTGAAAAACGTCGTATGATACACGTGTGTATTGATGATTACCGTCCTCGGCTCTCTTAAGACCCTCACCTGACGGCTCGGGTCTCAATGGCGCCTCAGCGGTAGTCACCAACATTACACACTTGTACCATAATGTACTATTACATGTTATTTTTAAATGTTATATTGAACAAGTGAAATAAGTACCTACTTTAGTTATTTTATTACACTGTTAAAATTATACTTACTTATATTGTACTTTGTGTGTACATGAATGATTGCGTGCTTGTGTTTAAATAATAAATATAAATATACAACAACATCTCATACATTGATCTAACTCTGTGGTAAGTAGCTTAAGCACTTGTGTTACATATATCATAATCAAAAGTGGTATTACAAATAAACTTAAATAAATACATACAATACCCAAGCCAGTACAAACAGACGTGTTCATGCACACAAATGTTTGTACAGTGCGGGGATCGAACCCGCGACCTCTTCGTTAATATTCAACTTCTTGACCATTAAGTATACTAAAGTGATCGTCAAAAGAAATATTGATAGTGTTTATCTGGCTTCTTACCATTACGCATAAACATAGTAAATTGAAAACCAATATAAGCATTTCTCTTAGTTGTTCAACAATGTGGGCACGCATTGCATACCTATTGGAAAATTTCCCACTAAACCATTCCTTGAAGTAACGCTAAAACACTTGATACTTACTTACAAGTGCTGGTAAGCACCTACATCAACATTTGACCACAAAATATACTTCGACGATGTGAAAGACTGAGAACGGTACGTCTAAGCTTTTAGTGCCTTATCTTTTGATTTGAAAGTGTGGCCGATTAGGTCAATAACATCAGATTTGTATTTTGAGCCTGGCAGTGAAATGCGGTATTCTACTTGATGAAACAACGTCTAGATGATGAAAAAAATATTTTTAAGTATTTTTGGTACACTTCATACAAAAATAATGAATGAAATAATAACTGATGACGAGCGCTCTGGTGTAATGGTCAAGAAGTTGAATATTAACCAAGAGGTCGCGGGTTCGATTCTCGCACTGTACAAACATTTGTGTGCATGTGCATGTCTGTTAGGACGTTAAACCTGTGTGGGTGTCATAAGTACTTGTTTAAGTTTATTTTTAATACCGCTGTTGATTTTAATATCTGTAACACAAGTGCTTAAGCTACTTACCACGGAGTCAGATCAATGTATGTGATGTTGTTAAAAAAATAAAAAACAGACAGATGTGATGTGAGCATTGATTATTTAAGGAAAGTGCACCATAAGAGTTTTGTTCAATTCGACACATGAAATCTAAGACACATCGGTACTTACAACAAGTAAGTTCAAAGCACTGGCTTTTAAAAAATCTATATTTGAGTATCAAAACTGGGCCAGATCTCATTATTTACTAATCCATAAATAAAGTTTATTTAGTTTTCTTCACTATTAAACGTCGTTAATTATGTTTTGTGGACTTATCTCGAATAGGATCCCCAAAAGATAATTAATGAAAACCTAATGATTGTCATCGTAAAAATGGTGTATCAAACGCGGCTTTAGCGGTTCGAAGTAGGTAAGCAACAAGTTAATCGGAGACAAAACTGGGACTATTAACTAAAGTATGGCAAACTTCTATTTTGGAACCATATCGTCTGCGATTGACGTAATCGTGTTTTTGGATCCGTTAGCATAACAACTAAGACGAGGAGGATTAAGTAGTAAGGTTAAAACGAGCTTTGAATAGTCAGGTTGCAGGTGCAACAAAATACTGGCATTCAAACAGCAGTAAGTAGTTTACATATGAGCTGAATGATATTTTAGAAGAACATATTTAATTATATGATATTTGCAGTTTGAAATCGTCTATTTTTTATAGTATCGAACTCCAAGTTGAACTTTAACCAATTTATTTAATCATAAAACATGAACTAGCTATAGTTTTTGCAAGGACCATTGGTGACGACGGCCACTTTGGTGTAATGGTCAAGAAGTTGATCTTAACCAAGAGGTCGCGAGTTCGATCTCCGCAATGTACAATAATTTGTGTGCATGAATTGTTTTTACTAGTCTGGATGTTATATGTATTTATTTAATTTAATTTTTAAAACCACTGTTGATTCTGATATCTGTAACACAAATGCTTTAGCTACTTACCATGGAGTCAGATCCATGTATGTTATGTTTTTGTATATATTTTTTATATACCTCTGACAATTAAGCCCAATCCGTAAGTATCTCAGAGCTATTAAGCCCAGTTATAATTATTGCGTGGAAACGATTGGAAATTTCTTAATTCACATATCGCAGATAAAAAGTAAAATTGACGATCCGATGAACGATTAATTAGCGAAGATGAACCACTTGTCACTTAACTCAATCGTTTAGCGTGTTTGGCCGAAATGAAATCGAGGCATCGACAGTATTCGGTATTCATAACGGTTGGACAGTGTTTTAAACGACGATAAACAACATGTTTTTCACAAAACGACTTCATTTCGCGGAACATCACCTCGTATTAGGTATCAGAATGCGAGCTCTTTAATAAAAATAGGTATTTTTAAATCATCATCATCAGTTCGTCACGAAAAGATAAACTAAGCTTATTAAATTCATAATCAACAATCATTTTAAATTAATCCTGTATATCCATATTAAATTAAATATTAACCTTTCGATGACCAAGTAAATGATATCGGCTTCGTAAAAAGGACGAACCGTGGATAAAAGAACCTAATTGTTAATGCCAGTTTAAAAGTAACGGGCATCATGATTTTCAAACCTATAAGATAAATTTATTGTATCAAAAATTTCCTTATTACATTTAAAAAATCTACTGAACCAGATGTAAAAAAATAAAATAAATGCTAAACTAAACTACTAAAAACTAAACTAAGCAAATATTTTGCTCGTATTTTATATATTTTTACTTGGTAACTATTCTTATTATGTAGGTTAGTGCTTATTTGACAATTTATTAATAACACAAAAACAATTATACATTATAAAGAAAGTGAAAGTTGTCGTGAAGCGACAAAGAAGGGAAAAGGGAAACGAAAAGAATTGAGAAAAAAACAAACAAATTATATTAAAAGAAAAACAGAAAAAAATAAAAAGAAACCTAGACGAGTGAGAGAAATGAATGAGTGAAAATGAGTGAGTGTAGTGAGTGGAGTGGGCGTGGGTAGGTGTCTTCTCAAGATTAAGCGGGTCCGGAGGCGCCGAAGTGAAGCGAAGCGTTCTTGGAGTAGTCCGTCGATGCGCAGCGGTGTAGAAGCTGGAGCGCAGCTGTGCCGGAGACCGTGAAGACACCGGTGATCAGCAGAGGTAGCCGCGATGGCTCTGTCAGCAAAGGCAAGCAGTTGATGTATCCGATGTAGATAAATTTAGGAGGAGGCAATGCTCCCTCCGTGGGAGTAAAGTGAAAATCTCCTTAATAGGAGCGAGTAGCAAAGTAGGTAATCCCTCCTCGGAGTAAAGAAGAATAGTCCCTCCTCAGAGTAAGGAGGGGCAAGTCCTCGCAGTCTCTCGGGCTAGGAGAGGATAGCCCCTCACAGACCCTCCTCAGGATAGGAGGGGTCAGTCCCTCGCAGGCCCTCCTCAGAATAGGAGGGTTCAGTCCCTCGCAGTTCCTCCTCAGGCTAGGAGGAGTCAATCCCTCGCAGGCCCTCCTCAGGATAGGAGGGTTCAGTCCCTCGCAGTTCCTCCTCAGGATAGGAGGAGTCAGTCCCTCGCAGGCCCTCCTCAGGATAGGAGGGTTCAGTCCCTCGCAGTTCCTCCTCAGGCTAGGAGAGTTCAGTTCCTTGCAGTCCCTCCTCAGGCAAGGAGGGGTCAGTCCTCAGTGTTGAAGAGAGTGAGGTCCTTCCGGTGGTAGAGAGGTACTGGTCTTCCTGAAGTACTACTTAAAGTGTCGTATAGTAAAGAGTTTACTGTTATAGAATCGAAGCCAGGAATAGAATGAGTCAGATATGGATGGTCTGGGCTTATATAGGGCCGGCCGTTCAAATTTAGAGCGTGGATAGAACGCGAAAAAACTCGTGCTTTGCAGAATTTGAAATGGAAATTGTATTGAAACTTTGCTAAAAGTTGTCAATTTTCAGAAAAAAATAATAAGACTCCCGTCACTCAAAATGTCAATCATAGTGTCAAAAAGTACAAAATTCGGAAAAATACTAATAAATCGTGTTCACAATAAGAAATAATTATGCTGAGAAGGAGAGGAAAACCATTTAAAAGTTAGTTATAACCCTTTTTCCCTATTTTACAGCGGAATATCACATTTATAGGTGATACAAACTTTGACGTTTATGAACACGTAATTAGAAATTCCTTATTTTTCAGTAAAAAGTGAACGAAAACAGATTCCACGGAAAAGAATAATAATACACGCAAAATGCATATATTGTGAGAATGAAAATGACTGGAAACCCAAACCGGGAACAAATTATTAACCGTATACCAAGTGAGTATGTACGTCGGTACAAAGTACATGCTCGATTTACAATGTAACTGAAGGACTTATTAAACAGGTATTAAATAGGTAAATTAATATTATGCTACTACTTTTTGAAGATTTTCTGTGTCATCATATGACTTCCTCATGAGCCATAAAAATATAAATATAAATATTTATTTGCGTTTGGTTAAGAACACTGAAGATGGTCATAGTTATTAATCAGCAATTATACATCCGCTTAATCAACCATTATCAAATGGCATGCAAATCTTAAAGTTATATTGGGATAATAAATTTAAATAATAAAATGTCTATCAAAACAGTCACAAAATGTCAACAAGTCATCACTAAAAAGATAAAAAAATATTAGATATCATCTTTTATCGCAATTTAAATATTCCTGTATAGAGTAAAAAAACTTTTCTCTAAGCCAGTTGTATAATTCTTTTTTGAATTTATTAAAGGGTAGGTCTTGAATTACTTGTGGTATCCTATTATATATTGTCATACGCATCCAATAACAATTTTTAATTATAAAATGCTTAATTTAAATAATTACTCATGTTAACTATACATTGGAACAGAAGTTAACTATAATTAATAATGGCCACTATAAGTGATGCCTCATTTAAAACGCCCATTATTTTTTTCGTTTAGCATTGTTAGCTAAATCATTGGTCGATAAAGTCATTACGGAGGCATCCACTAGAAAACTGATGTGAAAGTATGCAAAGTGTTTCAATTGAGCATTGGTTAGGAGGGCACAGATCAGGAAAGACAGACAGCTCGCTTGGTTTGTTTTTTTTTAAATTTTTAATATGGATAACCAGACATTTGGCCGCGATCTCACCTGATGGTAAGCTACGATGCGGCCGAAGATGGATCATGTCTGGCTATCAATAGCCTATTCACTCTTTTCTTGAAAGCATCTAAATCATAATGTTCCGGAAATACTTTAGGAATATTTTAGGAAATATTTGTTCCTTTGTAAGTTAATAGCACCCAATGTTAGGCTTTCGGTATGATGTTCAGTATACTTTTTGAAATATCCAAATACTTGTAGCGTAGGTTTTTTTTTGTTGTTTTAGCGCAGGGGACTTCTCTTTGTAAGTTGTACAATAGTGCAAAGAGAACTTTCGTAACTAACATAGTGTTTTCTTTAAATAGTATATCGACAATTCTGTTTGAGGTTACAAACATATATTTTTTTTATTATTGTCACAATCACTTAAGTGCGTCATCATCTTCGAAACTCCTAGTCTACATTTACCTACAACTAGGAACTATTTTCGAAAAAACCTCGCAGTAACCTGGCATTTTGGATTGATTTGTCTGTTATATTTATTGAATGGCTTAGGTACGAGTAATAGAATGAATACGATTACACACTAATAGTAGTTACAATGTATTTACACGTCCACACTTGGCACTCATTTGCTCTGAGCAATTTCCTTTTTGTAAACATCGAATGAATCACAGATGGCTCGTTTACGTGTTTATGTTTTGCGAGCGGTTTATTTGAGACATTTTTATTCCTCACGCTATATGATGAGCTGGCATGCGATACAGACCTGTTAGCTTCCACAGGAATGTTATGCTGACTATATTATTTATTACTCAATAAAGCAGTGGCATACCTATATTCAATTTATTAATTTATTTTTGACGACTGCTTGGTGTAGTGGTCTACGTGTCGAACTTCTCAAACCAAGGGTCGCGGGTTCGATCCCCGCACAGTACAAGCATATGTGTGCATGAACATGTCTGTTTGTACTGGTCTGGGTGTTTTCTATGTATACTATGTATTTATTTACAAAAAAAAGTTAGTATGTTTATCCGTTGTCTAGTACCCATAACACAAGCCTCGTAGCTTAATTTGGGACTAGAGAATTGGTGAAATATTTATTAATAAAATGTCCCTTGACTCTTAAAAGGTAAATTTATATAAATTCTGCAAGTTACCTTACCATAGTTAACATTAAATAAATTTAAGTAAAGAAGACAGCCAAGGTCGATTCCTTTGATTCCGCAATCAGCAACTTTGTAGGTTTCTACAGATACGTGTAAAGTATCACAGATAATTTGAAGTTTAATACCAATAGAAGAGTTCCTGATGTAGATAAAGTAATGTTTTTTATAATGTACATGGTAGCTACATTTAAAATTAAGGGTTGCTACCAGTTGCATGTAAACTATTGGTATCACACTGGGCTTACACAGTGTACAAGTAACGCCGATATTGATTGAGCAATATAGCCAATTAATCGAAACCGAATAGAGGTGCTTGTGGCGCAGTGGTTGCAGAGCTTTGGTAGTGATACCAAAAGTTAAGCAACGTAAGGCGCGGTCATGTTTCGGATGGGTGACCATTCTGAAGATTTAAGTGACGTCTATATCGATGGATATTAGTCGTCAAGCCTAGTCAAAGGCCCTCGGGCGGCTTAATAACATCTGACAGTAAGGTTGGTCACTTACCTTACACACACCCCTCAACCAATCCGCACTGAGCCCGCGTGGTGGAGTATGGCTCGCACCACCTCATAGTTGAGGTGAGGCCTGTGCCCAGCAGTGGGACTTATATAGGCTGATGAGATGAATTGAAACCAGCTAGGAACAAGTATATATCCAGGTTCAGCTAAGGATTTGTGATGTAAAGATCGTACAAGTTTGTTAGCAAAGGATATGTTACTTAAGTGCAGTTATATTAAATTGAAGCTTCCTTGTGTATGACTCATTTTAGTACGTGCAAAATAGCTATAGCCAAAAGTAAAAGCACTACAAGTCATGTTGCATTGTTGCCTTAAGATCTTCTTAGTCATCATCATCATCTGCTTAGTGTGCTTATTTAAAACTAAGGATATTATTATTATGTACTTGCACTTAGAATTTGTGTGAAACAATAAGCTAAGTCTCATCTCAAATTGCAGTGATATTTTTCAATACCAAATTAGAACCATGATCAATCCTAAATAATTTATGTACATTATTCAGAAATGCAGTCGGCGGCCGCTTACGATCGACTATTCGGAGGTGCTAACAGGAAATCGAGGCACAATTATAATGATTTACAAGACAAATAGAGCACGCCTTTACTGATAACTTCCCTGTTGTTAGTGCCAGTAGAATTGGAAATCTAACTCAAATTTTTTGTGTTATTATACAATAAGTTTGTAACCGGCGAAACTTTGTTTTTTTTTTTAAATACTTGTCTTCGCCTTGCTTTTCTAAGCCTGCAGTTTTTAAGTGTAAAATAACAATCTTCAAAATTGGAACTACAATGAAAACAAAAAGCGGTATTGTGGTAATAAACTTATTTTTGAATATCCAAAGTAGAGTATCCCTATATACGAGTAGAAGTATCTTGCTTGACTAGGTTATTTTGTCAGTGAGATTGTGTACCATATCATGTTGGTTTGGCCGACAAACTGTTACACAATTTGGCAGAATAGTGCAAATGAATTGTAATTAATATGTTACTTTTGATAAAAAAAAAACTAAAAAAAAAACCTAGTATTTGATAACCAGCTATTTAGTGCGAGACTTCGATCCAAACGAACGATTGGGTTATCCATTAGTCCTACTGACCAATTTCGACCACGGCGGCCAATCTCAAAAGAGATCAGCCAACTGCGCAGGAGATATTATTCACTCACTCTCAAACTCCGATGAGACGGCAATCCAACATGACCGGAGAGAGATCAAGCGCAGGACCAACGGCTTAACGTGCTTTCCTTCACAGGGGTGTAACACCACCAACTTCCCTACTACGAGCTGTTTTTGAAATATTCATGACAGAAAATCTCAGAAACAATTTTTGCTCGACCTGGGATTCGAACCCAGGACCTCTCGGATGTAAGACAGAAACTTTGCCACTACACCAACGAGGCAACAATCCATTACATCTGCTTCCTCACTGTGTTATTTCCCTTTTAGCGCTAATACAGGTATCTCAACCTATCCCTACCTAAATAAAGTCTTAACCCATGGCATGATTAAACCAACGACCCAAATAGTAACTTTAGTTAATCAAGCAGATATTTGAGAGGTTCTTGCTGGATCCCGCGATAGATCAGGTTGTTGTGTCGCAAGCGGTTCTATTAGCCGGTGACCTGTCGCGCGGAAGGTCGCCCGGTGCTGATGTCTGCGACCAGTATGGCGACTTATCGAGACCTGCTACTGTTGGATTTGGGTGGATAAGTAACAGTTAATATTCCGATGTGTTTTATATTTTAGTAATCAGTATATCCTCTTTAATCAGTATATCTTCGAATGGCAGCCCGATGGCAAGAAAAGACGTGGACGACCAATACATTCGTGGAGACGACCTGTAAACCAGGAAATAGCTGCAGGTCTACTATGGGAGGATATTAAGAGTCAAGCGCAGGACAGGGGGAGATGGCGACAACTCACAAAGGGCGTTTGCACTACGGGGGTGCAATGGGAAGCCGCTGGATGCGGGAAGCACAGAATCGATCGCGGTGGAGATCCTTGGAGAAGGATGCTCAGCAGTCAGCGTCGAACGGCGGATATGATGATGAATCATAATATTTTGGCTAGATTTGGGTTGCGAATGGTGGAAAGGGTGAAGAATCGATCGATAACGATTTAATTCATTCTTCCGGACACGGTTAACGAGACACGCTTTATGTTCTTTTGTTACCGTGACGATATCGTCCTCGTAAGCACAGGTCGACGGGTAAAGATGTAAGGAGGATTGATGTGTTAACATTGTTAAATAAAAGAATTTGTGCTATATATAAAACTTTTATTCAAAATCGAGAATAATTTAAAATACAATAGCTATGGCATAAAAAAGGTTAAAATTAAGAATTAATTACAATTTACTATATGCCGGGACTAGCTAGCGCAGAGCACTAGGGGAGCAGTGGACTTTAGGTGTTTTGAGCTCGGTTTCGTTAAACATTAGTTTTCAAAACTATGTACATACAAACTACTTACGTGAAATTTGTTTTGGAGCAACCAATAAATTTTATAATACTAAACGTAAAGTATCCACAAAGTGGAGTAAAAACTTTGAATCAAGTCACTGTTAACGAGCTATCACAGTGACATAATAGTAGCAAAATAAACAATTAATGGAAGGATGAAACAGAAAGTTTGAAGTTAAAATTTATACGTAACAATATTAAAAAAGAAGTGAAAGACATTATGTAATTATTGATAATGTTTTTTTTGATGTTTCATTTCCTCATTTGTTACTGTATTGCACCCATGATTACCAAGTTTATGATAAGGACTAATAAAGGAGTATAACATCACTAGTTTTCCAAATTTAAGAGCATCTACGCAGTTGCCAACAAGATTATTGTTATTTATTATACATATTTAATGTACAGAAGATATTATACTATAGAATATATTACAAAATGCAAATCACGTTATACCAACAACAATACACTTAGCAATTAACTGTGGGCCCCACACTAGGAAATTCCTGTGTCGTGGGCACCCGATGGTTCTTACAGGATTTCGACGGATGTAAATAACTAACCACGTGAAGAATAGCCAAAACTGCTTGGTATTGGTATAATTAATTATTTCATTTCTAAATGCATGTCCACAAGTTGCTACCTCGTCCACATCACGCGTTCACGTTTAGCTATCTCTATCTGAAACGTAAACAATCTGGTCCGCGCCGATTTCGACACGAGGAATGTGTCCACTCGATTGTCAGTAATGTCAGCTGACGACGTTTCGTTTATTTCGTGTCCGCCATCATTAACTTTTAGTGCGCTTTTAACTAAATGCGCAGTTGAAACCTAGCCTCACGGTACTGTGGTTAAAACAAATGGCGTTATAATTCAGACAAGCAGTGCTATTGTTTTAGTAATACTTGAAACTTTGATCTACATTTAATTAACTAGAATGACCAGAAATTCTTAATTTTTAGGATTTCGAGTTGAAAAGACTTACCAGAGTGAATAGTTACTATCATCTCATGGTTCGAAGTACAGAAGATGCACAAATTACTTGTTTTTTTTTACCTTAGCAATTAATTGCTTACGTTAAAGTAAGCTTTCAACATACACAAAGTACATTTGCACAAAGATGTTCTTTTGCACGCCATATTGCAAGCTTAGTGTAAGAGAGCCAAAACTGTCTGGAACATTTCTCAGAACGCTTTGGGGATTCTTGATAAACTCAAATAAGACACACGTTTGTATACAGATTGGAATTCTAAAAAATTAACAAAGTAGTCACGATTCAGTTATAAGAAAACCACGTTTTATGTAGTTCCCCTGAATTAATTATTCGACTAAATTTTCTGCGGATTTAATCATTTTATGATGTACGCCTTAATTCCTTTGCGCTTGAAAGCTAAGGATTTAACTACATCACATACATTGGTAGTAAGTAGTAGTGGTGGTAAGTAGCTTAAGCACTTGTGTTACAGATATCAGAATCACCAGTAACTTATATATAAAATAGGTTAAGACATATTTGTTTCACGTCTCTTTAAGATAAGTGATACTACCGGGACCGGTTACCGAAGTCCACACATTTAATTGAATCGGAATACAGTCTAAAAGTTTTTAGTAGCTCTACACTGATTCTGCGAAAAGCCCTTTCCCAACATGGCAGAGTCTCACTCCTAGAGGCTAAGCTATGATCCATTACAATAACTGCATTATCCTAACATGTTTTTTTCCTTTATTACTCATCGAAATGATGCGTGTGGCTTGAGTGGAGTTTCTAATAAGATACGAAGAAATTTTAGCGCATTTGCAACTTTAAATGTATTTATTGTAAGAGACGCTTTCCATTTTAGATACAGAAATGAAATCAAGGGTGAATCTTGTTGTACGAAATGAAAATATATGTTTATACCGTATAAAATAATAATCTATAGGAATCAGTTATATCTTAATTCAACTTTGAGAAATTTTCTATAAAAAAACAATTAATGATATTTTGATTAATCTTCTCAATCTAATGGTTAACCCATAAAATTAGCCTGCAGGCTTGTTCACTGCTAATCTATTGTAAAAATATATCTACAAGCAAATTGTAATTTATTTAAAACTAGTAAACGGATTCAAGTTACCATGTAACCGATTGGTTCTTGATTTTTTCTAGCTATGATTTAAAACAAAATGCGCAGCGCAGTGGGTGTCCCGCTTGCTTGTGCTACTAATACAGGCAAAAACTATGTTTATTTTTGCAAACTGCTAACTAAGGGATATTCTAGACGGTCTTATCGATCTAGCCGCCAACTAGGTAAATCTTTTAATGTTGGTCATTAGTCAAACCTATAAGGCAAGAGCTTTGCTTGATTTTTTTGCATAACCTTTCGCAGTTTCTGGTTTGATTTGATAGGTAATACACCACAGTATACATTGCGGTTTTTATGTGGTTGTGATACGGACGATTTTGTTATAAAAATAGATAAATATTAACCAAGAGGTTGTGGGTTCGATCCCCACACTGTACAAACATTTGTGTGCATTAACATGTATGTTTGTACTGGTCTGGGTGTTATATGTATTTATTTAAGTTCATTTGTAATACCATTGTTGATACTGATATCTGTAATACAAGTGCTTAAGCTACTTACCACGAAGTCAGATCAATGTATGTGTTGTTGTAGTATATTTTATCTCTCATTTATCATTTAAAAATGGTTAGCCTTATGTGCTGACCACTGTACCTAGGCACAGGGTATTATTATATATGTAACCCAGGTAAGAACTTTGGAAGCATTGTATCAGGCAAGGTAGTCAACAATGCATTGAAACTATAGAGCAAATATCTCGAATAGTTAATATAAGTGAGTGTTAAGAATGTAACTTGTCTAAAGACTGCGCAAAACGATAGTATTAATGAAAAAAAAATCAAATTTAAACTCAATACAGCTTTTACAGCGTGCATCTACACTTTGTAAAAGCTGTATAGCAATTTTAACCTTATTGGTGAACCATCGATTGACATTCAAAGTTCATCCTACTAGTTAACATTATTAAACCTATTAACTATTTATTTATATTTCTTGCATTTAATAGTTCTTCAATAGCGTAGAATCTTGCGGAACTGGTTCCAACTAAGTATCTACTCGTCCTAAAATTATAATTTTGCCGTAATCGACGCACTCTTTGCCAAGGTCTGTAATTATGAACAGATAGATAAAACTGATGTAATACTACCTGTACGTTGTCAGTGCACCCAGACATGTATTCAGGACGACTTAACTATTTATTTCGACTGGAATAGTGTCATATCTAGATTAGAGTTACTGATAGTTACAGTACAATATTATCGTAATAAAAAAAGACATTGCCGTCTCATCGAAATTTGAGAGTGATGGAACAGTGAGCGCACCCCTGTGTATTGCGTTCACACTTGTGCACTATAATATCTCCTGCGTAGTTGGCTGATCTCTGTTGAGATTGGCCGCCGTGGTCAAAATCGGCTAGGAAGACTATATTATATCTTCTTCTTACATATAAAAATGAATTGCTGTTCGTTAGTCTCGCTAAAACTTGAGAACGGCTGAACCGAGTTAAATAATTATAGTTTTAAACTATTCGTGGAAGTCCAGGTAAGGTTTAAAAGATAAGAAAATTTGAAAAAAGCAATTGCAGAACAACGTCTGCGGGGTCCACTAGTTATGAATAAAAAAATATTTTTTTGCCAAAAATTAAAACTATTTCTATACCACGTCTATCTTTCCTTCACCAAGAATTGTACCCCAAAAGCTTCGTTCTGAACATTTGTTTCATGGGCCCGACAGCAAACCTGGCTCTGGGGGCTATTAAATACTTTTGCGGGGTTTACATTTTTTCCGCTAATCACCGGCAATCACGGTGCGTTCCTCTATTAACACGTTACACTTGCACAATTAGACAAACCGCCTGAATTCTATGTAGTTATCCAGCGGCCCGTAAAAACCGATAAAAAGGTTGATAGGCGATGCAACGCTAAAAACTCGCTCAGCGTTTAGGATCACGCACAATGCAATACGATTTATATGAGAACAGTTGAAGTTTGGTTTTTTATTGGATTCCTATTCGAGATTGTTAAGAATTAAGTTCTTGCTGTTTCTGATAAAATCGTTGATGAATGCATCAGTTCTAGAGTTATTGATACCTTTGAATGAACGATATTAACAGTCTTGCAACAAAAATGATGACATTATTTTCTACCTACTAAGGGTTTACTGGTTTACAAGTTGCACCCCCGTGCCTCGGAAAGCACGTTAAGCCGTAGATCCTGCGCCTGATCTCTCTCCGGTCATTTCGGATTGCCGTCTCACCGAACTTTGAGAGTGATGGAACAGTGAGTGCACCTGTGTATTGCGCTCACACTTGTGCACTATAATATTTCCTGCGTAGTTGGCTGATCTCTGTCGCAATACACAGGTGCACTCACTGTTCCATCACTCTCAAAGTTCGGTGAGACGGCAATCTGACATGACCGGAGAGAGATCAGGCGCAGGACCAACGGCTTAACGTGCTTTCCGAAGCATGGGGGTGTAACACCGCCAACTTCCCGACTTTGAGCTATTTTTGAGATGTTCATGACAGAAAATCTCAGAAACAATTATGGCTCGACCTGGGATTCATAGGCATTACTAGTATATCAAAACAATATTTATGCTTTGGTATGAAGTGCCTAGTCGATATACTTGTTCTAAACTTCCTTACTTAACGGTATCTAGTTTATCGTTTTAGATTCCGAGCGAAGCTGGGGCAAAAACTATCATGTCTACTCTAATAATACCTCTTCTTGTCTATAGACGCTGGATTAGGCTCTAAAACCTGATAGACGAACGATAAAGCAATGAGACATATGTTTTTTAAAGAAGTAAGTAACAGGATTTCTCATGCCATTGGCCGAAGCATATTGATTAAAAGCGCTAATCCTTTCTCATGGAAAAATTACTGCTGGGTTATTCTGCTGTTTCTTGAAACGAAATGACAGCGTTTGCATTTCCTAAAATAGAACAAAATTGAGATTAGAAGCACTGTTGTAAAAAACAAAGCAATCACTTCGCAATAGAAATTATCTGTTTCTACAATGTTTATTTTAATAGTTTAAAACTGTCATTTAAAGTGTTTTTAGCTACTCACGAGATAGGTTTAACATTATCCTTTATGGAAATTACCCTTGAATCAAGGCAAATTAGTCATAGACTTTTCGAAACATGTGAGCTTTAATAGAATGACACATTTTAAATGAAAAAAAACGTTTTTCACCTAGCTTCCCACATTAGCCTGTTGCAGTCCACTGCTGGACATAGGCCTCCCCCAAGGAGCGCCACAGCGCACGATCTCCCGCCCTCTGCATCCAGTCACTACCAGCTGCCTTCTTCAGGTCATCTGTCCATCTAGCCGGGGTGCGTCCCACACTACACTTACCTAATCGTGGTCTCCATTCGAGAACCTTCCTGCTCCACCTCTCGTCGACATTACCTAGCTTTACGAAATACAATTTGAATAAGCTCACCACAAAATAACGAGGATCGAACAGCGCCCTAATAGCGTTCAACATAACAATTTCTCTGTCAGTCCGTCAGTGTGTATTGTAAATCTTTCATTCATCATAGCATAATCGAAAATAAGATCAAAAGCCGTGTATGAGCATCGGATTATTGAATGAAATAGACAGAGAGAGCACGCGGGGTGCGCAGGCGCGAGCGAGACGCGGCTAGTATTACTGCGCCATTCGATTTCTTTTCAAGATCGATACACAATAAATCTTCCGTTGTTTTCTTTTTATGCTCTTGTCTGGTAAGTACTCTCGTGTCGGACCGAGACAGCCAGTGGCTACTGTGTTCGGGTTCCATTCTTTATTTGTACACTCAATTTATCGACACTTTACAGCCGCGTTGATGCTAGATTTTTTCACAATAACTCGCCAATAAAATGGTAATGTATTTCGATTTGAGCGAGGATATGCATTGTTTTAGCGGACGTAAATCCTACATCGTGTTATTGGTTGACGCTGTGAAATAATATCGCTTTGACTAGGACGCAATAGAGGCGGGTAATGGAAGGTTCCTCTTCTCTCTATTAGAAAAAAAACATAGTATGATTAGTTAGCATTTGCGTCTATTTTGAAATTGTCAGTATCAACAATCCAGGGTGCATGAGGTAGCTACTCTATGACAATCCTCAGTACCATAGTGATACTGATAGATGACGTTCAGATATAAGTTATAAGTTAGCCAGTTTTGGAGTAGCTGAAATCTAAATACCGTAAACTAAATATGAAGTAGTAAATCCATACCCAATCTAATATTATAAATGCGAAAGTAACTCTATCTGTCTGTCTGTTACTCAATCACTCCTAAGCTACTGAACTAATTTGCATGAAATTTTGTATGGAGATATTTTGATACCCGAGAAAGGACATAGGCTACTTTTTACCGCGGGAAAATGACGCATTCCCATGTGAAAATTCTAATGGGATGATCGCTTTTTGAAATTTAAAACTTGAGAACGGTTGAACCGATTTCAATAATTTTAGGCTTGAAATATTTGTGGAAGTGACAAACCAGAGTAATTTAGTTACTAGTACGAAACAATATATCCTTATATATGAAACTACTGCCGCGGGAACGCCTTGTGTCGTGAGTTATTTGTGGGTAGGCGCGCCTGCCAATCCGCGCTGTAGGTAGCTAAGCAATAATATGGCGATTATTCCGAACGTAGTATAGGCTGAATAAATAACCGCTGAGATATCGACGGTCAATTGAGAGTGATTCCGTTGAAATTTTACATTCGTAACACAAAGTTCACGTGGATGAGTAATTGAGGCGATGGACAGTCCGAGAAAAGTTCATATCAGCCTGTTGCAGTCCACTGCTGGACATAGGCCTCCCCCAAGGAGCGCCACAGCGCACGATCTCCCGCCCTATGCATCCAGTCACTACCAGCTGCCTTCTTCAGATCATTTGTTCATCTAGCCGGGGGAGTCCCACATTACGTTTACGAGAATAGTTGCTTTCGCTGATTTCTTAAGTTTGTCATGAATGTTTCCGTCAGAAACTATTAGTAGAGCAATTGTTGTTTTTGAAGGCTATTTCAACGCTCACTCAGCATCAAATTTAGTGAGATCATTTCACAACAAACCTTACAAACTGGCCATGCTACCGCCGTCATTTGTGATCGTGACGCACATTTTAGAGAAAACATAAAGCTTCCGCTTCGCTCTCATTTTGGCGAAACCATAATATATTTTTTAGCAGATTGTTTTGCAATAAAATAAAACGCAAAATTCAATTCATATAAATGATTCACCATTTTAATACTTTACAGCCGGCTGATCACTTTACAAAATAACCAAATTTACGGTTCGACTGTGGCGATGTATCGATGAATGAATATTAAAATAAATCGCTCCAGCGAAAACATCGTTCTGCTATAAAGGTGATGTACAATCGCAGCGACTCTTACGATAATGTATATTTAATTACTGGACACTTTTGATTGGAAAAATAATTTATCGGTGCGCGCCGCCTGATTTATCGGAGCTTAATTTGTCGGTGGTGGATGAAATATTATCAAATGAATGAAATAATTCCTGAAGTGCATATTATTATTATCGTTAAAATTTGTACTTACCTAAAGTTTCGGAGTAGCTGAAATCTAAATACCGCGAAACAAACTGTTCACATTAGTGAATATTACTTTGACTTTGAATATTACTTTGACGACCACTTTGGTGTAATGGTTAAAAGTTGACTATTAACCAAGAGGTCGCGGGTTCGATTCCCGCACTGTACAAACATTTGTGCGCATGAACATGTCTATTTGTACTGGTCTGGGTGTTATATGTATTTATTTAAGCTTATTTGTAATACCACTGTGGATTCTGATATCTGTAACATAAGTGCTTAAGCTACTTACCCCGGAGTCAGATCAATGTATGTGATGTTTTTGTATATTTATTACTTTAAAGGCGACACAGCCCTTTTAGCTCTGACTTAGCTTCGTGGTGTTTGATGCACCACACTTAAAAGGGGCAATTGAAGCACTTATTTTCAAATTAAGGACGATCACAACTTTGTTGTGCTTGGGTAGATAGCGTTTCTATATTTTTCTCTACACTTGAGCGGTACAACTAAAGGTCAGTGATGGTTAACGATCGCCAAATTGAAGGTTAATTGAAGCGGCATTTATCGCTGATCCAATCATCGCAGCTGCGCTTTCTTCGAGCAAAACTGCGTTTCTTGACGAGAAATCCACTTTTTTTTAACACATCGCCGAGTGATGGTTGCTTTTTAATGATTCTCATCAGTACGTTTTCATGATTGCGCTCTCTACTCGTAATAGCTACGGGTCTATTTTTATATTTGTCTAAATTAGCTGTTGATCTTTTTGCTAGTTTTTAAGAGTTCAGGACTACTTTCTTTTTTTAACTTTACTTAAGAAAATTTATAGTGATTGGGACAGTGTTTACATTTCATTAACAGTGTTCTGAATGCTATATAGCCAATCGTGGGGATTGTCCACTAAATGGCAAACTAATTCCATGTGTCAAGCCTGTTGCGAAATACTACATTTTCTAAATTGTACTAACATAGGAGATAAGATATTGTTACTAACAATCTGGATCGAGTTGTCTGAAAAATAAATGTTTTTATTTTATTTTTTATTAAGTGGCAAAGAAAGACTTTTCTTTTAACCTTACTTTTGTAATAAAATATATTTTTGTTTTACCTATAGAAGACACTGCTTTTCAATAAAAACAACATTTAAATTTTGAAACAAATGAACAGCAATTGATATAATTTCACCTTTCAACGCACTGGTATACCTATTAGCTCTAGGCAAATAAAAGATTTTACTCTAGCAGACGTTAATACTTAAGCCGACTCTTGCATCTCACTCACAAATAGTGAGATCCAGTATGAGTGAAGCAGACGGCTGCATTTGGATACGAATGGATTACACATTAACATCCCAGGCTGCGCAGGCGACGATTAGTTCTGCCTTCGACTTGAGAGAAGGAACAGATTAATACTTGAGCTAACCACAGGACTTGTAATGCACACAGCCTGTAGCTGAGAAATGTGTTATTGAATTGCTACTAGGCAGAACCATTAAGAAAAGGTGTAACTATTATACCGATATCAAGCTCCTGGTGGAATGACCGGAGCTCCTTAACATTAAATAAATATGCAAATCGTATTGCTAGCCTGAGATCTGAGGATACAACGTGTAGTGGCGAAACGCGTCGAGTGTTTTGTTGGTGTCAATGTTGTGATTCCAGGTGCATCTTCTGTGTCACGTTGTGAGTTGTATTGTAAGTCCTGCGACTTCCAGCTCTAGTTTTTTCAGGTGGTTATAGTTGGATGTATTCGGGTTTCTACGCTGGCGTCGTTTAGTGGAAATTTAAAGCAAAATAATCCACTTTTTCAGCTTTAGCCTGAAATCTAGCTAGCATGAAGTAAAAATATTCCCTCCTTCAATTGCAACTCCAAAAACTAAAACCAACCTTCTCTCATAGCAGGTTTCAAAAATATTAGATTCTGTTTACTGTATTTGATTGTCTTGTTCCGATTTGTTACAAAATACGAGAAGTCAAATTTCAGTCTACTTGCTTAAGAATTAAGACTTCCAATATGAAAGAACCGGTAACACACCGACATACTTTGCTAAACCAAAGTTCGACCTGTTGGCTCTGTTGCTGTTTAGTTATAGGTACTAAATATTATACAGCCTGCGCCATTAGCTACCGTGCGTCCGCGTTTAGGAGAAAATTGCCGATGCGCGGGCGCAGACGGCAGCAGTTTCGTTAATGGGATAAACAGAGTAATTGTGGGCTTGTCGGTCAAGCCTAGCCGTTAAGAGTCGTTTATGTCGTGTTACCAATAATGGTTCGACGAGCAATATTTGTACCAGATTTAAAGTATATTTTGGCGGACATTACTTGTCAAAAATATTTTTTTTAAACCGTTTGTTCGTTGTTTGTTTGTTGTTGTTGAAATGATTTTTAAGAAAACGCTACTATGTAGGAACATAAAAATATTCAATGCGAAAATATTTACACAAAATTTACCGTTGGTTAACATTTAACAGTCCCTGACCTTCTACTATCAGTATTACGATAACAATAGAAAGTGCAAAAACGCACAGAAATAAGAAAAGTCTAAAGCAAAAAGCATTAAGAAAAACCATTCAATGCTATTTTACGATCCCGACACGTAACGGATCAACCCTTCGCGTCCGACTTGATCCCCACTTGTCGTGTTTTTGTTGAAAATATCCTTTGGCCATTTACTTCATATTCCAAATACCAATAGGGCACAAAGAAACGTGAATGAAATGTCTACTGCTCCGTTTCAATGGGCATTGCATTCTTGTTATTACCCAATGAAATACCAACACTGTGCGTTTAAATGTAGAGTTAAAGTTACCTTGGTGGGAAAACTAGATGATGTTCTTAGCGTTGGAAAGGTTGGACACAGGCTAAGTATAAAAAGAAGGCACAGCGAGCTCAAGTACCAGGGCCACAGAGAGCGGAGGCGGCCGGCCGGTAGCCAGTAATGATACCACTGCCTTATAGGGCGCGTGTTATGATGCTTGGTGGACTTATTGTGGACATGACCATTAATTGAATTTAAAACCAAAAAAATATGAGAAATCTAGCATTCTAGCATCCTTCCCGATGACCGGTGCCGAAATTTTTTTTTTTAGTGTTAAGTCTTTTCGAACTTAAAAAGAACGTTGTGAACGCAAAAAAAAAATAACAGATAAAATCTAGCATTTAAAAATTGGTTGCCTGTAAAGTCGGTATACGCGCGAAAGTTTTACGTGACAACGACTCTAAGTGGTAAAATAATTTTAATGTGAATATTCATTCGTATAACATGAACCGGTGTGTATGCCTATCTCTCTCTCTCTCTCTCTCTCGCTCTGTCTCTCTCGCGCGAAACGTGAGCGGAGCAGCGTAACGCAGTTTCTTGAGGTGTCTACCGGCAAACCAATTTATAAGACGTTGTCACGTCAAAAAGAGAGATAAACAAATACAAAGGCAGAAATAAATAAAAAATACCTAGACTATTTCAGGTGCTCTAAGAGATTCGTTTTCTTATAGTACGATATCAATAGGCATGTTTTATTATGTGGATTCTTGTTGAAAGTTTGTTTGTTTTTAGGTCTAGCGTAATTCGGTATTCTTATGAACAATTTAAAAACATACGTCCACGACTTCAAACAAACAATTTTTATTAGCAGAGCCACTCTACGAAAATCCGAAGACAGGTCCACGTTAACCTTGCGCACCGGCCCTCAACCATCCAGTTTGTCCACTCTCATTAAGATCGAACAGCCCGTACTTACTCGTCACATGACAAGCTCCTCGCAACTCCTGTGCCCCTGGTACCCGCGGCTTGTCTAGCTCAACTATGATCGTAGATAACTATAGATTTCTACGATCTATGGACGGAAAAACACTATCTGTCCACTACAAACTTAATTAAAGACTTGTTTTGCTACGGACCATACGTATTTATAGGTTGTGTATTATCCTAGGCAAAGTCGTTATAGGACTCGGTATTGACAACTGGAGAATATCCAATTTAATTTGAGTCCATTTATAAGTAGGAAAACTTTTACCAAAATATACAAAAATATTTTTTTTGCATATTTTTAAGATATACCTATCTTTAATTTTGTGAAGTGCTACAGGTCACTGATCTCATTCCATTGTTAATTGTAAAAAGATCTTTAGCCAATGCTTAAAATAGGCGTTGTGTTGTAAAATCGTCCACTTATCTACAACTATTATGCTTTACTTAGAACCGTAAGTTCTTTTTAATTTTTCATCAGTACTAAACTAGTTTTAATTTATATCTCAAGGCAACAAAATGTCGTGTGATGTAATAACCTTTTATAGTGCGTAATTATAGGTTCCCATAAAGGACACATAAATTGATGGCATTGCGCGGGATTTGATGATACAACCAATGTAATTATTTTTTAATTATTCTGACGTGTTACTGATTGCAGTTGGTAGACCACTCTCTTCGGTTTTGTGCTACTAATAATGTCGAGTCTTAAAGATCAGATATACTTATATTCTAAAAAAAATATTAATATCCACTGTTAAAAAAGGCTATTGATACGACACTATTTTAATATGTATTAAGGACATCTATACTTGTTCACCAATAAAACTTAAAGATAAATATATGCAAGGTGACTTGAATTTAGCATTAGAAAAGATGCACAGCCTTCAAGGTTTCGTTATCGTCACCTTCAACTAATATACCCCAATGTCAGCCCGAGAAAAAAATGTGTTGCGTAATTAGTTAATTACGTATCTTAAGACAGAGCCAGAAAAATGAAATAAATCCAATGTTATATTACTTAAAAACGTGACAATTTCTAACAGAGCTTAGATTTTAGTTGATAAACAAGTTTGAATTAGTGATTTAGGGAATTTAGTGAAGTCAAACTTTATCCAGCAATATGAGTTACTAGTAAAGTGTGATGCTTCAAGTTACTTGTTTTCTAATTTTTAACTTGAACTTATTAGCAATATTAGCTTGGGAATATCACTCTTTGACCTCTTGTGAAAGTGATCACGAAATGCTGTATCTTACAAATTATAGAATCGTAAATAAACAACGGCCTAGTTTCAACGAAAAGATTTACAGATCACTTATGTTAATCTTAATCAGTAGGCATCGAGATTATCATAATATCTGATTAATGAAAAATATTGGTCATTAAGACATAATTAGTTACAATTCTCGAAATAAGTATTAACGGAACCTATCTGTATAGACCAGGTCGTTTATCCTTCAATGAGATAGAGGAGTGCTGGTGTTATAATATTTAAACGTATTCTGACCCAGCGGTGGACGAACTCAGGTATTTATTGGGGCCCATTAAGATATTTTAAATGATCTGTTTGAACTCTAATAAATAAAATTATTATTATTAATGTTTAATTCCATATAGTGGGTTTGTAGTTACAGAAAAACTATCTAACGAGCTAGGGTTAGAAAGTACAAAAAAAGGACATCACACAAAATATGGCTTACTTAATATTTACCAAAGCAGGTTTAGAACCAACATGGACGCTGTTTCAGAGCCTTAGGATTGGGGAGCAATAGCGACTCTCTATCGCCGCCAGAAGGCTGTTGCTTATTTGATTGATGAAAACATGATTTTTCGATTCCAATAGGAATCGATTTACAAATGTCCAATTAACTAAACTATGCTGTGTTTTTAATGAAAGTTTAATAAATAAACTCGTAAAATAAACAACCCTTCTACCAGTCGGGTTGCTTTTAGATTCGTGAGTAGTGTATGCCACCTTTGGTCTTATCAAAACTCAAAATTGATAATGAAATTGATTAAAGCAAATTCAACCCGCTGTCTTAAAAAAATCTTGCTCCCAGACTGTTGCTTCGTCGTGTTTTTCAGTTTAAAAATTAACACCTGAATTGTACAACACTATTTTGGACGCAACTTACTTTTTTTTGTTTCTTATTAAGATTTTATAAGCAAGTTACTTTGTAAATTATTATAAGTTTATAAGTTATTTACATTAGCGATTTTTTAAGCGAATTTTTAAGATTTCATAAAACCTCCCTGTCCCTAACTCCACTCCTGTCACACACCTGCTTATCTCGGCATCGGCAGCGATAGCGCGCGGCTACCGCGCGGCTCAAATGCGTTTCCCTTGTCGCCTCGCCGCGCGCCGACCTTGGGCGATAAGCACCGGAATTTATGATATCCACCCGATTCAAAGATACCAAGCTGATTGGGAAACTCGAGATTTGAAATGGAATCATGAAGAAGGTATTCTAAGTTTTGATAATATTAGCAATATGTAGCTTTTTATCTCACCTACATTGCTGCGTCAGAATCAGTATGAGAGTGTCGTCAGCACACATTCTCTTTTGCCAATTTGCGATATTTCTTTTCACTGCTTCGGTAGCCCTGCTGATGAGTGAATTACTGAATAAACAACTTTGGAATTGGGCCCCAAGACTGCTGCTTTTTATTTTAAAAAGTCGTGCTAAATATAGCAATTACTCTAAGATGTTCTTAGGTAATTTATCCAGTTTAGCAAGCCATCAAAATATCAGACTGTACTAACAAATAGAAATCTTACCCACAGTTACCGCACTTAACTTTGAATACTACTAATTGTTAAATAGCAATGTAATATTACAGTTGCGTTATAAATAATTGTATGATTGCCAACAATTAAACGGTATACAAACATGCCACGCAATGGACTTATGTACCTTTAACGCAGATCAATTTACTACGCCTAAACACAATAATTGAAAAAGGTGATAAAATATTGAAAGACAAGGAAAATCAAAACATATTTTTGATGAAGAGGTCAAGGTCATGCAGAAAGTGCAGTGGGCAGACAGACAGAGTCAGGCAATGGGTGCTATATAGATATACATATATATTACATTATTGTGTCTCATGTAGAGTTAATATAATAGAAAATTGCTCGTTGCAATGTTAAACTATTTATAAGTGCAACTTTACACCAATTACTGTAAAATTATCGTCAAAAAGGCTGACGGCTGCATTATCTAATTACCTGCGTTATACACTTTAGCCTAGGTATGCTCTTCCTGCGCCTGCGCCGTGCCGTCTCCGCCATGCGGGCCGCGCGTGACCCGCCCGCTACCGGGCGTAGCGCACGACGCCAGAGAGGACCTACTCTTTATTGTTGTTGTTTACTGGGCTTTGGTATTACGCGATCTTTATGGGGTTTATAGTTCGTCTGTTCAGTGGACGTCCTGAGCTGCGCTTAGATCAAAATAGTGAACTTGGCAGGCACTGTCCTGCCCGCAATTCTCGCAATTTATCAATATTTTCTCATCGTTCACACCTTCCCTGGACTTTCACAAATAATTTAAGCCTAAAATTATTGAAATCGGTTTAGCCGTTCTCGAGTTTTAGTGAAACTAAGGAACAGCAAATCATTTTTATATATAAAAAAGCGATCGTCCCACCTGAATTTTCCCATGGGAATACGTCATTTTCCCGCGGTAAAAAGTAGTAGGCTACTTTACGGTCCTTTCTCAGATATCAAAATATCTCTATGCCAAATTTTATGCAAATTGGTTCAGTAGTTTAGGCGTGATTGAGTTACAAACAGACAGACAGAGTTACTTTCGCATTTATAATATTACATTAGTATATAAGTATGGATGTAGAGTACTATGTACTAGTAGTACGAGAAAAACTTTTCTGTCCTCACGATCATCAGTACACTTCGCTAAATGTCCTGCTCACCGCCACTTGAGCTGACTGATGCGCTGGGCTATCACTGCTTCTGTGGAGAGTGACGTATGCTACAGCTACTTCACAACCAGTAGTTCAGTTATCACCCAGCTCAAACTATGCGATCAAACAACGGTTGGCGGATACAACCTTTAACGTGTTAATCTAGAATGCTGCACCACCCAACATCAGGGCAGCCCCATTTTGCCACATTGGCCGAATAGTATTCAGGCAAAAACGTCTCATCATCATATTAGTCTGTTGCAGTCCACTGCTGGATAAAGGCCTCCCCCAAGGAGCGCCCACAGCGCACGATTTCCCGCCCTTTGCATCCAGTAACCACCCGCTGCCGTCATCAGGTCGTCTGTCCATCTAGCCGGGGGGCGTCCCACACTACGTTAACCTAAGCGTGGTCTCCATTCGAGAACTTCCACTAGCAAAAACGTGTACTAGATTGAAATTTCAGAAACGGGCTTACGGAATGGGACCTCTTACTGTTCAACGGTTGTTAATATGCAGACCTAAAAGACTCGTAACAAGATTTATGACTTGTTTGTTAGTGATTGAGGACGTTGAAGTATGATCGAGATTAGCTGGTAAGCATTATTAGCAGTAACCTGACGTAAACTAGAAGCTGGTAAAGCCTTACATTAAATAAATCGATCGAGTATTTTAGGCGTATTTCAACTATTTATTATTAAAATGTTTATCCATTACTTAGTAATAAAACGGACAATCTTCTCAAAAGCCGTATCATTGTAAGTGAGTTACAATTAGCACTTCAGTTAATCAGCAAACGTATATAAGTACAGCTCTCATTACTGTCAGTTTCTGTACACAGAGGACATTAACGACTATCTGTAACACTTCGTACGAGTACTCGTAGTTTATCTTATAAGATCAACTTAAAAGGTTTATTTTAAAGCAGATATGGGTTAACTTAACGCTTTAAGGCAATTCAAAATTGCATAGGAGAAATTGGAAATGCATTCAGTTCTAGTTTCGGGAATCCAACTCAAAAAAACTACCAAAATCTAATTGGTCT
Organism: Pyrausta despicata; assembly: GCA_963921415.1. Taxonomy (NCBI): domain Eukaryota; kingdom Metazoa; phylum Arthropoda; class Insecta; order Lepidoptera; family Crambidae; genus Pyrausta; species Pyrausta despicata. The sequence continues at coordinate 17,173,761 of OY992849.1, forward strand.
TTTAAGGCAAAAACCTTTATATGGTTCTAACAAGACCAAATAAAGCGTGGAATTGGAATAAACATTTCGTTAAGTCCGACTTCCTTATGGGTCGAAGTAAGGCGATTAGAAAAAAGCGACCGCACATCCCAGCCTCGAAATCCGGTAGCTTAATTTATTCGTGTCGTTGTAAGGGATCCACAAAAAGACAACTGATCGTATGAATATACTTAGGGGCAAAGGAGCCGCTATCGGCCGGTAGAAAGTCCAGTAATTATGTTGTTACCCGTTAAGTGCAAGGAACCAATTACAACAGTTTTTAATAAGACGGCCGTCTATGAAGGCTGGCTGATGAGGGCTGTTCGCTACCGTTATTAATAAATGTTTATCCGACTGAAACTGTTCGTTGTGCTTCTCATTAATCAATCATATTGTTTTGACATTGGAAACAGGTCGATATCTGCTAAAAGCTTAACTATTTGTAAATTCATTTGTAACTTACAACATTTAAATAATCAATTGTGATTTATTTTGTAAATATAATCATAGCCTAACAGATGATTATGCAATTGAAAACTTCATCTTGATCCGTGAACAGACCTAATTCAAGCAAGCTTTTATGCAATTTGTAAGTGTTTATTTGTCCACCTGAGGACTAGTGACGCAGTGGTTGTAGCGCTTTGGTAGTGATACCAAAAGTTAAGCAACCTAAGGCGCGGTCGTGTTTGGGATGGGTGACCATTGTGACCATTTAAGTGACGTCTATTTACAAGCATCTCCGTGCTTCGGATGGCACGTTTAGCTGTTGGTCCCGGTTAATATCGATAGATATTAGTCGTAAAGCCTAGTCAGAGGCCCTCGTGCAGCTTAATAACATCTGACAGTAAGGTTGGTCACTTACCTTACAAACACCCCTCCACCAATCCGCACTGAGCCTGCTAGGTGGAGAATGGCTCGGACCATTTATAGTTGAGGTGAGGCCTGTGCCCAGCAGTGGGACGAATAAAGGCTGATGATGATTTGTCCACCTAATAATACTGCTAAATAGAGGCCGAAAGATTTCTAGATCGTAGGTTTGTCAGCGGCTGACATCCAGTTCATTGTCAGTCCATCTTGTCGGTGGGTGCCCTACACTGTGCTTTGATAAAGTTAATATATTCAGCGCTTTGGTAGTGCTTACTAAAGTTAAGCAATCCGCGGCGCGGTCGTGTTTGGGATGGGTGGCCATTCCGAATCTTAAAGTGACATCTATCACAACCATGTTCGTTACGCCGTTTGCTGCCGATTAATATCGATAGAAATTAGTCGATAACCTTCTGAGGCCCCAGAGCAGTTTGACAACATCTGACAGTAAGGTTGGTCACTTACATTACCCCTTCACCAAACCGCAATATTCAACGCGTGGTGCATGGCTCCTACCACCTCACAGTTGAGGAGAGGTGTGTGCCCAGCAGTGAGACGTAGGCTAAAACTATACTATTCTGCTTACTGTTATAGCCTTATACTCTCTGGTATAATCCCGCCCTGGATAGGCGCAGGCGCATGCACTAATGAAGCGCTAATGAGCTCGCGCTTATCGCGTGATAACGCTATCACGACTCGGCCCCTGCGGCTCTGATGAACTTTTTGTGACGGACGCGAGACTAAACGAATGGAAAATAATACTTTTATCTGATCTACGTATCTTATTAGAGACGAAGCCGCGAAGGTAGGGGCTTTTAAGAGCATAGTATCCTGAATAATCTAGTGACAATAGAAGATTATTAAAGACACATGAAAATCGAAAAATCTCCCAGAAAACCTGTTGAAGAAGTTAAAATCAAGTAGGAATTCTGTGCCATTTGGACTCACTGGTCTAACAAAGCCGTTTTACTAGTCAATGGGTTCAAAACGTTATCTATGCATGTGGATTATCCCAGATGGTCAAAAGGCTACTACTATTTTTGGATCTCGTTTACATTCATACAGATAAATAGAAAAAAAGCCATGACTATCTTAATCATGAAATTTTTTCTACGTATTTTTGGCAGTATTAGTTATAGCCCGTATTGGTATAATTATACTATGCCTTCTATTATTCTTGTAAGATTTAAAAAAAATCTGTCTCTTATTAGGTATCTTATCTCTCTTTACTTTAAGCTTATTGGGATATCTATTCACAAGTCATGTAAGCACGATTATATTGAATAAGCCTACACATTATCCTTCTTTCTAAATCGGCGTATAAATCACATATTCGCAAATGACTAAAAAGAGTGTCGTTTGGTTCGGCCAAACGACACTCAAACCTTTCGTTATACCCAAAAAGATCTCGACGACGCTGTCACTGTCCACATTAAAATATCGCTCGTACCTTTGAAGTTTTAATACACGCTACCGTTCGGTATCAGCGGTCGGCGTAAATAAACCGTGTCCCATAATAAAAGTGTGGATCGAAAAAGGATTATTTAGAGGAATAAAAGCGTGTGAGACACGCAGTGATGAATTGACATGTTACCGGGGCCATTAGGACCGAGATAAGGAGGCATTTGACTCAATCCGCGGCGCGCGCGCAGCGGCTCGGTATACAGGGCGTGAGATTCAAACTTGGAAGCGTAGACTTATCTAAACGTAGTTTATTGTTTTGTTAGTCTAAGCCTTCACACTGGCAATATGAGTAATAGTGAAAAAGTTCGCTAATAAAGTCTTACGGCATAACACACAAACATTAAGATTTTGGTTTATTGAGTCATGAAAGTTAAAATGTCTTAAATATCTAACAAGCGATTATAGACCCAAATAATTCCATTAAAGATGGCAGACTGTGATGTATGAACTATATTTTAATTGAACAAAAACCATTTTAACTTTATGTAGGTCTAACAAGACGAAATTTACAGTTACTTGTACACGACAACAGTGATCATGAATCATGACAATTCTTTACTAAACTAAACTGTATTGTTGTATTAATGATACCATCTTATGCAGTTCTGACTTGCAATAAAATTGTTACAACAAATTTTGTTGCAGGTTTCTGTTGTAGGTTATGTAAAAATCGTAACACCCCGTATTGTAAGTGAAGTGTGCAGCGAGATAGGCGCAGGCGCAGTTTATGCGGCTCCTCGCCCGGTAGCCTTAATGAGTACCGGCTTCCGTCAGTACCGGGTATCGGTACCGGCCCGGGTGAAACATATCGGGTAATGAAAACTAGAGTACGTACTTGAACGAAATGTTAGGTGTTTGACACATGACAGCTCTGTCAGACGCTTACCCAACTGGTAGCGGGTAATAATGTTCTATCCTTTGACTGAATTATAAGCTTATTTTTTTCCGACTTTACAGGCCCTTACTCCGCAAACTCAAATTATATACCTAAAGTATCTTGTTAGACCGTTTCTTTCTTACAAGAACCATGACATGGAAACGAAATTTTTAAAAATCTGACGCTCCAGTCAACTATTTTAATTAGGTTACAACATAATATTGGTAATGACAACTTTAATATTGATAACGACCACTTTGGTGTAATAATGGTCATGAAGTTGACTTATAACCAAGATTTCGCGGGATCGATCCCCGCTGTACAAACATTTGTGTGCATGAACATGTCTGTTTGTACTGTTCTGGGTGTTACATGTATTTATTTAAGTTTATTTGTAATACTACTGTTGATTCTGATATCTATAACATAAGTGCTTAAGCTACTTATCACGGAGTCAGACCATGTTGTTGTATATAAAAAAAGGTTGTCAGAAAGAAATTGCTTCAAGCACCAAGACAGCCTAAATTATACAACTTCTGTTCAATTTGTTGCTTAATTTATTGGTCTAGGCACATAGTTCTGGAAAACTAACCTTAAACAAAAGAGCTGTCTCATTTTTTCCGAGTGTCGATCAATAATAATAATAACAATTCAAGCGTAAACAAATCACGTGCGAAGTGACAATAAAGTGTTGTGCGTTTTTATTGGTCGTAAAATCGACGCTTAAGCTGCGCCTGCGCTTCGAACTTTTATACAGTTATTCTGCAGTAAAATCCTTTTAAGAACATCACGAAAATTAATCATTTAGGAGAAAATTTTGTTGGGTTGTATTTAGACCTATGCATTGTATTTAAACTGTAATGGAGAGCGAGGATTTACTGACTCAAGTAATTTTTTACTTAAAAGAAATCCTCAATCGTATCCCAGACATGTAACAACCCTGATACTAAAAAAAGAATTTGTATTTGAATTTATATTACTACCTATTTTTTTTAAACTGTGGTAATTAATTACAAGTATACAGCATTAATGTAGATACAGTGATTTCTAGATAGATTTTTTGAAACAGTCTGTGTTCCACTTTAACTGCATACCTTCTTATTGTGACGCAATATCTACAGGATTTTATAGTTGGTCTATGCCTTCTGAGGGAAAAAGCTTAAATCTTGTTAGAAACGATTTCTCCATTAGTAATTTCTTTACAACTCCTAAAAACCTCCGACCCGTACAATTATTGTAAATCAAATTTGAAAAGAGGCAATGACAATAGTGACTGAGTTTCTTGCGCCGCTTCTTCTCAGTTCTGGCCCAAATTGTCTCGAAGCGGTGGAAGGGTTAATTTATATATAATAAATATTAGGTCCTTACCTATGAAATTGGCGTTTTGTATGGGAGAAACAAAAAGTCGAAATTTTTTTATATAGCATATTTATTTAATCAAAGTATGAGCCATTGTAATCTATGCACTTTTGCCATCTCATAGGTAGTTCATTGATCCCTTTACTAAAAAAACCATTCGAACGGGAATCAATAAAATCTTTGAAGGCGACTTGGACTGCCCCATCTGAGTTGAACTTTTTCCCTTGCAAGAAGTTATCCAAATTTCGAAAAAAATGGTAATCTGTTGGAGCAAGGTCCGGGGAGTACGGTGGATGCCTTAGAGATTCCAATTGAAGTTCTTCTAATTTGCTAGCCGTCTGTTGTGCAGTGTGTGGTCTAGCGTTGTCGTGAAGCAGCAGTGGCGTAGAGCGATTGACCAGCCTTGGTTGTTTAGCAACTAGCTTTTCCATCATGGTTTGCAATTGCTGACAATAGATATCTGCCGTAATCGTCTGGCCAGATTTGAGAAAACTGTAATGAACGACACCGGCGCTAGTCCACCAAACGCTTACAAGTAACTTTTTATTGGTCAATTTTCGCTTGGAGCAGGCTTTGGCTGGCTTGCCAGGGTCCAGCCATTGCGATGAGCGCTTCCGATTATCGTAGAGAATCCACTTTTCATCACAGGTAATGATTCGATTTAAAATCCCTTCGTTATTGTGCCTGTCAAGTAATGTAACGCAGCAGTTGACGCGCGTTTGCCGGTTTGCTTCACTCAATTCGTGAGGAACCCACCTTTCAAGTTTTTTAATCTTCCCAATTTGCTTCAAGTGGATTAAAACAGTTTTATCACTAACGCCAAAGCCTGCAGCTAACTCGGACGTGGTTTGCGTTGGATCCGCTTCCACCGCCGCCGCCATCCGATCCGCCTTCAATTCTTCATTATCAACTTGGGTGTCCGGCCGTCCACGGGGCTTGTTTTGCAGGTCGAAATTTCCAGAACGAAAACGTTGGAACCAAAAACGCACTGTGTTTTCTTTTGCGACACAACCGCCATACACATCATTAACCCTTCGAGCCGTTTCCGCAGCACTGGTGCCACGGTGGAACTCGTACTCGTAAATAACGCGATATTTCAAATTTTCCATTTTGTAAAAGGAGCGATGCAAACAGAAAAAAGATAAGTAAAAAAACAAATGAATGACGGTTTACGAAACACAACTACATGTGGAAATAGCTGTATAAATTTGAATTTCGAATTCCTAACCAAATAGGAAAAATTTGTGATCAAAGTGGCCAGTACGACAAAACGCCAATTTCATATGTAAGGACCTAATATTAATAAATATTTCACAACAATCACACCAATTCTCTAGTCCCAAATTAAGCTACGAGGCTTGTGTTATGGGTACTAGACAACGGATAAACATACTTAAATTGGCTAGACAACATCACCAATCGTTGACATACTTTTTATTATCTGTCAAAACGGTCTGCCTCCATAGATTTTGTATGGGAATAAATGAACGTGACGTCACGGTCATATATTAGAAATCGGTATCAATTGACCGAATGTTTATTGAGTTTTGTGTGTTTAAAAATTGGTTTCGACAGCTTTTTGGAAATAAACTGGTTATATTAACTTCACAGGGGCTATGTTTTTTAAACGCCATGGTCTTGAAAATATTTAAGATAGCTGTCATCATGCCAATTCTTTTTTTTTTGTAAATAAATACATATTACGAGTATACATAGAAAAAACCCAGACCAGTACAAACACACATGTTCATGCACACTTATGCTTGCAGTGCAGGGATCGAACCCGCGACCCTCGGTTTTAGAAGTCCGACCTGTGGACCACTGCACCAAGCGGTCGTCAAATATGTTGGGACGTGTAAAAGTAAACGTTTTCTCCATTAGCGATTTCTTAACAACTTCATAATCTCCTAAACACCTCTGAACCGTCCGAGGCCCGCAGCCACCGACTTAGGTTTTTAAAACAAAAAGCCAGCGGAAGCCGACTAAGTGATAGCGGCGACTACAAAGCCACTATAAATCACTATGCCATAGTTATCGGCACACAGTTAAGACGTTCGTGTGTCGACGGCGTTTTAGGAACGGTAATTAATGGAATCCCGAAATTGGTTTAAGATTTAATGGGTCAATTGGACCATAATAATTATAGTTTGGTGTAATTTATTAATTGCATAGCTTCTGAATGCAGCTTTTATTTAAAAAATAATTAAATCTCTTGAAATTCACTGAAAATCAGACCAAAAAAATAGGGAACTACGCATCTAAGCAGTATGAGTTCTCTCAAGAAAACGGCTTGAAGAAGCCAAATGCCAAAGCTGATGATTTACAGTAAGGAATCTTATAAGATTCTCACAGCCACTTATGCAAAAAAGAAAGGACCTAAAATGTGAAACAATCTTTTCAGCCGAGTCAAAAAACAATGGAATGTAACAATAAAACACAACACCAAAAAGACAGTTGCAACTTGAAAATATCGATTATGGAAGTCGTGGAGCGGCCGGGTGCAGCTATCCCTCAAAAGGAACAAATAACGCGTCGTTCGATAACAACACTCGAGAATCGATTTTGAGAGTAACCATTTAATTATTTTATCGATAATCTCCCATCGGGGCCGGTAAGAAAATAAGAAGAGCGGAGAGTAATCGTCGCTTAGCCCACGCCCGGTAGCCGGCGGCGGTGCGAGCGATTTTATCGACTCATAACAGACTCGATTTATAAGTATCGATTATGTATCGGAACGATACGCGCTCGCAGTCATTCGGCGGGTTTTTTTCGCCTAACTTCTAAATAATTTTGCAAGTTAATTAATAGTGATACGGTTTATCTACACCGTAATAATATGGTGGGTCCGTGCGGCGATGCGGGCTCCCAGCTCCAATAACTACTTCCACTTTACTTTTATTAATAGGCTCTGGTTGTTTCAAGCTCAGTTATAATTTCAAGATATTTTTTGCGTTTAATTAATAATTGTTACATTGTTTTAGGGTTTGTTTTGAAGTTTATCATATTTTGAAGTGTATCGTAATCGTATTTGGTGGTTGTCTCAATTTTAACCTAAGGTTAATACGAAATCACGATAGGCGGCGCTAGGTGTAATTTTTGAATTGTGCTAGTCTGGGTTAGTAAAACCCAGATAATCGATTTTTAAATCCTGAGATAAGCTAACCCAAGTAGGGCCTAAGCAACTTATTAAGGTAACTCGTGTAGCTATAGTTACATGAACTAACGCCTACAATTTACAGCTTTCCCCATTCCTACTCTGTAAGTGTGATCCTAAGAACTACTTTGTAAAAATGCAAGCAAAAACTAATTTAATCACATAAACTTCTCTTGCGCAGTTGAGGTGCGCAACTTTTGAACTTCACTTACGGGAAAGTCATTTTCTCAAGTCCGCTCAACGTGGGTTGATAAAAATAAACTAATATAACATGAGAAAAGTCTCATTATAGATTTGATGTGCTCTAATGAACAATACCATTTCAAATAATAATAATAATAGTCCTCCTGATCGATTTCAACCACGGCGGCCAATCACAACAGAGATCAGCCAACTACGCAGGAGATATTATAGTGCACAAGTGTAAGCACAGGTGAACTCACTGTTTCATCACTCTCAAAGTTCGGTGAGACGGCAATCCGACATGACCTGAGAGAGATCAGGCGCAGCAGGACCAACGGCTTAAAGTGCTTTCCGAGGCACGGGGGTGTAACACCGCCAACTTTCTGACTCGGAATTTTAAATCAAATAGCTATAATGATTTATTTAAGTTTACCGGATAGACAAGAAGTATTGAAGTCTTTATGTACGATAGACATATTCGGATACCATTTGGCATAGTAAGTTAATTTAACTTATTGCTTTTTGTACCAAATTTAAAAAAAAAACGGTCAACGCCTTAAACACAGTAACAAGATCAACAACTCAGACGCTGTCGTCAACCCTTTCACAATATAATTGTTCCAATAACTGCGACAATAGCGAAGACATTCGGCAATTCCGGAGCTAACCCGACGTGTGCTGTCTTTGTTTGTTAGCCAATTTGCATAACTTAGCCCAAACAGGCCCGCGGACAAAACGCTTTTATTGAGGCAAAAAACACGCATAAGCTGACGATCTCTTACAAGGCGGTGAAAGGCGAAAATAAGAAACCATAAACACAGCGTGTTGTCTATTTACAAACACATAAATAAAGCCCTACTAAACATTAGTAGAAATATAAATTCATGTATTCCTGGCAAATTAGTCGGAACATTAAAAAATATATATCGTTAATCTAAGGTAGTAAGGATCATATTCAGCTGTTTAATGCTAATTTATGATAAACTAACGTAAGGCAATAAGTTTTTAATCTAACGATGACACACGTATGACGTGTCAAACGGTAATTTGTGGATCGTCAGCCAAGTTAATTAGGGAACTAACGAAGTGCTGTATATTTTGCTAATCAAATTAAGATTTTATTTTAAATTTAGGGAAATTTATTACCTACATAAATGATGTCTAATCTCTAAAGAAAGTATGAAAACATAAGCGTGTAAGGTAAAGTTGTGTCAAATAAGTATTTTGATTTCTTTCTTGCTCAGAAAGTTATTTTTAAGATATTAGAGCTTTTCTACCTGCTTATCGGTGCTATAGGCATTCAAACTCAACCGGATGTAAGCTAATATCATACTTAACTAATTTAAATCTGTAATATTAACAACAAAACTAAAAATTTACTTTTCGCTTATCCCAAACATTATTTTTACGATGTTGACACCCACCCTGTACAAACCATTGGAACATACTAATACAATTTAGTTTACAAGTCTTTTTTGCACGCTGTCACCTTTTGTCCACCCAAGGGCATTCTTCAATGTTGTCAAACCAACCCATTGCTTTGATAAAAACTAGAGCAATCGCCACTTTTGAAAAAAAAGCACCGCCAGTAACCAATGCTTTGATAAAAAAGGGGTAATGCTTTGTTCGTATTTGCATAGGCGAAATGGCCGTACTGTTAAAATATTTTAACTGTTTTAGTAGGCGTGGAGGTACAATCGCTTTTTTTTTGTTTCGCTTTTCTGGTTGAAGTAGAAAGAAATGTATTTAAACATATCAACCGCACAAACTTGCTGTTCTCCTAAAACTATCCTAGATTACAGTATTTCATTGATCATATTTTTTCAAAAAGCCGTTGTAGACTACCGTTGTCAACTTATGAAAGATTCAGTATGAGTTTTTAGTTAACAATATATCGCAAATTCATTAATGCTGATATGTAATCTGCGCCAATTTTGTAAATTTTCAATATACAGATTGCTGTATATTGTATACTAAAACTTACCATTGGGTTTACCCTAAACAAAAAAACGACAACTTAATAAAAACTACACATAAAACAGTTAACATTTAACCGTTTTGGTTCTACAAAAGCATTTCTGAAACAATGCGCCGTCGGCCAGTAGCCCAGAGCTACCGCGAAAAAACTGTAACGGTCACATTTTTTAACGATCGTGTATAAAAACCCTTTCCAAAATACCGTTACGATCGAACAAAACAAGTCCACCCCGATAGATTATGCAAAAACCTAACTGCTCTTCCTATTCACGTATCAATTCCCAGGCTCCCTGAAAGGATCTCAACGGCAATCGATATTCACAAAGATGACACCTTGTTTGAATATGCATCTTTCCCATGAAACTCTTTGATTCGATCCAAAGGGTTCGACTGGGGTGGATGAGTCTATAGGCAAATTCGATTATCTCAAAGCATTCTCACGCACATCCCGCGGAACAACTATAAATCTTGCATAAGTCTCATAGAGAAAAAACGCTATTAAAAAAAGAACTATCTATGCGACCCTCTCGTATGCATAAGAAAGGATCCGAACACACCCAAATTATACGTACGGTGACAAGTGCTGCACCCCATCAAGTACCGAGTTTACCCTTAAGCTTTATGCGCTCCGAAAACTCCGAGCTTGCTGCGCGCGCGCGGCCTGCGATTTTTGAAGTGAAAACTTCTTTAGCGGCGTTGAGCACTTTTGTGACATGGGTAGAAACTGTGAAACTCGCGTCAGGTCACGTGATGCTGATCGAAAAACCGTAAGACGGTTCAAATAAATCAAAAATGCACAACGTTAATAATCAAGTTTTCACTTCTGCCGGCACTCCCGGAGTGCAACCCGTGTTTTTTTTTTTTACTACCTGTATTAGATGTGGGGACAGTTTATTTGCATTTTTTTTGTATTATTCCCTTTCAAATTGTATCTTAACCCCATTCAGTAATGTCAGGGGTTAGGTTGCACTTAATATTCAAAAAGGGCAGGTACATTTCTCTTAATATTCTCGCATAAATTATAGTCAGGTACATTTCGCTATTGTGCATCGCGAAATAGGGCGAATTGCAAAAGGGCGCACCGCTATGATACAAGACCGGGGAATCGATGTTTTATTGAATAAGAAATATGGACGATTTTCGCTATTTAAATGTGTAGAACCTTTGATTCCTAACCCGCGATGCAAGCGGATCTGCGACGTTTTACTTCCTGAATGCGTTAACCCGTTTCCTTTGTAAGAATTTATGCAAAAAAGTTTCTACCCATCCTATTTTTTTATTCAATAAAATTTAGGGGCTATGCACATTATGCAAATGCGCGCATAAATTTTAAAACGACAAACGTGAGGTTGTTTCTTGATATTGAATCTTATTTGTCACATTTATGGATGGTTTTTGGGTGACTTTGAATTGTTATTTTTTGTGGATTACTTATAAGTATGCGATTTTTTCGTGTCACCGACTGTTTAGAACTGTTCTTTATATGATTTTTTTTCTCAGGCCCTCTTACCGTTATAAGGTGGTCGTTTTTATTGTGTCACGTCTGACATATGAACCGGGACCGCGGATTTGGATTAGAATATGTAATTACTTCCTTTACGGTTTTCGGAAACGGTTCGGGGCCGTTACTCGATCGCACCTTCGCACCTTGGGCCGGGTCGCGGTAGGGATCGATCCCATATTGTCATGTAAACGACTTTTGTATACTAATGACCACTATTGTGTTGGTGCCACGGAAGATGACCCTCACTACACTGTGTCAAACGTTCGTTTATACCTTTTTCAATGTTATAAAAACCTACGGAAATCGTAACAGTCTCATGACTGATTTGTATTTAAAATACTTCTTCAAGTTAGTTTCTCTCTCTCATCGGTCTATATACGTCCCACTGCTGGACACAGGCCTCACCTCAACTATGAGGTGGTTTCCATACTCCACCACGCGGGCTCAATGCGGATTGGTGGAGGGGTTTTTGTTAGGTAAGTGACCAACCTTACTGTCAGACGTTATTAAGCCGCCCGACGACCTCTGACCAGGCTTAACGACTAATATCTATCGTCATTAACCGGAACCAACAGCTTAATGTGCCTTCCGAAGCACGGAGATGCTCGTAAATAGACGTCACTTTTATGGTCAGAATGGTCACCCATCCCAAACATTACCGTGCCTTAGGTTGCTTAACTTTAGGTATCACTTCCAAAGCGATGAAACCACTGTGCCACAAGCACCTCACACAAGTTAGTTTATTTTTTTTTAAAGTGGATATTATTTCTCAGCGCCATAAAGAAGGCATATTTCTGGCAGCAAAATAAGCCATAAGTACATTGCATTTCAGGTGACATTGTGCCGATACGGTAAAGAGGGTTGAAAGAATGGACATTAGCCATAATATCTTTGGCCCGCCAAAACAAACAAACCTCAGGTCCGTTATCAAAAAAAAGTCCCACTGAAATGTCGGTACTGATTGTTGTCGAAGAGGGTTTTGTAAAAAACCACACCATATTTTTTTTAATAAAAAAAATTGACTTGATCCCTTTTTGCGCCCGGCCCCATTGTCTTCGTTCTATTGTTTTGCCGATTCGAAATATTTTTATGCTTTCCGGATGACGATAATGTTTTCGACTTATTTTTCAATAACTATTATTTAGCGAATTTATTGGAGTGCGGCCATTGTTTTTGTGGGCGGTAGCGGATAGCATTATAGATGTGATTTTATCGGTACAAATTAACTAGTAGCGATATTGATCTTGTTCAAAGTTAGTTTGTGCACGGATGCCGACTTCTAATGAGCTCTAAATTAGAATAATGACAAGTTTAGTGACAGCTTTGTCATTTCAAATTATGAAGATAGGCGGATACAAACGGTTGCTAAGTATATTGCACGGATCCCACTAAACAAACCATTGAATGCATCTGGGGAAAATCAAAATTTATTTTGCACGTAACATATAAAATAAAGTTCATTTCATTCAGGTTACCAAGACCCAAAATAGTGACCATAGATTACAATTCAAAATTAAATTATAATATAATATTGAAACAAATAATCTCCGTGTCGTAAAACTACTTATATCTTACGGAACCAAAAAAATCAGTCACAACTTTGTTCCACAATATTGCTAATAATTTATGGCAATGCAAATGTTTGTTAGTATAATAAATGATTGCCCATTAAATGATTTATTAGGGAATTATTCAGATGGCGCATCGACTCGTTTGCACTGATCTGTACGATTAGCATGATAATGCGAAGGTGTTCGATAATAGAAGTCATATTGATAATGCATTGTTTGATCTGCATCGAGGCAGCTGGAGAAACGCACGCTTTGTAAATTATTATGTATTTTTTATATGAAAGTACAATTTTAGATGATTTATGTTACATAAATTTGACGTTAAACCGAGATTGGCTGTTACTGTTCGTACATGAATGTGCACTATGGTTTCGTGTATTGTAAGTGCATAATCTGTTCGATTATTGATTTTTGTTTCGGTCGCCAATTATTAGGATAGCTATTTGGAATATTATAAAACATTTAATCTACGCCAAAATGTTGGTATGTATAACAACAACTATTTAAATAATATTTATTGTATTTGCAGCTGTCAGAATATGTGTTACACTTGAGTGGAACTGAGTGACGAGTTTTAATAAAAAACACATTTGCATACTTTCCCAGTATGCGACATTTCTATACCGTCTCACAATATACTCGGAGCAGGAGGCTCAGCTTAATGAAATCGAGGATAAATTGTAACAATCACCTCACCAGAAAAAATCGCCTCGTCACAAATCCAGGTGCAAAGAAAGATTAGCAGCGCAATTGAACCTTCGCCCCTGTATGCAAATGCGCCATAAATATCGAGTGTATCGATAGATCGCGTATATTTATATGTTAATAAGATAACCCTTTGCACTATTTTGTTGGTGACATTGGAGCACTCATTTGCAATGCTAATCAGGGCCGCTTCCTGTGAACTATTGACGATCGATGATTAAGTGTTTTGTTCGATTTTTGCGCGTAACGGCAGATGGCCGCGTTGCACCGGTCTCGCGATAGGTGGCGCTTCTAGTTTGAAAACTAAGTAAGTTAAGACTGTCTAGGTTTCGGGGAATAAGGTAAAATTATATTCAATTAGTCAAAGAAATGCTTAAAATAGCAATTAATTGATAATTTTTTAAGTTTTCAGTTCTTTGTCCTTGACTTATCTTATACTTAGGTCAGTGTTCTACTATAAGTAGTAGAGTAGGTATGACTCGTTTGAAAAATGTAAATTTTCCATGATTATCAAATGATATTTTTAATCGCAATATATTTTGCATTTTTAAGGAACATAAGGTCCTTACTATTAATGAATCTTTGACAAAACGCAGTACTTACCTAATGCAGTCATTTATAGCTTTATTCCAGATGACTTAGATGAGTTACTAAAGTATTTTAGTACTAAAGTAATACTAAATTGCTAAAGAACTTTAGCATGACTTGGATCTAAGGATGTTTTATGCAAGCCAATTTTACAGTTAAAAGAACATGGGTAAAGGTCTTTTGTTTGTGCCAAAAACTGTCTCGTACACCTAAGGTCGCTCACGAAGCGAGCCGCGTTATTTTTGTCACATTGTCATTACGTCGCCGTCCAAATTGCACCGATGCCACCATGCATATTCAGCGGCATGTATTGTTTTACCGGTATTGTGCAGTGACCAGCGTAGATAGACCTGTCTAGAACCTTACAAATACCTCTCGGTTCTAACTTAAGAGTGAAGTTGAGGAGAGGTGTGGAGACCAAGCAAAAATGGATGTGTAGACAAAAGATTGGACATAAAATGTCAAGTGAGATCTGCTTACAGTCAGCGCGGGTGTATACAGTAGACTCGGTTTTGTAATACGAGTAATCACAACACTAAGAAAATTGATCAACTCAATTTTGAAGAAACTCAAACTACAGATATCTCTTACACGAAGGTTTGAAAGTACCTAAGTTGTTGTAATTTTCTTTAAGCCACGATATTGATACGGTGACAAAACAGATTCTTTTTTTGGTAGTCAAGGGGTAGATAGGAAACCTTAGATCAATAAATTCATAGGCTAGATAATACCTAACCTATTACCATACCTAACCTGTACCTAATCTGTTTTTGACCTACTGGCCATCTATTACGTCCGACCGGTTGGAAAATTGAGTTTATAAGATTGGAGCAGTGATCCTACTGACGCTAGCTGTGTTGCGCTAAAAGAGTGTGTAAATGAGTGGTGTTGTGGAGTTGATCACGGCTCTCTTATTGTTCAGCGTTCAATGTTCGCTCTAAACTATTGCGTAATTTTTCCGCGCCATAAAATATTATATTGTTTTTTTTAAACTCGCGAAGAAAGTCAAAAGAATAATAATTTGTACTGTTTAGGGTTCCGTACCTCAAAAGAAAAAAACAGAACCCTTATAAGATCACTTTGTAGTCCATCCGTCTGTCCGTCCGTCTGTCAAGGCCATTTTTCTCAGGAACGCGTAAAGGTATCAAACTGAAATTTATATATGATACTTAGGTCTACTGTCCCTGGAAGCTGTAGAAAAATCAACCTTCTAAGCCAACGCAATCAAAAGATACAGCTATTTAGGCCGCAAATTTCCGCAAATTTTCGAAACTCGCACGGGAATCAAAACCTACAGGGTACTTCCCGTAAACTTAGAATCTTGAAATTTAGTACGAAGTCACGTCTATAGTACAGATATAGGAAAAATTACGAAAACCGTAAATTTTCAGTTTCTTCATATAAAAAATTTCAAAGTTACTACTGCTTATCTCATGAACGCGTTGAGATATTAAATTAAAAATTATATTAAATACTTAAGTCTATCATACCCGTGATGGGTGAACTTTTACTTATATACCTACAGGTTTGTACGGAACCCTCGGTGCGCGAGTCCAACTCGCACTTGACCGGTTTTTTTTCTTTTAATTCATGAAAATAAAAATAAAATCTAAGTTACACCTTGCCAGAGAAAGTCAATTTTGGTACTCCAAAAACTTTAAAATTATTAAAATACCGCAAAATAGGGTTGTTTGGTTACTTTAATGCGCATATCAATCGAATCAATGTCTATTAGTACAATGACTGAAATAATATTGAGCTTCGTAATCTAGAAAATCCGGTGTTAATTCGGGCTACGTTTAGTAATAAGTGATCGAGAATCTCGATTGATAAGATTATCAATCAACCTAAATGCCTAATACCAGAATCTAGATAGATTCTGGTACTAGGCATTTAGGTATACTTAGCACGTAATAAAAATTTAATTTGAATGTACAAGATGGCCTGAATTTAAATAATTTATAGCCATTACCACTGTCAATTAATGGGATATTTTCAAGTTAGATTTTTACATATTATACATATTTCCAGCATTCATATAAAATCAAAATCAATAAAATCAATTTATTTTTAAGCAGATTAACAAGTAGCACTTTTACACGTCCCAACGTATAAATTAACCCTACTACCGCTTTGGCTATATCTAAGTATATCAAAAGACTATGTAGGTAAACAGTATGGTTTTAAGCATATATATAAATACCTTTGAAATAAATTTAAACACTGTAAAAATTTAAACTTTTTCAGACAAGAAAAGCTTAAAGACTTCCGTTTTTTGTGATCCTTATTAGACAAGTCAAGGAAAACGATTAGTTTTGAAAAATATCAATAGGTATGTAAGAACGTATCAATAAAAGTAATGTTTATTTGCCTGATACATTAAGTTAACGGTTTGTTCATATCAGAAGATTATCATTTATAATGTTTGCGCAACTTGGTACCGCCAGTGAGGTCAATAATTTGACAGTGATGAATTCTTATTATGTTCAACTTTAACTTATGATTTTCGAGTGATTAATTATTGACATTAAAACATTGTACCCGAACATTTTTATACAGGGTGACGAACACAATACGACAATTGGGATGATGACACCTATCTTAAATATTGTCAAGAACATGGTGTTTAAAAAACATAGCCCCTATGAAGTTAATACGACCAATATATTTCAAAAAAGCTGTAGAAACCAATATTTTAAACACACAAAACGCAATTAATATTCGGTCAATTGACTCCGATTTCTGACACATGACCGTGACGTCACAATCATTTATTCCCATACGAAATCTATGGAGGCAGACCGTTTTGACAGATAATAAAAAGTATGTCAACGATTGGTGGTGTCGTCTAGCCAATTGAATTTTCGTCTGTCACGCTCTCACGCCTAAACTACTAGACAGATTTGGATGAAATTTAACACACATACAGAATGTTGACGACCGCTTGGTGCAGTGGTCCACAGGTCGGACTTCTAAACCAAGGGTCGCGGGTTCGATCCCCGCACAGTACAAGCATATGTGTGCATGAACATGTGTGTTTGTACTGGTCTGGGTGTTTTCTATGTATAACATGTAGTTATTTACAAAAAAAAAAGTATTTAAGTATGTTTATCCGTTGTCTAGTACCCATAACACAAGCCTCGTAGCTTAATTTGGGACTAGAGAAATGGCGTGACTGTTGTGAAATATTTATTTATTTATTTATGTATGTGTACCAAATTTTATCCAAATCTGTTCAGTAGTTAAGACGTGAAAGCGTAACAGACAGAAAATCAAATGTCGTATTGTCGTCGCCCCCCTGTATAATAATGTTTTATGGTTACAAGATGTCTTATTTTATAAAAGACGCGTTGAATGTTTATTACGAGTGTAACTGTAAGTCAGTGACAATATTTTAAAGCTATAAAAAGGTATTAAAGTCAACACTTGTTCACAATAATACCAATATAATCGAATTGTTACACCGTACTAGTTTGATAACATAAGAATGGTCATTAAAAATAACGATTTTCTAAACTATTACCTGATGGCGAAGTGACCATACAGTCAGTATCAATAAGAATATAACATTTTAAGACGTATAATAGTGCGATATTAATTTTATTGACGACTATACCAATTGTGAGATAGTTATCTAATAAAATTTGCTTATTTTATGTTATTATTCTTCTAAAATTGTATTTTTCGTTTTGTTATTACACGTCAAGTAATGGGCTTAATACGATAAATTAAATAAACAGCTTACTATTCTCCTTACTGGATATTACTCCTTAGTAGATTTAGTGATTATGCTCATTTTTTCGCCGACTGTACAATGACAGTTCGTAGACCAGTGGTTGCCAGTGGCGTTTAATTAAGAGTCAATTAGTCCGCTATAGGGTACACCTTAGGGCATTTATGTCATAACCAACGAAAAATAATAACAATTAACGCTTACACATTTCTTTTACTTCTTAAGCACTAAACATATTTTTAGTTTAATAGACGGTTACTTTAAGCTAGGTATTGTTTTCATATTTCCGACATCTCAAGTCAAAGAAGAAAGAACGTGCCGGCCAGGCAATTTTTTTATATTACGAGAAATAAGAGATATTAATGACACAAAACGAACATGAACTCAGACCAAAAATACGCAGTAAAATACTTAAAATAAATGCATGCACCCTATCGTGATAACCGCAAATATAACACATAAGTAATTTCATGAGAATGTAATTAAGAATTCTTAATAAGCGCCCCTGCAGTTGTTTTTAGTTTTCTTGTGGAAAGCAAAGTCTTGTAGCAATTATAAGAATCGGATACTGTGCACACTGGGGTTTTTGTCGGTGCGGTTATAACAAAAAGCCAAGTGCATTTAGCAGAAATACCTAATTTATCACAGTTCTTATGTGTTGCTTACGTTCAAGTGCTTATGAGAAAGTTTTATAATTGTGGCTTTTGAGCTCATTATTTTATTTACCTTGATTAAATGATACTTAGATATAGCCCTCTAATCATTTTTAATAATTTTTGCAATACCCAAACTGAAAGGGTTACTAAGTTATAAGTGCAATTGTCCAGCATAAGACCTGCTATAATATGTTTGTATATAACACTTAGTTGGCAAATAAAAGAGTATGAAGAATGTCAAATAGTTAAAATTATATGGGACGGCGTAAAGCCACATTAGAATTTTTAGAACATCACGTCTTAAACGTATTTTAAATTTCTTAATCCGAACGTGAAATCACAGCTTGAAAAAAATTTGTAGAAATGTGATATATAAATGACAAAAGACATAACATTTTGACTTGATAGAGTTGCTTATGATATAGAATTTCGACGAAGAACGACTTCTATTTCTTGCCTATGAAACAATTTAAGGTAATTAAAATATGTATGTAACACAATTAAGTTATGCACTTACTAGCTGACCCGGCAAAAGTTGTTTTGCTATATAAATTATTTTTCTTATCACAGAGGGGTATGAAAAATAGATATTAGCAAATTCTCAGACCTACTCAATATGCTCACACAATTTCTTGAGCATCGGTCAAGCCGTTTCGAAGGATTACGGGAACGAACATTGTGTGTGACACGAGAACGAAACCGCTTAAACCTAAAGCAGTGGGTTGCACTTGGGGCCTAATTGTGTCGGTAATTATCTTCGTAACTAGCTCAATTGAGACGCCTCGTGCGATTAGCTTATGTCATAAAAAGGTTCCAATTAACTCGTATATTACTTAGTTTTCTGCACTTTTCAGATTCATTTATTTATTTCGGAAAATCAAATCCATATTTTTTAGGGTTAGTAACCATTAGCTTAAAATCTATGGTTAGTATTAAATTAAATTATGTAATTATGAAACAAAAAAAATAATTTAATAAAATAATTTTTTAGTAGATAATAATATATTGAATCTGTTTTCCGAAGTACTATCTCGCATACAAACTTTCTTTGGACACGTTTCAAGAAGAAACTTGCTGTCCAGGGCAAAGTGGAGGGCTCTCGACCGCGCGGGAGGTCACCAAAGCGATGGACTGACCAAATAAAGTCTGCAGATGTAGTTCACTAAAAGAATGCAGCAGGGGATGACCTCTAGCAGGTACACAATACACACAATAGCGAAAGTGTTCGTAAAAAAATTATAGGGCTTATGATTTGCCAACGATATCCTACTTTAAGTGACAAGGACAACTAGTCCCTCATTCGAAAGAAGGAAATGAAGATTAATGTCAAAATCAGTCGTAAGTGACATGAAAATCGAGGCATGTGATTAAACAGAATAGATGAGTGCTTCAATCCTGGTCAGACTGTCGCAAGCAGACACGCAAGCAGCAACATTGGCAACCGTATATCCTTTTTCGATTGCCAAACAAATCGCTGGGCAGCACGTGACAGCTATTCACCAGTGCCAATCGTGTCGGGGCTGTGTACCGGTGGCATAGCTTGGGTATTGGTTTTGCCTTAATGTCATTTTTAAATGCTAGGTGAAGAAAGCCCGCTTTGGTTTTCCTTCTTTTCAAACCATGTCTAGATCTGTGTGATATCATTTGATGACAAATGTGAATATTTTGAAATATATGGGAAAGAAGCTGAAAAAAAGATTACTTTGCTTTAAATTTCCACTCAATGATGCCAGCGCGGGAACCAAAATACATCCAACTGTAATCACCTGAAAAAGCTAGAGCTGAAAGTCGCAGGACCCACAACACCTACAACTCACAACGTGACACAGAAGATGCACCTGGAATCACAACACTGACACCAGTCTGATTAAATGAAAAGATCTGGAACATTATTATGAGCTAAATTCCTATTTCATTTAACTGAGTTCTGAGTTTACTGTCTTTGAATTTGGTTTTAATGCCTCCTTATAATCTAGAAAACTTGAATTAGTAAGCGATTTTTAGTCGTACAAGGGCTAGCCATAAGCAGTCGAGTACCTACACATCTATTAATATCATAACTATGCTATAACGCGATCCTGTCACCGATACCACACGTATATTACGGTATTACCTATAACCGGTACTGGCCCTAGGTGTGAACGACCTGACTTGGTATGGGCGACAATGCGATGACGTCACGAGGGCCAATATGGAACAAAAGGTATGGCGAATCGAACACCATTTGGTACTCGGGCCATTGGTTAAAGCATCACGTATGGTGACGTCAACGATATTTGGACACGGTGGAATTTGCATGGCTGGAAGGTCGGACCTATGCCAAAACGTATGGTAGATCACACATGTATGATATCCTGATAACACCAAGAAACAAAACAGTGAAGACTGTTCGGTTATGAGTTTTCGATGAGAAGTCTGTAATGGCTATTAAAAACTCAGACATTTTTTGACTGTCTCGTTGGTCTAGTGGCAAAGTTTCTGCCTTACATCCGAGAGGTCCTGGAATCGAATCCCAAGTCGAGCCAAAATTATTTCGAGATTCTGTCATGAATTTCGCAAGAAACAGCTCGGAGTCGGGAAGTTGGCGGTGTTACACCCCCGTGCCTCGGAAAGCACATTAAACCGTTGGTCCCGCGCCTGATCTCTCTCCGGTCATGCCGGATTGCCGTCCCACCGAACTTTGAGAGTGATGGAACAGTGAGTGCACCTGTGTATTGCCATCACGCTTTTGCACTATGATATCTCCTGCGTAGTTGGCTGGTCTCTGTTAAGATTGGCCGCCGTGGTCGAAATCGGCCAAGAGGACTATGAGATATATTTTTAACACCTTAAAATGTCTAGTGATCCAGAATACGTCTGAACTTGTGATATGCCGGAATAAGGTAATCAGTACGGCCACCTTCTTTCCAAAAAAAAATCTAAGAGGACAGAACAACGAAATATAATCTTTTAAAATTTGTCTCCTAATCTTAGTCAGAGCAGTGATGAGAGGCTAGAGGGGGGGGGGGGGGGGGGGGTTGTAAATAATTTATTCCTAAGCCATATAAGAAGTTCAATACTAATTAAAACAACGAGTATCAGTAGTGGTATTTCTTTCAACAATCTTGGGCTGCTCAACTCTCGCTGACAGCGCGTCGGACGGGCGTCGCTCAAGATAATTGTTATCGGCGCCCATTAGTGCATAAAACTCCGCTTTCTATCGGGGCTGGCTTGTGAGAGATTAATAATATCACTTTTTGTGATGGACGTATGTGTACCCAGTGTACAAGTACAAGACTGGTTGATGTTCGAATTAAAAAAAAACATGTTAAAACTACACCCTAAATGACGGATTTATGACGGAATAAAAGCATAGACAAACAAGAAATAGCAGTAACACAAATTAGCCACCTAGACCACCAAAACGGCACCCTTTCACATACACTGGATCTGGACATCACTTTCTCTGTTTCGCTTTGCTGTTTTATCTAATCTGCGTATTTCATCGCTCTCTAGTAGGTGTCGTGGCTAGCATTATTTTATTCAAATGCGTTGGTGAAAATAAAATTATAACGTTTCTGTCGGCGGCGACCCCGATGCGCGCGCGCCCGACCGCACCAACACAACTTTTTACACGCCTCTTGCTTCTGTACTTCTGTAGAGTTCCGTGGACGGCGTAGTCCGCCTAAGATGTAGCCTAGGTATAAAGATATCATTTGATAGCTTGTTTAAAAATACTCTTTCAATCTTATTTTGTTTTTATTTTTAACAACAACCTCATAAACATTGATTTGACTCTGTGGTATGTAGCTGAAGCACTCGTGTTACAGATATCAGAATCAACAGTGGTTTTACAAATAAACTTAAATAAATACATATAACACCCAGACCAGTACAAACAGACACGTTCCTGCACACAAATGTTTCAACAGTGCGGGGATCGAACCCGCGACCTCTTAGTTAATTGTAAGTTAATAATTACAGCAAAGTGGTCGTAAATTAACGTAAGTTTTAATAAAAATTATAATTAAAGACCTGCTCAAGAGGTAATGAAACTCGCCTACCCCACTAAACGTTACCTGTCGACATCCTGATGGTTATTTGTATCCATAACCTAAGTTTTACTTTTTTCTTTGCACTAGAGACCAAAAGAGAGAATGTATTACAAGTAAATCGTGTTTTGTCGGTTAAGTGTTTAAACACCATTCATAAAATGATCTTTTGTCGCAGGTGGAGCCGGGAGATGAAAATGAAGACTCAACACTATCACTGGAGTCGTTAAATGGATGACATACGCATAGCGATTGTTATTACTTAAAAAACTTGTTAATAATTATTGTTCGTCTTTCTTAAATGTATCGTTTCGCGATCTGCTTATTTATCGGGAACCTCCTATTTCCTTAGTACTTAATATTGATTAAAATTGTTCAGTCGAAGAGCTACTTGCGAAAGTGCTATTTGTGAGTCTATAAACAAAAATAAATTGATTTATGATTTTATTGACCCAAATTATTTAGTTAATTCTGTGCTTATATTGTTTTTTGACTGCCTCGTTGGTGTAGTGGCAATGTTTCTGCCTTTCACTCGAGGGGTCCTGGGTTCTAAGCCCAGGTCGAGCCTAAATTGTTTATGATATGTTCTTGTCATAAATTACTTAAAAACTGCTCGGAGTCGGAAAGTTGGCAGTGTTACACCTACGTGCCTCGGAAAGCACGTTAAGCAGTTGGTCCTGCGCCTGATCTCTCTCCGGTCATGTCGGATTGCCGTCTCCCCCAACTTTGAGAGTGATGGAACAGTGAGTGCACCTCTGTATTGCACTCACACTTGTGCACTATAATATCTCCTGCGCAATTGGCTGATCTCTGTTGGGATTGACCGCCGTGGTCGAAATCGGCCAGGAGGACTATTATTAAATTATTTTTATATAATAGATACAGAGGTGCTTGTGGCGCAGTAGTTGCAGCGCTTTGGTAGTGATACCAAAAGTTAAGCAACCTACGGCGCGGTCATGTTTGGGATGGGTGACCATTCTGACCATACAAGTGACGTCTATTTACAAGCATCTCCGTGCTTCAGAAGGCACGTTAAGCTGTTGGTCCCGGTTAATATCGATAGATATTAGTCGTTAAGCCTGGTCGGAGGCCCTCGGGCGGCTTAATAACATCTGACAGTAAGGTTGGTCACTTACCTTACACACACCCCTCCACCAATCCGCACTGAGCCCGCGTGGTGGAGTATGGCTCGTACCACCTCATAGTTGAGGTGAGGCCTGTGCCCAGCAGTGGGACGTATATGTATAGGCTGATGATGATGAATAGATACAGTACTCTTTATTGCACGCAACACATGAACCAACGGAAATATAAGATCCATTGTTCTCAATTAAATCTTTCATATCAATAAAAAGACACCGTTTTTTCTTGTAATACTACAGAACCTCAGTCTTCTAACTACGCATCGCTCTTATTAGATTTTTTATTAGTCTGCACTCGTATTAATTAGCCCAAAACGCTCTCTTTCGGGTAACGGCGCGGGCGCAGAGTTATCGTTCACAGTTCGCCTCCGACGCTCTACGGTAATGAGCAGGGCTTTTAATTGCCATTTTTAGTGGTAAATATTTAATTAAGTACCGAGATACTAAGATGCCGTTCTAGGATTTGTAATAATAATAGTCTAACCGTTTTCCACCACGGCGGCCAATCTCAACAGAGATCAGCCAACTGCGCAGGAGATATTTTAGTGCACAAGTGAAAGCGCAATACACAGGTGCACTTACTGTTCGATCACTCTCAAAGTTCGGTGAGACGGCAATCCGACATGACCGGAGAGAGATCAGGCGCAGGACCAACGGCTTAACGTGCTTTAAATTCTTTTAGGATTTGTATATAAACAATTTTTAAAATATTGAGCAGAATTGTACTATCACAAAAGTACAAAGACGAGGCTTTACCTATTTGCCAATTATTTTATTATCTTTATCTTGTTTTATTTGTCTTTATCTTAGACAAGGACTTTTAGAGGTATAGCTTAGGGAACCTGGACTCCTAAATATTTATTTAATTAGTCAATGTAGTAGGCATTTCAGCAGTTTCTCTCAGGGAATCACAAACAACACCAAAAACCCATTTCCAAACACCACAACACATTACTCAAAGATCATTCTTATCTGCACTAACCCACCCTCTCTTATTTCTCTTGCGTATATAATATTCCTTTCTTTTACATCCATCTTACAGATTTAACAGCTGAAGATAAGTGTGACTACTAGCTTGAGTTTAGCCAGCATATATCAAGTTTGCCTTTACACATATCTTCAACTGCTGCAACAAGCATTCAAAATGAGCTGTATACTCAAGCCAATGAATCTTTGTAGGTGGAAATCTCTTGGTGGTCCGTTTTAATGTGATCACCGAACTGCATACTGTCTAGCAAAAGTGATGAATGCCTCGACTACCTATCAGGTATTTAAAAACTTTACTCTAGTTACAGGCCGAGCATTAGCAAGAAATGGCACTATGGTTGTTCAGAGTTTGATTTTAATGTGCGTCATTTTTTGTGTCAAGCTGACTGGCGAGCTGGATTCAGGATGAGGGTTGGTTGGACCTCACCTAAATACCTTATTCCCAGTGCTTACTCAGATTAAATCCTGTATATAATAAATAATAATA
The DNA here is from genome assembly GCA_963921415.1 of Pyrausta despicata. NCBI lineage: Eukaryota > Metazoa > Arthropoda > Insecta > Lepidoptera > Crambidae > Pyrausta > Pyrausta despicata. Next base: position 17,199,061 of record OY992849.1, read on the forward strand.
ATAATAATAATAAATATTTGACAACAATCACACCAATTCTCTAGTCCCAAATTAAGCTACGAGGCTTGTGTTATGGGTTCTAGACAACGGATAAACATACTTAAATACTTTTTTTTGTAAATTAATACATATTATACATAGAAAACACCCAGACCAGTACAAACACACATGTTCATGCACACTTATGATTGTACTGTGCGGGGATCGAACCCGCGACCCTTGGTTTTAGAAGTCCGACCTGTGGACCACTGCACCAAGCGGTCGTCAATATGATTTTAAACTTTCGCTTTGCATTGTAACACTAACTACTGGTAAAAATATATCGCGTTTAGACCCAATAACCAGTAGTCAGAATAAATTCTAACAATAATTCCTTAACGCTTTTGAAGCAATAATTCCGACTTAGTTGTAGGATTGAATGATTTTGAGCTCTATACGTACTATTTAGAGTTAGTTTTTTAACCTATTTGATGACTTAAGTAACGACAGAGCCTAAATTTTGAATTAAAATACTAATACGAAATTTTAATTTTTGAGTAGTGTGCAATAACGAGTTTTCTATTTACATGTACCTATGCACCGAGACAACAAGTTCAATAACCATATTGAAGCTCATGCGCGTGCGCCGACGGCTGTCTCCGCCGCGGTACGTGACGCGCCGGCGCAAGCGACGCCGGGAAACCGCTTTGTCTCTTTGTGGGGATTACTCTCACATATGTCAGGGCTTAATACCTTTGTCTTTTTATAGCGTATAATGTGAACCTTAATAAAGAGATTTTAAAAAAGTTGTAAGTTTCGGAGATCATCGGAGTGCGGTGTAATAATATAATAATAATAATAATAATATTTATTTCTTCTATCACAATCACAGTAGATACATCAAATTTACATCCTATGGGTGGAATTGAATTGATTGTGAGAGAACTGGAGTCTGAACTAGGCTTGGGGGCCTGTAATACAGAGCTCCAGCACTCTCCTCACTCAATGTCGTTCGGGGCACAAAAAGTAAATCTCACATAATCTATAGAAGGTTATATAGAATTTCATTGTAACTTAAAACAATCACTAATTATTTAATTAATTCAATACTAAGTGTGTGTGTGTGTTCGTGTGTGTGTGTGTGTGTGTGTGTGTGTGTGTGTGTGTGTTCGTGTGTGTGTGTGTGTGTGTGTGTGTGTGTGTGTGTGTGTGTGCGTGTTAATGAGTGTGCGTGAGTAGCAGCGTTTTGTTGGTATATCTACTCTACTGGAGGAATCATATCTTCAGTGGCATCATACGTCAGTGACAACAGGAACTTGGTGGTGGCACTTTTGCAATCATAAGTAGACAGAGAGTGAAGGTCAAGAAGGCGATGTAATTTATTGTAGAGGAAGGGACCTTTAAAGCAGAAGAAGCGACATGCAATTTGAGTTCTGAAGTTAGAGGCCGGTGCTACTGCACGAATACGCCTAGCAGGCGCGGGTGCCGCAACAAAAGAGGAATAACGATGTTGTTTTAGGACGGTTTGGAGTATGAAGGTTTGGCGGACATTCAACACCTGGCAGTATTCATACAGCTCATCTGTTGGGAATAGAATGGGTTTAAAGCAGCAAACTTTCAAGACGGCTCTTTGCGCGCGTTCAAGGGTAAGCAACACTGTCTTACCAGCACCTCCCCAGGAGGTTACGCAATATGATAGGAGAGACTGACAGAGGGCAATATACACTGACTTGACAAGAATAGGGTCGGCCACAGATCGAAGGTTACGAAAAACAAAAATAAGTTTACGAACTCTACTTGCGGTGACTGCAATGTGCTGCTGAAATGTGAGTCTAGAGTCAATAGTCACACCAAGATACCTAATTGTCTCCGATGACAGAATGTGCTGACATTTGCAGGTCGAACTAGGCATATCTGTGTGACTATGTGCAGTAAGGTGTAATCCGTTAAGAGCATTATGAGGTGTTTTATAAATAGAAAAGACCAAGTATTTTGTTTTGTTGGAATTTAGGGTAAGTAGGTTATTTCGAAGCCATGAAGAGACCACGTCAAGACCAAGTTGGGCGTGGTTAAAGACATCCTCCCACGTATTTGACGAGAAAACAAGAGCAGTATCATCCGCGAATGAGTTCAACTTGCAGTGTGGGATGACAAGGGAACAAAGCTCGTTGATGTAGACCAAGAACAACGTAGGTCCGAGGATGCTGCCCTGAGGCACGCCGTACTCCAGGTCTATGTCTGTGCTGACATTGCCCTCAATGGTAACTGCCTGGGAGCGGCCAGTGAAGTAGCTGCGGAAAAAAAGCGACAGTTGCCTGCCTCTGACTCCCATAACCTCAAGCCTATTTAGGAGTAAGGGTATAGACACCGTGTCAAAAGCCTTGGCCAAGTCAAGGAAGATTGCGAGACACTTCCTACCCCCATCCAGGTTTCTAACAATGTGGTCAGTGAGCTCATGCACTGCGTCAGCTGTCGACTTTCCTCTTCTGAACCCGTATTGATTAGGTGACAGCAGATTGCGGCTTTCGATGAACTTTATGAGCTGGGTATTGATGAGTCTTTCCAAAATTTTCGATAGTGACGGAAGGATGGAAATGGGGCGATAGTTGTTGACATGGTCTCGATTACCAGATTTGTGGATTGGATGGACGAGTGCTTTTTTGAAAGCATCGGGAAAAAGGCCGGTTGCTAAGGACAGATTGCAGATATGAGTAATAGGCAAGACAAGCTGTTCCTGACAGCACTTTATGAGAGTTGAGGAAATGCCATCCCATCCTACCGCGCAGTCAGATTTTAGTGATGAGATCAATGTCTTGATTTCATCCGTGGATGTGCTCAGGAGGACGAAAGATTCACAAGGAGAAGAGGTACAAGAAGATTGCATTTGAGAGCTATTTGAAGGGTTTTCACGTAAAATATCCTCGGCAAGAGACCTTCCCATGCCGGCAAAGAAAGAGTTTACGTGGTTAACTGATAGGTTAGGAGAAGACTTGCAAGACAGAAGAGCGTTGGCACTGGAAGAGGCTTTTTTGAGGTTAGTGACATCTCTAATCGCGTTCCACAATTTCTTAGCGTTAGATCCTGCTTTTTAATGAGTTCCCTGTCATGAGCAATTTTGACTTTTTTGAGGGGTGAGTTGCAGAAATTTCGGTAGCGGGTATACGTGATGCGGAGAGTCTCGTTGTTAGGTTCCTGTCTAAGTTTTTTGTGCATGGCATCTCTGTTCCGGATGCACCTTAAAAGTCCCGGTGTAATCCAGGGCTTAAGGATTCTGCGCCGACGTAAGTTCTCAAATATCTAACTTCACATATAAAAAATATTGCACTGATACTATAGACTGTAAAAGGTGAACTGGAGGACAATGTAAACAATTTTTTTGAGGGTAGGTTTACTCTTGACCTAAGACTTAGCCCAACGAGTCAAAAACTGAGTCTACAATGGAGCAAGCTCACCTAGAATATGCCTGTTCTCACTAACTTTGATGATTTCTAGGTGGTAATTGCAGCAAAACACTGACGCAGATAGTGAGTACCACTCTTTTGCAGTGCGCATCAGGAATATCATATTTAGTCAGAGTTCCCATGCGACAACCTAGCCTTCACTGGTTGTGGGTTTCAATACAATCAAGGTGAAGGTCCTGCCTGGCTAAACCGAAGATAGAAGTTAGTAAACCGAAGATATTATGACATTACATCTATATATTACCTGTGTTTATTCATTTTTGCGTTATTAACCACAATTTACCTTCCTCATTTAATTTTCACGGCGCCCATTGCCTTCTTTCTGCATGACCTTGAGGTTGACTGGCAGAAAATGCTTTGAGCATTAAGTTCGCCCTTTGTACATTTCTTGTGGAATAAAGTTTAAAAAAAATAAATAAAAATAAGTTACAAGTAGTAAGAGTGAGGTGGTGCCAGTCCCGTACAAAATGCCTTAAAATGTGGACTAGTTAATGCTATGCCGTTGAAGCTAGCTATTCTTAGGTACCTAATGGAAAATTAAAGTAACGGTCAAACCAGCTAAGTTATTCGTTACATAATATTTATAACTCTCAAAACTAAGTCAACCCAGATTTCAACATCTTTGCAACGAAGCGACTTGTTGTAAAATACAATGTTGGACACGAAAAAAATGAGTATGTAAAATTCAAGAAACCAAATATGTACTTACGTAAATATTTTGGCATCAAAAACTTATTTGATGAATTCTTGCGATATCAGTCGCATTTAACAAAATAACAAAATACTAAACTTATGATTGCGACTATAATTTATGCAATCGACAACCATTAAATCAAGAAGTTGAACACTTGATAACCTGGTCTCGGGAATTCAACGCTTGGAAAATATGGATAAACGATAATCATGTTTTGCCTATGAATTTTAATTCATACACGCAATCAGACCTGTTGACTGTCCGCTGAGCATTATTAATTTCATTAATTTCCTACTTGTCTTACAAAGAGAGATACTAGATAAGTTTCAACACACAGACAAAATATAATAGCAAACCTTTTTTTTATTTCAATCGAATTGTAAGGTGTTTGTATATCTTCTTCTATTATTTATGTTCTTTTACTACTGCCATTTTTAGGGTTCCGTAGTCGGACAAGGAACCCTTATAAGACCGTTCAGTCCGTCCTAGTCTGTCACAGCAGAATATTTTCTACGTTTTTGGACTGATTTACATGTAACTTGGTTCGAGGATACTTCACCTATAGAAAAATACGTATTTTTTTAAAAATACGAAAAATTAAAATTACCCCTGCAAGACCCCTTACCGATGCAAGAAATGCAAAACAGCGTGGTGACAAAATTGACTACGGAACCCTACTTTATGCGTGGTCCGATACGCACTTAGCCGGTTTTTTGAGAGGAAACATTGATTCTGCTTCTATAACACAAGTGCTTAAGCCAGTTACTTTAAATAAAGTCAATAGGTATATTACATACTTACAACTAAACAAAAGTGACGGTTATTGTATAAAAACCTGCACATTAGAACTTGGTGGTTGACTAGTGGATGGAGAAAATTGTAGACCGTTTGATTAGCTTTTGGTTATGATTTAACAGTTGTCTAAATATATATTTTATGTTCTACAAGTCATCTTCTTAGACAAAGTTACGTGGGACGTAATAAATACCGATCTCATGAAGAAGAAAATAAGTACATGAAATGTAAGGATTTAAGACGCGGTGAATCGCTATGGCCTGATTGCAAAAAGTGACAAATTTATAGTAATAATACGCAGCTTCTTTTAGAAACAATATAGTGTTATTGATCTAATTTTAATTTGAAAATACCCAAATAATTACGTTTTTGAGATATTTACTTGAAGTTTAGCATACAGCAATCATACAACACTTCAATCTAAATTTTTTTTCTCAGAGATTTATTCAGATAAGAGATGACTGCCAACGCACATATGTTATGTAAAAGATAAATGTTAGTCGCGGCTACACGGCAAATGTGCCCTGACTGCCTAAAAAGGATGTCAATCTACGTCGCACTCTTTAAATGAGCAGATATATACGTATTCTTACAATTTATCTCCATAAAAAAGTATGTAGCTAAAACACTATGTATAACATCAGTTGCATTACCACATTAGGTACAGCAAGACTTCCCCTCAGCTCACAAATTGTATCGAAGTGGTAAGGTTTAATAGGACGTGTAAAAGTGCTCCCTCTGGAATCTATTTACGGGAATAAATGATTTTCATGGCCTAAGACAACATTAGAAATAGATAATCCGACCCAAAACCGGGTTCGGCACCAGGGTATTGCAGTAAAAAAAAGTACTCTGTTCTAACAAAGAATATTATATTTAAAAATATCAACTACGCGTAATCTTGTCAGTCGAAACCGGGGGGCGAGCGATAGTAAATAGTTGCGCGCGCAAGGCGCGAGCAAGGCTGCGCAAGAGGCTCAATGCTAACCGCTGCGTGGATACGCTCCTCAGCGTAAGCAGTTACTATTATTATCAATATTTAATTCAGAAATAAACTTTCCATATAGTAGGTTAGTAGTTACAGAAAAAATATCTTACGAGCTAGGATTAGTAAGTACAAAAAAGGACATCACACAAAATATGGCCTACTTAATATTTACTAAAGCAGGCTTAGAACCAACAGGGACGCTGTTCCAGTGCCTCAGTATAGGGCAGCAATAGCGACTCCCTATCGCCGCCAGGAGGCTGCTGCTGCAGACCAGTGTAGATTATTTCTAGAATACTGGTCAATATCAAATTGATTAATGGTTCATTTGGTTAGATATGACATTTTGTTTAAAACGAAATGGGGTGACCTAGTTCTGCAGTTTGGACGACAGGAGAGTAAAGTTGTTAATATCACAAATATGGATAAAATATCACGGGTAGACGTTGTTTTTCTACCAATCGTTGAATGTTCTTTTTATTCTCGTTTCTAATGTAATTAAAATAAAATAAATAAATAAATATTTCTCAACAAGCACACCAATTCTCTAGTCCCAAAGTAAGCTACGAGGCTTGTGTTATGGGTACTAGATAACGGATATACATACTTAAAAACTTTTTTTTGTAAATAAATACATATTATAAATAGAAAACACCCAGACCAGTACAAACACACATGTTCATGCACACTTATGCTTGTACTGTGCGGGAATCGAACCCGCGACCCTTGGTTTAGAAGTCCAACATGCGGACCACTGCACCAAGCGTCGACCCAATTAAAAAGTAAGACTCTATAGATAATATAGTGAAAAAGACTGTAGAGATATGAATTAATGATTAGAATTTCTCAATACAGTTCTACGAGGTAAGCTAATTATATTTTCCTTAACGATTTTTGCCGCTTGTTAGCGAGACACAATAAAAATATATTCCTTGTCATTTATTTATTATTATTGTCACGCTCATGGGCATTTTCATAACATTACTTTAGAAAGTTAGTGAATTATTACTATTTCTATAGAAACTTATATAATAATCCAATCAAACACACCGCTTTCGTCATCCCACGTCTCGTTCCTTATGGAGTGACTCCACTCAACGTATCATGCGCAGCTCATATTTCTCGACGAAGCCTCAATGCTCACGACCGCTACTGCACTGCGCACACGCACGAACAAGACAAACAACGAGTACTGCTCGTGTAACTGATACTTGCGTATCTTGTCAATACTTTGGGTTCTTGAATTTTAAGGACTGGTATATTTCATGTGGTTAATTGGTGCTGTTTTCTATTACATTTTTATGTTTTCACGTAAAAATAACCAAACATAAAGTCCAAAATTTTGCACACAAATAAAAATCAACGTGGTTACAAAAAACTGGGCTATTTTGAACCAGAAATAATGCTTCTAAAAAGATAATAGAAGTAAATATGAATGTGAATTTACTTATCTGTTTATAAGCATTATTTTTGCTCCAAAAATAGCCTTCACTTCATTTAGATCCTCCAATAAAAACTATCAAAATCTACAACTAAATCTCAGCAGCTTCGTAGCAACCCGTTGCTACGAAATTCAGACGCCCCTGAAATAGACATCAACGCAGTAGGGCCTGGACGAAAGCTCCACCACAAAATTTATTTATAGCATTCCGTGTTTGTAAAACGCTTGAATTGTAATGAAATGATACAAAATAAAGTATTTTAAATGGCAAAGCTCAGAAAAAAATTAAGTAATCACCTGCGCTATTGGGTTATAACACAAAACGGTCAAAAGCTCCAAAATTACGAGTATGCCAATGAATAAAAAAAAAACAAGTATTAAAGGTAAAAAAGGTCCATTTTGTATGTAACCAACGACGACGTGACTGTGTCACCGACTGTGACTATTGAATGTCTATGTATTAGTCATTTTAATTAAATAAGTTGAGCTAGCAATCCTAATTATTACATTTTAATAATAATAATAATAGTCCTTCTGGCCGATTTCGACCACGGTGGCCAATCTCAACAGAGATCAGCCAACTACACAGGAGATATTGTAGTGCACAAGTGTGAGCGCAATACACAGATGCACTCACTGTTCCATCACTCTCAAAGTTCGGTGAGACGGCAGTCTGACATGACCGGAGAGAGATCAGGCGCAGGACCAACGGCTTTACGTGCTTTTCGAGGCACGGGGGTGAAACTTCCAACCGCCAACTTCCCGACTCCGAGCTGTTTTTGAGAAATTCATGTCAGAAAATCTCAGAAACAATTTTGACTCGACCTGGGATTCGAGCCCAGGATCTCTCGGATGTAAGGCAGAAACTTTGACACTACACCAACGAGGCAGTAATACATATACATTTTACTGATATTTCATTAGTGCAATATCTCTAAATCCGGCCATAATTCGTGGGCAATCTCTTATCGTTTCTGGTTATCTTCTACGAGTAGATAGGCCTAATGAGTTTCGATATCGGATCAAACTGCGACAATTTTGCCGCAATTAATTACTTCAAATCTATAAATCTAATAATAATATAATTCTACTACACAACTAAAACCTAAATTTTGACGATTTAATAATAATATAAGTAGTATAGGTAACTCATCCCAAATAAATAAATAATTTTATAGGTAGTATGGTAGAAGAGAAAATTATTATTTCTTAGATATTGATAAAAAGTTAAAATGACCGAAGTTGATCTAATATAAGAAAGTAACACCAGTGGCAAAGGTAAGATAACAAAAGCCATTTAAATTGATTAATCCCTTTGATTTGTTAAGTATTTTTGGCGTTCACAATACTTAACAAATCAAATTTTAGCCTGTTTCATCTTAACCGATTGTCAAATATTTGTAAAAAAAATTCTCTCGGGTGATTTAGAGGGTGTCTCCCACAATCATTGATGAAACATACGCGCTGGCTCAAAGCGTTAAAAAGCACTTACAAAATTCATCGTCTCCATTAAGGTTCTCGGTAGCTCAGTGGTCAGAGCATTGGACCGGACTTCCAAAGGTCGGGGGTTCGAATCCTTCCCGATGACCGGAGCTGAAAAGAATTTTTTAAGTGTTGTCTTTTCGTGATTAATCCCTTATTTGTTAGTGATTTTAACAGAGATCTAAATATCTATCTGATTTATATTTCGCAATAAAACGCTTCTCATACATACTATGTACTAAGGTATTCATTAGTCACACTTTAGTCATTACGTATTCCATTCTGTCACATTATGGCACGTGTTTGTAAGGCATGAGACATACTTGTCATGAGATATACTGGAATAAAAAAAACTGCAGGAATGGAAATTGTAACAACAGTTTAATCGGTTTTCCTACTAAATGAACAAATAAACAATAATCTACAAATCAGTACCCTCATTTTGACAAAAGTTACAGTCTAGTTTTGTGGTGCTTGTGGCGCAGTGGTTTCAGCGCTTTGGTAGTGATAACAAAAGTTAAGCAACCTACGGAGCGGTCATGTTTGGGATGGGTGACCATTCTGACCATAAGAGTGACGTCTATTTACAAGCATCTCCGTACTTCGGAAAGCACGTTAAGCTGTTGGTCCCGGTTAATATTGATGGATATTAATCGTTAAGCTTAGCCGGAGGCCCTCGGGCGGCTTAATAACATCTGACAGTAAGGTTGATCACTTACCTTACACACACCCCTCCACCAATCCGCACTGAGCCCGCGTGGTGGAGTATGGCTCATACCACCTCATAGTTCGGTAAGGCCTATGCCCAGTGGGACGTGTATAGGCTGATGATGACAGTGTAGCTTTTGGTCTTCTATTACGAAATGACTCAGTGAAAAGCTTTGTCTTGTAAGTGGAATAACATTGATTGATTTTCAAGGTTTACTCGTAATATTTTTATTTAACAATTTATATATTAATTTGCTAGTATATGGGTAGGTATATCAGGATATAAGACTCGTGACTGCCCCCTCACGTTGCCCGTGTAGCTTGACATTTGCAATGTTTGTTTATTTCAATTAACTATTATATTTATCGACGCAGATATAGATCTTTATTATTTATTGAGATAATTCCGAACCGAAGTATCGAAGGAATTTACTGAGGCTATAAAATATCGCAAGCAAGCGAACAACAGTAGCAAGCAATGTTTGAGCGAAGTAAACTGATATTTAGTTATGTGCTGATAGCTTTAACAACTTTAATTTTACGAGGTGATCAATAAAATTATGATTATATAGCTCAATGGTCATTTGTTTTTACATCTATTAACTCTGAAACTGAATTACTAAAATAAAAAGCAACGAATTACATCATCGTAAAACACGGTCACAAAAAATGTTAAAATTCAAAGAAAACACCTACATTCTTAGTCGCTTATCGATATTTTATCCCATTACTACTTATTGAAACCACAGCGGTTATTATTTTTTTGGACTGAAATGCTGGTCTTTCTAAATTAAGCCTGTTATAGGATGTCGAAAGGGGTTGGGCATATAGCATGCATGCGTTAAAATGTTTTGTTCAGCACTCCCGACTTTGGACGTGCTGCCTCTCGCCTCTAGGCATTCAACTGTATATGATATGCCAAGGTCAATAGAAAGGTAGGCCAGGCCTATTAGTTAAATAAATAAATAAAAATAAATATACAACAAAATCACATACATTGATCTAACTCCGTGGTAATTAGCTTTAACACTTGTGCTACAGAAATCAGAATATAAGAATAACAGAAATCAGAATAACAGTGGTATTACAAATAAAATAAAATAAAATACATATAACACCTAGACCAGTACAAATCGACATGTTCAAGCACACAAATGTATGTACAGTGAACGGGTCGAACCCGCGACCTCTTGGTTAATAGTCAACTTCTTGACCATTACACCAAATTGGTCGTCAATTGAATTGTAGGATGTCATATCTTGAAAGGATATTAGGATCGAAAACTGTTCCATCCTACATTTAAAAGCAGCCATATCTAAACGTCCTACTTGATATTTTTAACACAAACAATGAAGTTTATTTTACAAGTCTTGTCTAATACATCTCATAATTCCATCACATTTACAAGCAATAAACGGTGGGCACATGGGCGTGACGCGGTCGTTCGTCACCGACAGAATGCACATTTCCATAAGCTGTGCAGGCGCAGAGCGCAATTGCAATGCAGTGGGCTGACTCTGAGCCGTTATCCGTAATTTTGAATAAGCCATCCCTATTACTCTTACAAGCTTTACCATACGAGCGAACAAAATAGGTAGACCCAAAAGTACGATCGAATTGTATAGCAATACGTACTCAGCTTTGTTTGAATATTGGGTCGCGGTGATCTATGCGATGTACTTTGTATTATGACTGAGGTTGATCGTACTAGATAGATAGATAGATTAACAATAAAGTACAACACAAAACAAAAATTACAGACATATTTAAAAAATATGTAAAATTTAGGCGGTCTTATCGCTTGTAGCGATCTCTTACTACTACTACACTACGTACTAGTTAGTCCTAGGGTGCAATTTTGCAACAGATTTGTACGGACTTGTATCGACAAGGATCCGTAAACAGAAAAAATAATGTAATAACAAAACTGACTATACTGGAGCTGATAGGGTTAGGTGCAACAAATGGAGTAGGTCAGCACAGATAACAAGAACAAGCTTTTACTTACGATTATTAATAACGAGCATTTTGGTGTAATGGTCAAGAAGTTGACTATTTACCAAGAGGTCGCGGGTTCAATCCCCGCACTGTACAAACATTTGTGTGCATGAACATGTATGTTTGTACTGATCTGGTGATTTATGTGTTTATTTAAGTTTATTTGTAATACCACTGTTGATTCTGATATCTGTAACACAACTGCTTTGGCTACTTACCACGGAGTCAGATCAATGTGATGTTGTTATATATTTATTTATATGAGTCATTATATTTATTGCGAGTCATACACCATACATCATTTATAATCAAGCCCACCAAACTGACAAATAACGTTTGAAATGTGAATTCGGCAGCTTACCCCATTAATCCCCATTTTTTTAGCTGACATTGTAATGACATGTGATACCAATAAGATCTGTATTTACCACCCTATCTTATATTTCCAGTATCCGCCTATATGTATGACAGGGTAACGAATCTGTTAATGACCTCCGCATAATTTTACTGGTCATAGAGATCATAACAAAAAATGATTTGTTGGGTACTACAGTGTAAGATTATTAACAGGATTTAAAGCTATGAAACTTGGTTATATCTCCAAAATTGATCTATCTGTAAACTCGTACGGATAAGTCGAACTTCGGCTTTACTCCGTAACGTTACGTCCATATTTTCATAGATGGTAAAGGTGTTACACCCCCGTGCCTCTGAAAGCACTTTAAGCGATTGGTCCTTCGCCTGATCTCTCTCCGGTCATGTCGGATTGCCGTCTCACCGAACTTTGAGAGTGATGGAACAGTGAGTACACCTGTGTATTGCGCTCACACTTGTACACTATAATATCGCCTACGTAGTTGGCTGATCTCTGTCGAGATTGGCCGCCGTAGTCGAAATCGGCCAGGAGGATTATTCTAATTATTTTCGGGTCAAGCCAGCCCATTTGCTCGCACGGTGGAACATTTTAAGAATGACAAAGCTTGCTACAGTCAAAACTAAGGACAGCTACTTACTCATTTCAAACGAACGTATACCTACTTATTACAAAACATTGTTTTAAAAAATGTACTAAGCTTAAACTAGGATCAATCAATGGGTTATATACCCTATTACAAAACGAAGTTTATTTCTTAGTCATGAATTATTTGTGGTACTAAAGTTAAACCCTATATCCCCTAACGAGGGAGATCCTTGTCCCGGGTGTACACGGTGTATTTAAGGATAAGGCTAACTGGTTCTCTGTTAAAACTGATTCTGTAATAAAAACACATTTTAGGCCTGGAACTAACCTCAATACCGTAACAATACTGGATCGGTGTATTTTGGTGGAAACCCGTATTAAGGCATGTTTTTTTAATAAGACATAAAGTTTGACGACCGCTTGGTGCAGTGGTCCTCATGTCGGACTTCTAAAACCAAGGGTCGCGGGTTCGATCCCCGCACAGTACAAGCATAAGTGTACATGAACATGTGTGTTTGTACTGGTCTGGGTGTTTTCTATGTATACTATGTATTAATTTGCAAAAAAAAGTATTTAAATATGTTTATCCGTTGTCTAGTACCCATAACACAAGCCTCGTAGCATAATTTGGGACTAGAGAATTGGTGTGATTGTTGTGAAATATTTATTATTATTCATCATCACCATCATATCTACTTAAGACAATTTTATTCAAACCGTATAGATTTGCTACAGATGAGTTGTATAAAGTCTTTGATGTCCTCTCGATCAGAAAACTTTACATACTGACCTCGGTATTAAAAGTACATACTAAGTTGCCTTTTGAACCTAGATTGGTGAAAGGTAGGAGACAGGGAAATGTGGCAAATATTCCCACCTGCAAAACAACATTTGCTGAACGACAATTTTATGTACAAGCAGCCCATCTTTATAATAAACTACACAAGTTACTTAATATCTATAAACTAATTTCATACGAATGTAAGAAAAAGGTTATAGCGGAACTTAAAATCCTCGGATACAACGAGACTGAGGACCTGCTGTCTAGAGTTGTACTGTAATGTAATGTAATATTAAGTGGTGGTTTTGAAATATATCATAACCAATCCCAAGATTTTTATCGTAGGGTCACACTGTCACACTATTTCACTTTACCTAACTACTATAACTTTAACCTATTATACACACACACACACACATACTCACTCACTCTCACACACACACACACATACACACACACACACACACACACACACACACACACAATACTGTATATTTTTGATATGTAAGTTTGCTCATACTGTGTGCCTTTATATTGTATAAGAAGAGCGAGGTCTCCCGCCACAGGTACCACGAGTACTTACTGGGTAGATCCCAGCCTCTAGATTGTTTAAGATTTATTGTGAGTTAACGAAATAAAGATATTTTTTTTTTTTATCATATCAGCCTGTTGTAGTCCACTGCTGGACATAGGCCTCCCCCAAGGAGCGCCACAGCGCACGATCTCCCGCCCTTTGCATCCAGTCACTACCAGCTGCCTTCTTCAGCTTTTTTTTTTTCTTCTTCTTCTTATTTTCATTATTAGTTTATTTCATGAAATCCATACGGTCCCTGACAGTGGCGAGTTGCGGCGAGACGTGACGGGCTCATCAGCGCTGATCGATCATTGTTGTGACAGCGGATCAGCGGCCGAGCGCATTGTTCGGGGTTTATAGGGGTCTCCGCAATATTTGCACCACGGTGTACGAAACCGTGATGAGAACAATCTGTATGTGACGCTTACACCGGATACGTTTGTCTGACTAAAATGAAAAGAAAAATTTAACCAGAAATTTACTTATATATAATACTTACTGGAAGGCTTTGGTTTGTGGAACTAGCTCTTTGGTCTATGGTTACAAAACCTAGTCTAAAATACGCTTATTAATACACGGAGTTAAGCCTTTTAGCATATATAGCCTTAATCGAACCCTTACCCAACGTTTTTGCGGAATTAACGGTTTCAGGCAATAGGACTTGTCCATCGATCATCTATCAATTTAAAAAAAATATGCCATTTCTCATTTATGAATAAATAAATATACAACAGCATCACATATATTGATCTGACTCCGTGGTAAGTAGCTTAAGCACTTGTGTTACAGATATCAGAATAAATAGTACTATTACAAATAAACTTAAATAAATACATTTAACATCCAGACCAGTACAAACAGACATGTTCATGTTTGTACAGTGCGGGGATCGAACCCGCGACCTCTTAGTTAATAGTCAACATCTTAACCATTACATGGATTCCTATTGTCCGAAAAAAACTATTTTTATTTATTTATTACACCAAAGTGGTCGTCAAATCCCCGCTTCCTCCGCACGCAGTACCACCTGTTATTTCATGTCTACACCAAGCTTGGTGGACACTAGCTCCAAATTGAAACGCAAAAAATACCGCATCCATTTACATCAACCTTCGCACATCCGTATTGAGCAGTAGGGTAAAACTCAAAAAGAGGGTATTGCCATTGTGTCGCGACACGTCACACGATTGATGGCGCTGGATTAATGATAACGCCTCGATAGTGGACTTTCGCCTACGGCTTATGAGTTTTAGAAAAAAATATCGCGGACGATTGTTCTGTAAACACCACAAAGCTTTAAAAATATCCGCCAAAAAATTACCTAAACTACACAATCCGTCTACTCACATTTAAATAAATAAAAATGCGGAAGTAACTCTGTCCGTCTGACTGTCATACTTTCGCTCCTAAGTACTGAACCGATTTGGTTTAAGAGTGAGCAAGCATAGGACAGTCTTCTCCCAGAATTTCGACCATGTTACCGAAATCCACAGCCGCTGGAAAGCTATTTGTATGGAACTTGTGATATTAGAATTAGGTAGGGCTGAATTGAGAATATGGTAAAAAGAACTCTTGGACTGCAAGTGCGGGCAGTGAATGGGCAGAAAAAATGTTTTCTTTCATTCTTACAAAATCAATTTAAGTCAATAAAGTTAGGTCAATAACAAAAAAATATATTAATTTTATTTCTTAAAGTTAGGGTAGGTTTTGAAATAAACAATTAAATAATAAAACTATTTATTTTATTTCTTAAAGTTAGGTCAACCTGCTCAGGCAGAACGCAAACAGCTTTCAAGCATTTGGCCCGGAAACGTAGACAATTTGAAGATCTGACTAAAAATCTAATCATTATCGTAAATTGCGAAACACGTTTGACAGGAATCGATTGCAATAAACGCATCGTGTTGTTCACATAAATCTCGCCAATTTTACTAAAAGCTCCATGATAAGGCCCATGTCACACTTGAGCGAAATCTCAGTCTTGCACGCATGGCAAAAAAAAACTTAGATCAATCGAATCATACATCATCGCTCACGACGTTCAATCTAATGGGAAACAACTCCTTTCTTAAGTTTGTTTTAATTTCACATGGTAACGAAGAACTCAATGTTGCTCAATTTGAGCCACTCACACTAAAAAAATGTCTGTGTTCATACTATAATGTTTATTAAACTATTATTATTAATAATAAACTATTTTGTAAAATAAAACAAACTAGAAAATAAACACTTGTTCAAAAGTTATGTGACTTGAATCTTTACAGGCAAACATAATTAGAGTTTAAACATAATTAGAGTTTTGCCTAAGGAACAAGGTAGGCAAATAGCAAAAGAATTTTGAAATTAATATTTTTATTCTATTATTTTTGTATCTTTACTGTTGTAATTTTGTAATTGTAAGACCACTAGTGCTGATATCCTGAGATACAAAAACATCCTAATTCAGGTATCAGCCTACCATAAATTATTTTTAAACTCATTTATTTATTTATTTTCTTTATTTTATATTTAATTTATTTTATTTACCTTACTAACTATAGTCATTAAGTCATTTGTTTACTAACATAACACATACATAACAATAATAATGGATCTATGGTCTGCAATAAAGTTATTTTATTTTTTATTTAATATCTATGGATTTTGGTGAGAAATAAATGATTATTATTATTTAAAATACAAAATAAAGTTAAACCTAGTTCAGAAAATCGTTCCCATGCATGCAGTCTGCCTTAGTGGCCGACTGACATTGTGCGACCTTTCGAAGTGGCCCAACAGGTCAAATCGCCGATTAACAGATTACATACGGTCAGTATCCGGAACTGGACGTCTCGCAAATTTTTCCATCATGCAAATTTTTGCAGCTGATACACTTAATGACCGCCGGGACATAAATTTGCCAATTTTATTGTCCTTGCGGTCAGTCCTATTTGCAAAAAAATCTATCCTATCCTATATTTTGTTGTTCTAAGGTATGTAATAGTCCTCCTGGCCGATTTCGACCACGGCGGCCAATCTCAACAGAGATCAGCCAACTACACAGGAGATATTATATTCCACAAGTGTGAGCGCAATACACAGGTGCTCTCGCTGTTCCATCACTCTCAAAGTTCGGTGAGACGACAATCCGACATGACCGGAGAGAGATCAGGCGCAGGACCAACGGCTTAACGTACTTTCTGAGGCAGGAGGGTGTAACACCGCCAACTTCAGAATCAGAATTAGAATCTTTACTTCCCGACTTTGGAACTTCCTGACTTTGAGCTATTTTATTCATGTATAGGTTCCAACTTTTTTTTTTTTTTTTTTTTCATATGAATAACCAGACATTTGGCCGCGATCTCACCTGATGGTAAGCGACGATGCGACCGAAGATGGAACATGTCTGGCTATTAACAGCCTATTCACTCTTTTCTTGAAAGCATCCAAATCATAATGTTCCGGAAATATTTTAGGCGGCAGCAAATTCCACTCCCTAGCCGCACGCAAAAGGAACGTAGATGCAAAACGTTTTGTACGTAATGTAGGCATGTCTACGACATAAGGGTGGAGACCTCGACTGCGTCTTGTGTCCCGGTAGTGAAAAGGGGCTGGTGGAATTAATTCGTGCAATTCCTTCGCACACTCCCCGAAATGTAGCCTGTAGAACACTGAAAGACACGCCACTTTACGCCTGTGATCAAGGCTTTGCAGCTTGCGTTCACAGAGTTCAGCATCTCCAATAATTCTAATTGCTCTCTTCTCTATCGATTCTAAAGCAGCCAGCTGATATTTGGCAGATCCATCCCAAAGGTGGCAGCAGTACTCCATGCAACATCGGACCTGAGCTTGATAGAGTTGCAGAAGCTGCACCGGCGTGAAATACCGCCTGACCTTTGAGAGAACTCCAAGCTTTCTAGCTGCAGTTTGGGCTATAGATTCGATGTACTGGCCGAAATTTAAATTGGATGATAGCTGGACCCCTAGAAGCCGCAAGTTATCGGTGACGGGAACAGGTACACCCCGGAAAGTCGGAGCCAGAACAAAATGGCTCCGTTTTGTGGAGAACAAACACGCCTGTGTTTTGGAGGCGTTAAACGTCACTATAATTTATAGTGCTAGTTTACACTACAACTATACTATCAAATTAAGACGTGCTGTTTATTTATTTACTTGACAAATCATGCATGCGCAATTTCAATAAATCTTAAACTGTGATACCCGGTTTCACGATGTAATAAAACTAAATGTATTTAACGTAATACTTTTCCTATTACGCGTTTAAACACGATGTTTAGCCATAATAGAATGAAAAGACAGTAGTTTTGACATTGTCTTGTCTTGCCTGTTTAATTAAAGATAGCGTATTTAGCGTAGCGTGCGTAGGCTAGATGACACCACCAATCTTATCGTTGACATACTCTTTTGTTATTGTTATCTGTCAAAACGGCCAGCCTCCATAGATTTTGTATGGGAATACAAAATCGTGACGTCACGGTAGTGTATCAGAAATCGTTAAATTGACCGAATATTTATTGAATTTAGTGTGATTAAAAAATTGTTTCTACAGCTTTTTGGAAATATACTGGTTGTATCAACTTAATAGGGGCTATGTTTTTTAAACGTCATGGTCATTAAAAATATTTTAGATAGGTATCATTATGCCTATTGGCGCCATAATTATTAAATTATGTTTAGTTAAATTATCTTTTGCTGGCTGGCTCACCTTTATTTTTATGAATTACGATGGAATTGCCCAAATGGTATTAGCTGAACACAAAGTTCTATAAAATGGTTATTCTTCCCGCTGTCCGTAGCCACGGCATGGTAACAAGTCTGCTGATTATCATGAAAAACCATTATAAGATCGCAGAAAGAGCAGGAAGCGAGATAGTTAGATAGATTACCACTTAAAAAAAAAACTTTATTGTACAACACAAAACAAAAATTACAGAGAAGTTAAACAAAGAAAGAACTGCGAGGTTACTGAAGTCACGTTAAGTTGTATAGAAGCGGCTTGATACCGAGATTCCTCAAGGATGCAAGCATTAGGAAGTCTTTGCTTGATTTATTGACTACTATCAGGTGTTCCTGGACGATACATCAAAATAAAGAGCATCAGTTTCTTAGAAATAATGCGGTTGTATTTAATTGTACTCGTTATTTTTTATAAAAATAAGTGATTCCAGTAAATTCCACTTTGAGTTTACTTTGCACTAGCAAATGGATTCTTACGTAAATAAATAATAAAAATATTGAATATACAACATCATCACATACATTGATTTGACTCCGTGGTAAGTAGCTGAAACACTTGTGTTACAGATATCAGAATCAATAGTGGTATTACAAATAAACTTCAAGAAATACATATACCACCCAGACCAGTACAAACAGACATGTTAATGCACACAAATGTTAGTACAGTGCGGGGATCGAACCCGCGACCTCCTGGTTAATAGTCAACTTCATGACCATTACACCAAAGTGGTGGTCGTCGTCGTAAATGTTCATAATTTGTAAGTTCTACCTCTAATATTGTCTTTATTAGAACCATTTCTAAGATATGCTTATCTTATACTTTTTTCATCATTAAAATCAGTTTGGTAAGTAAATCATCATCATCATCAGCCTATATACATCCCACTGCAGGGCACAGGCCTCAACTCAACTATGAGGTGGTGCGAGCCATACTACACCACGCGGGCTCAATGCGGATTGGTGGAGGGGTGTGTGTAATGTAAGTGACCAACCTTACTGTCAGATGTTATCAAGCCGCCCGAGGGCCTCCGACCAGGCTTAACGACTAATATCTATCGATATTAACCGGGACCAACCGCTTAGCGTGCCTTCCGAAGCACGGAGATGCTTGTAAATAGACGTCACTTGTATGGTCAGAATGGTCACCCATCCCAAACATGACCGCGCCGTAGGTTGCTTAACTTTTGGTATCACTATCAAAGCGCTGCAACCACTGCGCCACAAGCACCTCTGGTAAGTAAATCTATACATATAATAAGACTGTAAAAGATCGATTTCTGTACATTGAAGATTTTTATGAAAAATTGTTACAGTGGGTCTTAATTACCGTAATAGAAGCCAAAACAACAATTTTTAAATTTTTTGTCTGTCTGTCTGTCTGTCTGTCTGTCTGTTTGTCCGGGCTAATCTCAGAATCTACTGGACCGATTTTGACGGGACTTTTTTTATTTGACTCAGTATCACCTGGAGAGTAAACTGGGATATAAATAATCACGCCGATGAACTTAGGGGGCAGGCAGGAAATTGAATCTCAGAATCTACTAAACCGATTTTAATGGGACTTTTTTTTATTTGACTCAACATTACTTGGAAGGTAAAGAAGGATAGAAATAATATTACATATTGATAAATTCTGCCACCAAAGGGATAAAATAGGGGTTGCGAATTTGTATGAAGCCCGGTCGCAAAAAACTAACATCCACGCGGACGAAGTCGCGGGCGGCCGCTAGTAATAAAATAAAATATAGATCTTAACCGGTTACGTACTCTAACGAGTATCACAGTAGCGAACGCATCCTTGACGTCGCGCCGATAGTTGCCAAGGCATTTCCTTACACTATACTCGCTTGCTTGCTAGGCTGAGTACACATACTTGGGTGTACATAGCACCATAGCTAGCTTTGATTTCAAACAAATAAATTTTGCGGCAAGAAAATCCATACTTATATAATAAATGCGAAAGTAACTTTGTCTGTCTGTCTGTTACTCAATCACGCCTAAACTACAGAACTAATTTGAATGAAATTTGGTATGGAGAAGAAAAAACGACATAGGCTACTTTTTCCGCGAAAAAAATAAATAAATAAATATTTCACGATGCAAATGATTAAATGATGCATTCCCATGAGAAAATTCATTCCGATCGCTTTTAGGCCTGAACTACTGAACAGATTTAAGTGAAATTCGGTAAAGCGATAGTTTGAGACTTAAATAAGGACAAGTTACTTTTCCATGGGAAAAATTACTTTCCGGGAATCTGATCGCTTTTACTCCTAAAGTACCAAAGATTTTAATTATATTTGGATTAAATTTGTATTATGGGAAAACAACGCATTCCAAAAAAACTACTTATTGCGGACTTTAAATAATAAATAGAATGGCAAAAATTTACAAAGGGCGCCATGGCGCACAACGTACGGCCATACAAGACCATTAACGCGAATGAATCTCAAAATCGATACCAATACTGACATATTCATCGTTCACTGGTTATCTACGCTAATTTTCTATGATTGAGTTCTATGCTTGCTATGTTTGAGTTATAATATGAATAGGTAATATCATTAAACCATCATCAGTGAGCCCAAAGCCTTACTCGTCGAGCAAACAAAGGAAACTAGTAGTTCTACGTGCGATAGCGCTTCCTTCTCGTATCGCGGCGCGGGCGCCTCCGAATAACGCGATATGTGTTCGCATTTTGCAATCGATCACATGCTTTGCCAATAAATAATTTAAAGAATAATAAGAAAAAAGAATTTTCAGTTCAAAAAGTTAGTAAATATATGTACAGATACACTGTTATAAATAACTTATACAAACTTGAAATAAGCACACAAACTAAACAGTGTCGCTGGTCTCCACACTAGGATACCCTGTGTCGTGAAGACCAGACCTCCCCTTTTAATAAAAAGTATAGTTATAGTGTGCTTACAATATTTTGAGATGGTAATACCAGTTATATAATGAAATTTATGTGTGTGCATGTGCGTATGTGTGTATGTGTTAGTTACACTTCACTTTAGTAGTAACTTACACTTCCGCTGCTATCAATGCTTAGTTTTCATGTTTTTTTAAGTTTAAATTGTAAAAAAGATAACAGTTACTAATAAAAAGTAATAAAAAAGATAACATTGGCCGTAGTAATTGGAACACAAATTGGTGAATCACTTTTAAAGATTCAGACCCTAACAAATGCAATACGCAGTCTCTTTGCAAACTTAAGTCAAACCAAAGGAGCATCCACTTGCTATTTTGAAGGCTGTCAGAAGACAAAACTTTTTGAATCAGACGGTAACAAATATTTTTGCAAGAACTTTAAAAAAATTACGAGAATTTCGAAGACTTCGTTTTTAAACCGCTATTAAGAGGGTTTTCCTTCTACTTTATTTATTACCTGATCATATCCCATGGTATATTAACTTATCAATCAACATCAGATGTCCGCGTCTTGGGGTCATTACTACGGAACCCACACGTGGGAAATATGTATTCAAAACAATGGCAAGATATCGTCGAGATAAGGAGGACGTGTGTACGCGGCGTTAGATTTATTTTTTGAGTTTTTTACACTGCTTCGGGGATTTCAACTTCCGCAGTTGTCGGACGAGTGCTTACAAGAAATACGAAAATGTAGCTTATTTAAAAAAAATAATTTGCCGCACTTCCTTTTAACATGTTGCTGGTAACGTTATGAATAACAGAATAAGTACTATGTAACCAAGTGGTTGTCACAGTATTCTTTCTAAACTATTAAAATAATATAAGTGTTTTGGTATGAGGAGATTGAAGGTAGGTTCTATTGGCCAATGTGCCAATTTTGAATGTGTTTTTCTATTTGGTAAAATATGTGATACTGAATAAAAATGTTTTCTTTCTTTCTTTATTTCCTGTAATTGAAACTCTCTCTGACTCAATACTGCTGACTAGCTACGTTTGACTTATCATTTTGAAGTTACTTATGAATTTTGGTTGGACTTTGCATTGTAATGCCGGGTACCTATGTCTATGAATTTTGATTTGTCGTCCAGAAACTAACAACAGTAAAATTATTTGTTATGTAGTTTGAAAGACGTCATGGTCTAAGTACTTTGCAGTTGCCAAAGAAACTGAACTCTAACCCCATATATTTACAAGAGCAGAATACAAACTTCTAGCCCAAACACATCAGCTATCATGCACCAAATCCGTAAGAGTTTAATTACTCTTACGCAAGGAAATTTATAGGCTGGCTGGCTCATTGTCTGGGCTTCCCACGGCGCTATCAAGATCGGCAGTGGCCTTCGCCGCGGTGACCTCTGCTTCTCACACTCGTCAGCAGTTCGCTTCCGATGTGGACTTATCCTTCCGTGAGCGAATTTTCGGTTAAGTGTTCGTTTTGTCATATTTGGGTGTCATTTTGAGTTTTTCTGTACTTGTGACCGATATTACTAAGTTCTAGCGCATATAATGTGGCATAATGTCGCCGCGCCGTGACTCATAACTGTTAGCGACTTAAAGCGATTTTTGTTGTGGCAATTAGTAGAGGAGACCTGCGATTTACAGAGTCGCGAGGCATGCTACATGTTTGCGTTGTCTATGATGCTCAAAACAAAATTTTCAGTTAGGTGAAAGTTGTTTAAGTAGTTAAATATACCCGAATATAAAGATATTAAGAATTACCTTTGAAGAGGACAAATTCTAGTCTAATTATTACCAGCGCACAGGACACGTAGAAACTGCCAATAAACTTGATTCAATCACCTTGTTTATTCCATCGATACGACCTCTAACCGACTTCAAACCGAGTACTCGATTGACGTCGCGTTTCCGAGAACCAGTCGATGTGACGAACAAAATCTCCTCTATCTCGATCTTACTCACAATAAACCCTTGTATTTACGGAACATTGTCAACCGAGATGCCCTGATACGGGGCATTGTCGATGAATCGCCTACTGCACTATCGTATCCGACCTAATCGGATCTTGGTACTACACAATTAGAAAAAGACTAAAAACTAAAAATCTATCTTAAACATTCAACAACAAGGTCCACAAATGTATAATATGCAGCTTGTAAAGTTATATGTGACTCAAGGATTTGTCCGGATCGTTTAGAAATAAACGAGATGGTGATTGTGTTGGTTGACGTCCGAGATTTAGATTTCTGTCAGTCATTCCATGCTGTTGGGATTATGTCTTGTTTTGTTTTCGCTATTATGAATGGAGTGTGGAGCTTCCAGCACCGTGCCTTTCATTGTCTGTTTTAATAAGCATGATATGCGATTTTTTAAAGTCTGGGTTGTTTATTTTATTAGCATGGAGTGTTTGTGACAATCAGTTCTTTCCTTGTGCAGTGGTTGCAGCGCTCTGGTAGTGATCAAAAAGTTAAGCAACCTACGGCGCGGTCATGTTTGAGATGGGTGACCATTTTGACCATAAAAGGTGATGTCTATTTACAAGCATCTCCGTGATTCGGAAGGCACATCAAGCTCTTGGTCCCGGTTAATATCGATAGCTATTAGTCGTTATGCCTGGTCGGAGGCGCTCGGACGGCTTAATACCATCTGACCGTAAGGTTGGTCACTTACCTTACACACACCCCTCCACCAATCCGCACTGAGCCCGCGTGGTGAAGTATAGCGTGCACCACCTCATAGATGAGGTGAGGCCAGTGCCCAGCAGTGGGACGTATAAAGGTTGATGATATACTTGTTTCCTTGTTAGAGTTATGCGACTCAGTTTAACAACAAATCACGTCAAAAGTGACGTAACACATACATTAGAATAACAGATGATCCAAGCTGAACAAATTGGCAATTTGTCTCCAACAAACACCATATATCACAAAAGCATCATTTAAAGTCGACCACGACCATTTAAGTTCGCTTCATTTATATTTACCAAAAACCCTGAATTATGAATCAATTTCTGACACATCTAGGCCTCGTGGGCGGTTATAAACAGCCTTGTGTTAGTTCTTAAACTGTCTCATAAGGAAACTAAATAGCTGGACGCAATAATATTTGAGATGTAAAAGGAATTTATCGAATTGCCCCACCCGCATTGTTAAATTAAAATAATGGGACATTTCGTGACACATTGCCTAGCCTAAGAATGGATCAAACGGCACTGTAAATAAGTACGTTATCATATTTTAGCTCTTATTTTATGTAATCAAATACATATCAAAACTCCTCTCATCAGCCTGCAAACGTCCCACTGCTGGGCAAGGCCTCACCTCAACTGTGGGATGAGGTAGTCATGATAGTAATAATACTATCAAGTACCTATCAGCTCTAAGTTACAAGCAAATAAATGGAGGAAACTTTATTTTTCAAGTATTACTGAAGACCTTTGCTAAATGAACAGAGTAACATTACACTCTTATCGCCTTTGAGAAGTTGTTTGACAAGTCGAAGGCTATGTCAGTCACCTATACCTAACTAGTATCAAAAATAAGGAAAATTGTGCTACAAAACGGCTGATCTCACTTTATCTTTTGCCAACCTAACTTGTTAGCGTACCAGTTCAAGTTCGAAAATAAAAAAGTAAGTAGGTAAGTTTAATTTCACGAGTATCCGAACAAAATCAAAATAAACATGCAAAATTATTTTAACGACCTCTTTGGTGTAATGGTCAAGAAGTTGACTATTAACCAAGCGGTCGCGGGTTCGATACCCGCCCTGTACAAACATTTGTTTACATAAACATATCTGTTTGTACAGAGTGCTAAGTGCGAGTCCCATAAATGGATTCAAATTACTTTCCGATCGCGTCGATCGAGTTTACGTCTAACGCATCGTGAATCGATTATATGCGAGTGCGAGTTACAATACTCGATATGCGTTTACTCACCGTGACCATAGATTTTATTGTATTGTTATGTTGGTAGTACGTTTTCACCGTGAGAAGCCGTGAGATAAACCAAACAATTTTAGAAGGTTGTTTCTATTATGCGCATGTTTTGAAAATAGCTATTTATCAAAATAGTAGGATTATAGTTGATACAACTCATTTGTCAAACGTAACGGATTTGATAGTTTGAGATAGAAGTTGTTTTTGTTAAAACCTCGCCTGTGAGTTTAAGTTCCTTGGTTAAAATAAAACGTAGTGATTATATTCTCTTTGGGTTAAAACAAAAAATACATAATGAGGACGAGCACGTCGCAATTTGATTTAATGGTGACTTTTATGGAGCAGTGAGTAGAATGCAATGCCTGTAATTTTTCTCGTTATTTGAATTTGTTACTGGTGTACTTATTAAGTGATTGTAAATAAATATTAATTTTAAGGCACGGCGACCTGAGCAAACCGTCAAACAATGCTAGAGGCAGGATGACGGCATTGCAGTTGTGGGAGCAATTAGCTTCAATGCTTAATGCTGATGGAAGTGGTGACAGCAAGGCGACTGAAAAATGGAAGAAGGTGCGTCAAATCAACCAAACTACCAAAGCTTGTCTTATTTTGCCCTTTAAATTCCAGCTTTAGTTTACAAAACCTTCTTGATATAGGTACCAACTTCTGTGTTCACTTACTAACTCCATTTTCTTGTGTGTTTTAAGGTGTGGAGCGATTATAAAAATAATTGCAAGAAAAAAGCTGCACGATTGTATAAATCAGTAAGCGGCACTGGTGGAGGCCCTGCTATATTTTCAAAACTTTCTGATTTAGAACAAAGAGTTCTGAATCTCATTGGTGTGCAAGTGGCTACGGGCTTGGCAGTTGAAGAGGCAGGAGTCTCACAGGTAAATAAAAAAATTTGTAAGATTGTAAGGATGGATGTATATTTGTTAGGAACTCCTTCATATTATATCAGGAAACACAGGCAGAGCCACGGGCTGTTGCCAGTATACAATAAACAAATCTCTACCTCCAACTAGCATATGCATTCCTGTACCTATTTGTATCCTTACAGGGAAATGAAACTGATATGGTAGTAATAGATATTCAAGAATCTGGTCAAGACCAAGAAGTTGCAATTCAACAA
This sequence comes from Pyrausta despicata, assembly GCA_963921415.1. Lineage (NCBI taxonomy): Eukaryota > Metazoa > Arthropoda > Insecta > Lepidoptera > Crambidae > Pyrausta > Pyrausta despicata. The sequence goes on from OY992849.1 coordinate 17,225,627, forward strand.
CCACCCACATCGAATCAAATTTTAAATTGTAAGTTGTTGAAGTGTATCAGTATTATTTAAATTAACTCTTAACCTGGTTTCAATGTGATGGACATTTACACATTTCTTTTTAGGCTCTCAACCTTGGAATGAAGCAGGGCCATCGACACGAGCCCATATTGCACCACCTATCAACTTGTCACAAGAGATCCTTACATCTCACAACACAATTGCACCAGGAGGTAGGTAAAAATTATAAATTTATTTTATACAAGACTGTTGCTTAGTAAATACTCTACTAACTTATTTGGAATTAACAACTATAAAATCTATATTTTGTGTATTAATGTACCGAGAGTTATGAAACAATTATATCATAGCATTATAGTCTTCATATTGATTCTTTCAGAATAGATTGTTTATATTGGCTTGGTAATTTGTTTCAGATACAGAGCACAATGAAGTACATGCACAAGTTACTCCATTTTTGATCGGACAGAGATTCCCTATTTCATCTCCACCACGAGCATTTTCAGCACTGGAAGTTGACGGTAGGGGCACAGAATAAATAAGAATACACCTTGTGTACTAGTAGTAACAACCAAATATATTGGTAATGAATGATTTTAATAATTACATGCATTATTATTTTTACAGAAACGTTGGTCACCCCTACTAGGGCCCTCTCCCCATGTCAGGACCATACATTACAACCGCAGCCATCTCACACCGGACGAACTCCAACGCAGCGGGTTTCTCAACCCCCACCTCCACGGGCTCAACGTAGCAGACCTCGGCGTTCACCTCGCAGAATTATTCGACCATCACACACAGAGCAAGCGTCTCGACACTTTCTCCAGTCAGATGAAGAGTGGAGAAAATTTAAAATGTCCCAGCACCGTGACTACATGAATCTAAGAAGGGAGCAAAACAGAATAAGGGAATTGGAGGTCAGGGCTCAGATGAACTGGCAAGCATTAGGACATATTGAAAAAGTAGTCAATAAATTTTGCCATGATTAAAAAGATAATTATTATTAGTTAGCAATTAATTAGCAGCAGATTATTATTAATATTTTTGACTACATGTCAAAAAGATGATTATTATAGGTTTTTAGAAAGCAGTTAATTTTTGACTACATGTCAATTGTCAAGATGATTTTTAAATTATTATTAGGTTTTAGAAAACTATTTTTTTCTACTTACATGTTAAGATTATTTTCATTATTTTATTGTTACTTATTAGAAAGAAGTTGATCTTTCACTATTCTTGTTTAGATTTTATAAAGCTGTAAATTTTTTACTACCTACATGTTAAGATGTTTTTATTTTTATGAGAAAGTAAGTAATCATTTAAATTTTTATTCAGGTTCTTTTTACAAAAATCACTCATCTCGCTTTCAGCATGAAAAACTTTTTGCTCGGATTCTATGAAAAAAGCTCAAGTGTGCATTTTGTGTCTTAAGGCTATTGAGCAATTGTGATTTGTGTAAAGAAAAGAAATTTTATGTTGCTTGAAATGACAAAGGCTTGTGATTAAAAGACTTGTTAAATAACTTATTGTCAAAACATTTATTTTTATTATTGTTAATGCGAGTCAACTTGTAATTACAATTTGTAATGATTATCGTTATAGTTAATTATAAAAAAAAATTTACAGATCGCAAAGTTCAAACCTAAAATATAATTTGAAAAAAAAAACACTTTTTATTGCAACCTCCTCACTAACTGACTCCTTACTAGTCTGCCTAAAATAAGATCAGAAGCAGCTTCCCTTCCTCTTTCTGCATGTTGATATTCAACTTCTTGGTTGATTTCAAGTTCGAGTTCTAGAAATAAAAAATATAAAGTAATCTCTGATATTAAAATTTACACACAAATTGTATTTATTATTCCTTTAATAAGTTAGTTTTTTAACTATCCCTATTTATAAGTTAGTTTTTTTAACTATCCCTATTTAATTTACCGGGAACAAAAAATATCCCATACTTATGTTGAGCAGGGATATAAGCTACCACCATAAAAAATTTCATTTAAATCAGTCCAGTCGTTTCGGAGATTAGCTCGTACAAACAGACAGAGAAACAAGAAATTTGAAATTATTGTAACCTTCTTACTAACTGATTTCTTAATAATCTACCTCTGATTTAAATGTGAGGTCATTTCCTCTCTTTCATTTCTATGAATTTCATGAGTGAAGAGTAATGTCATTTAAATAATATTGTTTGGTGGGGTTCACTTAGAATTGGGCTTGCCATTACTTGATAAAACAGTTAGTTACCTTCGTCTTCCACTGTATCTAAGATTCCAAATTTGATAGACAAGTTGTGCAGCACAGAACAAGCCAGAATAATTCTGGCGCATTTCAATGGCTTATAGTGCAGAACTCTGTCTTTGTGTAGACACCTCCACCGATTTTTTAGTCTTGAAAAAGTATTTTCAATGACTACTCTAGCCCTCATGTGAATTTCGTTATAATTTGCTTCTGGTGTATCAGGTTGAGCATCTAATATTGGTGTCATCAACCATGGTCGTTGGGGGTATCCAGAGTCACCTGAAATTTAATTGTAGAATTATAATCTTGGTGTGTGGTTATCTTAAATTTGGACCAATTCACATCTTGCTTTGGATCTAGTACAAGATGACTAAAGGCACGTATTCCAGGGAAAGGGCTGCAGTGTTACAACACTGCACTGTGTAACCAATAACATTTGTGATCCTCAATAAGTTTGCCCAGCGTGGGGATTATTGCAACATCTCCTGACCAAAGGAAAGCTTTAGTCTAGCAGTGGACTTTTATAAGCTGATTTTGTGTATCACCATCATTTGTGATTAAAAGTACTTGTTAGCAGCAATCATAGTATACTTAAACACTTACCTAAAAGCCAGACCATTTCTCCATTTTGGTGTAGAGATTGCATATATTGATTTATATTGCTATTTTCCCAAATGAATGAATCATGATTTGCACCACCAAATTTGGGATTTACACTTAAAATATGATATTCATCATCACACACCTGAAAAAAAAATTAGTTTTTAAACTTTATTTTTCACCAAAACCATTAACAATGTAAATAAGTATACATCTATTACGTAGAAGACATTACCATTTGAACATTAAGAGAATGATAATGTTTGCGGCTGTAGTAAAGATGTTCTTCAGCTTTAAGTGGAACCACTATTTTAAAGTGGCTCCCATCCACACACCCAATTACTCCAGGTTTTCCATACTTGTTGTAATACCTATAAAAATATTAAAATAAATACATTGTGTGCCAAATGTTACCTATCTAAAATATATTTTAAAATATAGTTAGTTAGTTGATAAATTTATTATTAATTACAATAAATGCTGTTTAAATTCTGTCATGGCATTTTGTACCTTTGACTGATTACTTGTCTGGCAGCCGTACTCTCTGGAAACCGAATATATTTATTTAAAATATTTCGGTGATTTAATGCCTGCGTCACCTCCTCAATGTAGACACTGCACATTTTTTGTGATATATTCTTAGCAACCCCAACTGGCTTTTGATAAGATCCCGATGCATAAAAAAATAAAGCAGTTAGCACCTTAAAAGAACAAAATTTAGGGTATACACAGCAGAATAGGAATTTATGCTTTGAATTACATATTGCTTTTATTAATAGCTAGGATAAGGGCAGAGCTGCAGGAAAGCTCCTACCTACCTTTAGTTCCAGGGAAACCCGTTGAGAAGACCTCAAACTTGTTGAGGCTTTTAGCTCTCTGCATAACCACTTAAACATTTTTTTGTTAATGCGATAGCGGTCAATAAATTGTCTCTCTGTAAGATCTAGCAGTGGGTTAAAAGAGGCGCGACCTCTTGCATTACACTTAGCACTGTAATTCCGGTTATCCTGGGCCTCCGCAGCAGCAAACATGCTCCAAGCGAAAAAAAAACGAGCAGCCATAACTTTTATCAATTCCAAGCCAAGAGCCAAGCTTTGATTAATTTTCTTAACTTTATTTCTTTTTAGACAACAAAAACACTATTACTCCTAGCGATTCTAAAAACTCACTATGAAAAATCCAAGTGACAACTTTACTTCAGCGTAAGCGTCACATTCACCAAAGCTATCGACTCCAAATGTCAAAAATGCAACTCGCACTCGTAGTGATTACTTGCTCTTTGCTCGCACTAGCGTACCATTTGAACCGACCAATCACGTGCGATAAAGCTCTCACCTTCGACCGTGTAAACAGTGGCCGTTCTCGATAACGAGTACATAAAAAACTCGCACTTACACATTATGCTTCTCGCGTTTAGCGCTAGATGGCGCTTTACAAATCCCATACAAAAATATAGTTTACGTCAAACGCGCTCACGATCGAATGCAAAAAGAAAAACTCGCACTTGGCACTCTGGTCTGGGTGTTATATGTATTTATTTAAGTTTATTTGTGATGCCACTGTTGATTCTGTTATCTGTAACACAAGTGCTTAAGCTACTTACCACGGAGTCAGATTAATGTCAGTGATATTTTTATATATTTTTTATTTATTTACAAACTTTAAATGATTTGGTTGATGTTATGGACTGTAAGGTATTCATATAAAAATGTTTTACAATGTTTTCCATGTCTAATTGGTACACATAATAACTTTATTTACTTTTTATTTTTTATTTTATTTATTGAGAATCCATACAGCGTTTTGATAAGCGATTGATAAGCTAGTTTTATTTATATTTGCTTTTTTGAGCTACTGTCGTGTACTAACGATTTTATTATATTTAAATATACCACCGGCCCAATCGATTCTTTGTTTCAACGCATCAAACAAACTCATTCGTTGCTTTTTATACCGTCCGTCCGTCTGTCCGCCGTCGCTCCTAATACGGTGACACAAAAACTTAGTATAATATCCTCCATCGCTTTGTTGGTCACGTCCGACATCCTCCCCATTGTACCGACCATGTCTACCCGAGCAACGCCCGGATCACGACCTAGTCTCGGAAATAATCCAATCGATTTTCAGCTTAAGTTTTTTAACGATTATGCGGGATACATGGCTGAGTGAATCATTGAATTACGTCATTAGAACGGTTCTGGTGAGCAGGATTTCTTAAATGTTTGCATGGCTTCGCGACTTTTTTTTGTTTAGTGTTGTCAATGTGCCTGTGAGTTGATAAAATGTGATGTTTTATTTAGACAACGCGACTGAGTTAGTCTTGTATGTTTGTACAATGAGTGTGCATTGATATTATGATGTGAGCTACTTGGCCTGCCTACACTTAAATAGTCGAACTTAGGTACCTGACTCATAAAGCTGTTCTTTATATTCGAATTTAGACAAAATAAGGTTCTAATTGACTGTTATCGGACGCTGAAAAGAGTCCAAAACATCAGGTTAAAACAAAATGTAAATAAATCGCGAAATTTTTTTAAAAAAAACGTATAGTGTCTCATTTCGATGTTATCAACGAAGGCTAAGTAAAACGCTTTGATAAACTAAAGAAATAATTTTATCAAGTCCTGCTGCCCCTTGAAGGCATTACAGGTGCATCGGTAACTAGTATTTAATTTACCCCTTTACACTTGTTGCGTAAATACTTTATTTACAATTGCTTAATATTCAAACAACTTGTCCCTAACTTAATCCAAATGCTAATTTATGAAACACTTAAACACTTGCTTATTCACAAGATTGTAGTAGTGTAGGTCTAATATCAATATTTAAAAAAGTTTCAGTAGGCTTACTTGGGTAAATAAATCTCCTCGGGAGATATGCACATCTGTCTAGTGTTTCGTACGACTTGTTCACAAAATACGGCTCTCAAGTCTAATTTGAAGTGTAGCCATATATTTTTTCTTTTTCTTTTTTACCCATTTTTTGTATTTTATATCACGAATATAATATAATAATAAATAAATTTACTTTTATTTATTGATATTATTGACATTATATCTATATAGGTCTTATGTTTATTCATTTTTGCGTTATTAACAACAATTTACCTTCCTCATTTAATTTTCACTGCATCCATTGCCTTTTCTCTGCATGACCTTGAGGTTGACTGGTAGAAAATGCTTTTAGCATCAAGTTCACCCTTTGTACATTTATTGTGCAATAAAGTTTTAAATAAATAATATAAAATATAAGGATTATAACTGAACAAATGCAAAAACTCATTGTTACAGTGCTGAATTAAGTACCTATCTACTAAGCATTGAGTCCATTTCTATTACGGGCACTAGATCAAGATAAACTCTAGCAAATAGTTACACTTCAAAAAAGTATAATCACGCGATTGATAAGCTAATTGCTCGTCGAGCGATCATATCGGGTTGAGCCGCGATCTATTCGAGCCGCGCATAACTAAATATTAATACCGGCCACTGAGATGCGTTTATTATTCACGAATTTGTTTGATGGAAACGGCCGATTGTCTTGTTTTTATTGTTTGACTCGATCATTTCGCCGGCGGTCATGTGAATTTTTGGATACAGGCTGTGCCTTTTTTCGATAGTTTTTTTTTTATAACAATTTGATTTCAATAACAAACATGTTTTTTGAACACGCTCGTATTAGCTCGGGCTGTATCTAACGTAATCTTTGAGCTGAAATTTCACCAACTTCCAGAAATCTGATGAATTTGAAACTTCGCACACGTATCACGTTCCGATGACAATGCAATAATTTGACAAGAGTTTTCTATTATCTTTATAAACTAAAAAGCTTAAAAATCACGCTTTTATTGCCAACTAAAATACTTGAGTAAAAAGCGTAGGGTGCTTGGTTTGGTATATATTTAAATCATTCTACTTTTGGCAACTTTAAAAATTAACTATGAAAACGACATTGAGTGCCCCATGGCTTTTTACTCTGCTGATGAATTATTTTCTATTTTTTAGTTAGCAATTAAAACGTGTTTTTTTGTTTTTTTTTAATATTTTTTTTCAAATCAAACATTTACGTAAATCGACTATCTTGGTTGCAAAATGTGAGCTTGTCTTCACATTGGGAAATTTCGCCAGCAATCTGTAAAACCGTATTTCGACAATCATGAACGGAGGCCACGGTGGCGAGTGGGACGTCACAAATCCAATATATCCGAGGAATGGGCCCCGTGCGCGACCGAAATAGAGATGTTAGGTGTCAACGATTGCGTAATGCGATTTCTATAAGCAGATAAGGCTCATTGTTCCGTGCGATACGGTGCGTGGGCGCGCCCGCTCACCTTGGACGGTTTATTTGACGCTGAGCACTAAGAGAAACACGATTGAACACACGTATCCACATCAAGCTACTCATTTTCGTTGCAAAATCACCTTTATTACGTTAGTATACGATACCGCAATGATTAACTTGACGTGTGACCGTGCGCATATTAAACTTCATATTTGCTACGTTATAATTGTTTTTTGGTATTAGAACACTATCTTACGTGCATTCGATATCTTGGCATGCCAAGTGAAACCGCTATTTATGAAGATAACAAGCGAATATATTTTTTAATGATGAAGTCAACCTGTATTTCAAGATCTAATCAGTAGTGCAACTTTGTATCTGTTGAGAGATCAAGTCACATCACGGGAATTTAACTAGAAAAACAGGAAAAATTAGTAAATGTTTAGCTTAGATATATAAACAAGTATAATGTAGCTTTTAGATTATATAAGTCAGAATAAAATATTGATAAATGCAAGTTTATGACATTAAATTTCGCGGGTTCTACCTACGTCGTTGTCAGCCTATATACGTCCCACTGCTGGGCACAGGCCTCACCTCAACTATGAGGTGGTCCGAGCCATACTCCACCACGCGGGCTCAGTGCCGATTGGTGGAGGGGTGTTTGTAAGGTATGTGGCCAACCTTACTTTCAGATGTTATTAAGCCGCCCGAGGGCCTCCGACCAGGCTTAACGACTAATATCTATCGATATTAACCGGGACCAACAGCTTAACGTGCCTTCCGAAGCACGGAGATGCTTGTAAATAGACGTCACTTTTATGGTCAGAATGGTCACCCATCCCAAACAATACCGCGCCGTAGGTTGCTTAACTTTTGGTATCACTACCAAAGCGCTGCAACCACTGCGCCACAAGCACCTCCGTTCTACCTTCGTAACTTCTTAAAAAGAAAAAGTGCTGATGTCCTCCGAAACGGTCCACCCTGTAGTACTACGCCTTACGAGTATTTGTTTTAGTAATGAACATTCCGCGTTTTAAATAATAAAATTTATTCATAAGCCGGCACTTACCATATTTGAGTGCGTCCATATGTATGAGTGTAAGATATTCTTATTTATGGGTCTGTGTCAAGGCCGCATCACCGCTTTGCATAATATCAAATTATTTATTCGCCCCGCTAAAACTGTCTGGTGTGTTCAATTTGTAATTCAAATAAATTCTCGACATTATTACAATAGAAGGAAGTTGAGTAGGATTAATAACTACTGGCCACGTGGGGCCAATCACGGACGCGAATTCTGTACCCTGTGATAAAACTGCAACTACTTTTTTTTATTTATGACGAATCACTATGACTATTTGCTATGACAAAGCTGTATGTTTCCTTAAGATATAAATAAATTTAAACAAAAAAGTTTAGATATTCCAAAACTTTTTTATCCTGTTACATTTTCATCGCACTAAGTCTACGCTACGCCATACGATTCATTTTCTCTAACGACTACAATAGTTTTAAATCTGAAACTGCATAGCCTACAAGTAAAACTTTTATCGATATTCTTTAAAAATCAGTTTTGACCAACAAAATGATGTGCCTTCAATCTGATTTAGCAAGCAAAAGGAATAACAAACTTGCAGAATACGAGTCCCTTTGTTATAGATATCTATCAATGTATAGTCCCAAAATCAATCTGTATTTACTTACATTAGTTTTTAAGAAAAATTGTTACTAACTTTATATGGACCCCGCCTGAAATAAAATATTTGAATTTGAATTTGAATCGTGGGGTCCGAGGGTGTGGCAAGTTGACCAGGCACGACCAGGCACAGGCTTCTCCCCGAAGCCTATTTCAGGCGCAAGCCCTCACTATCTTGACTACATGTTGCATCATGTTTTTTTGTGTTTTCACATTAAATAATTAAGTGACCAGTTTGTGAAGGGGCAATAAATATTTCTTATCTTATCATGCTTGTTGAACTAACTCTACTGAACGTTCGGCTAGTGTTGTATTATTCTCGGGCCCGTCATAATTGTAACGTGTGGGCTTTTTTAATGTTTGACTAGCGGATCGATCGGCACGCGTCTTCACTGGCTGTAGCGGGTGAACAGTCAAATCGGTCAAATTAAATGCTACCTAGCTTTGTAATTGCAACCCTTCTGGATGATTTTTTGTTTTATTGTTTCAACGAACACACCAATTACCTAGCCTCAAACTAAGCGTTAGCCTGTGCTATGGTGACTGGGATAACGGATAGAAATTCTTAAATACATTTATAATCATCTATGACTCAAGTACAAATGCACGTACTCATCAAACAAACATTTGACCCAGACACGATTCGAACCCGCAACAACAGCTTTTGCAGTCTGCACTACAGACCACTAGAACAAAGCTGTCGTCTTGTGTAGCAAACTGTAATTATAAACCTCCTCGAGTTGGAATGTCTGGGCCCTTATTTCCGTACAGCAGATGTATCCAAGATGTTAAGTAAAAGCAAGATTTCGAAAGTTCTAGTACAGGTGTAAAAGTTAAAATTAGGCGATTCAATTATGTTTTTTCCACATTTCAGAAATTTTTCATTCTAATGAAATATAAATAAATTTTATTTAAGAAGAGGTTAAATCAACACACTGGTGACCATAGGGCTAGCAGCCTCGGCCAAAGGATCAGCCTTGCCATACAGAGAGGAAACGCTGCCAGCCTTTTGGGCACCATACCAAATGGCAGCGCTGGAGGTGATATTTTTTCTATAAGGTTAAAATGTTTGTTTCCTTGTTTCCTTTCTTTTTTGTTTATCTTTTTTATACTTTTATTAGGCTAGTTGTATTATACTAAATTTTATTTCATCACTTATGTATATTGAGTAGGTATGATGAAAACTACGTCTGAGTAAAGTCTAACCTCTGCATCACTCAAAACTAGACGTCTGCCACCAGCCTCTACACCCACTGTCCGAGTTCCCGAATTGTCCGTGGCGTGATTAATTACCGAGAGTGCAGCGGGTGAAGGACCTCCGCAACTCCGCTCCGCCACCATTTGCATATTCCATGGGTTGCGGTAGGTCGCGTTTTTGTGCGTAACTCCGCTTAATGCTTCCCGAATCTCACAATGGTTATTAAAATGCGAATTAGTTAAACCACAGCGGGTTTTGATACAGTGGTTCTGCTCACACAAAAGTGTACCTATGCAAAGAGGCAGGACGCCCCATTCTACTAGTTTATGTTTTATATTTTTATTTTTTATTAATTCAGGCTACAATAGGCCCATATTATAAATACCTTACTGACTAACATACATACAAAAATAACTTATAAAAATAAAACAAAACAATACACTATTTAGTCGGCGTAGTGTTACGCAACTTGGTGTCGGGTATCCGTCCACGACGATACACAACACCCTTGGCCAAAATTCTTCCTTCGTGAAGGTGTTAAGTGGGAACCTTTACCACATACGAATGGAAATTCGTATTATAACGAGACTTCAACCGTTCGACCATCAGGGTGTATTTGGTCTTCACGCGGATGTACTCTAAGATATCCTCAACCTTCGTAGAGAAATGAAGCCAGAACACGTACAGCGGCGTGACTGGTATCGCAGGTCGAAACAGGTTGTTCGGCCCAGTCGGTGCGGTGCCGCACTGGTTGCGAGAGGACTTCCTTTTCTTCCTTTCAACCTTAGTAAAGCCCTGCTCATCACAATCAGCAGCCTGCGATGCCGGCTTCTTCGGATCAACCGTAGTCTTGCTTTTTCCAGCGGCAGCTGCCGCATATGCACGTGTTGGAGTTCGTTCGAACTCCGTTTTGCTTTCAACAATTGTGTCATTAAGCATAGTGACCTATTTGTTTGTTTGTAAGTTCTACTAGTATGACTTTCTAAGTCATAAAGGCTTCGCCAAACAGCTAGTGAGTTGCGGCATGACGTATCCTCAGTTACAGAAAGTCAAGCTTACTGTCAAGTGTGTTTGAAAACTTGTTGGACAACTAATCAATGAGACTGACAGTCAATGGGCTTACATTATTATTCAAACTATTACTTAGGTATCATTAGGTAAATTAAGATTTTTAAAACAACAGCTTCAGTTAACTGCAAAGATTGGCTCAGAACATACATGTATTTCTTACATACATGTATTTCATATAAATTATACTATAAATAAAAAGCCATAAAATCATAGAGTTACCAGAGGCTCTCAAACTAGGCTATGCCTGTATCTTGAGAGACCAATTAAGTTTATTAATCTGGGGTATTTGGCGCTTTTATGATGAGAGTTTGTGTGGTGAGTTTATATGTGATGTATGTGTAAGCGTGGTGTACAATCCATCACATCGTTTTGTTTAAAGTTTAATAACAGAGAGATATACCAATGTAGCGAAGAAGGCTTGAATCAAATTGAAATTTCGTGTTTGTTAATTATCTTAGTTAACTTCTTTCTAGAGTTAGCATCATTACAGATCTCACAGCGCCTTAGCTGTAGCAATATTCAAATAAACTTTTCGCTTTACAACTACAAGTTACAATTTGACACCTAACATAACGCAATCAGTACAGCGTTCTCCAACACGATTTTGTCATCGATCACTATTTACATAGCAATAGAGGTGAGTACCGTGTATCACGTGTAGTCCACACTTGTCAGTCGGTGGGAAGTTTGGTAATTAGCATGTTTTGGACTATTAATAGAGCGGTGTGATACGGGAACGCTCGTATTATTAATTAGGCGAACCTCGGTTTGGAAAAGGCTGGATGACGACACACGCGGGGTCAACGTCCTTGTAATTGTTTGGAACTAGAGATAAGTTTTGGAATGGTTTTTCTGCTACAACAATGTATTGAGACTAAAAACGTCCCACTTGGCATGAATTAGTGCGTTATTTTATTGTTACAAATAAAATAGGTAAAATATTAGGGCAAAAAAGAATACCTTATGGATAAAGAACATATAAGGGAGAAAAACATATTATTTTGATTAAGTTTTTGCAGAAAACTACATTAAACAAGGCATCTCATATAATGATAATAATGTTTAAGCTCTTGTATAAATTACATATTGATTACATTAGTAAATAAGGATTACTTTTAAGCTTATAAACTTGTACCAGGAAGCCCTGCGCTTCTATCTATAATATATCTCATACGGTCACGATGTAGAGGAATTCATGTGAGACAATGTACACTGGATTAAAATAAAAACAATTAAGGCCTAATTCGCAAACACATTGACGACTAAGTTACACGTAGATACGGAAAATTAAGGTGTTTAATTTTGTTTTTATCTCGGCTAGGCAACGTTCGCCCGAGCCTGTCTCGAAATCGGTGAAGCGTACTTCCTTGAGCCAATTAAAACTAGTCTGACTTGCCCCCCTCTTCCCCCGCCCCGGGATCGTCCGCGCAAAAACACAGATAACATTGCTGATAGGCGCGGCTCGAAAGTGGCGTGTAGCTATGACGACCAACGCGAATGTAATTGCCAGTTGTAGCTTCTGTGGGTATGTTACGACTTTAAGGAATTGACGATAGTTAAGAATACCTTAGAACCAGAGCACACTAGCTCCTTTTTGTCGCCGCCTCTTACGACTGTCAGCTGCACTGGCAGGTTGACACGCTGTCAGTCGTGACCGGTGACAGTATGTCACATTTGTGCGATGGCGCTATCACTTTAGTTAGATCATCTGACGCTGACGGCATCTCTAACAGCCTAACGCGAGAGTTAAAATGACGTGATGAATTGGCGATTTTGACTATAACATGATGTTACTTGTAATCAAGAGAAGTGGTCTATACTCGTCGACACACGTGCGATCCTTGCGAATAAATTCTAGTACGAAACGACGAGCTACGAAAAAACGTCCTTGCTACGAAACATTTTTTTCTGGACAACTCAACGTGTAACCTAATCTTTATCCTCCCAAACAAAATTAAAACAAAAAAGGCGATTCGACTTCAAGTAAGTGAGGGTCCCGAGCAATTCACATCTGCAAAACACCAGCTCAACTACCATAGCCAGGACGTTGACTCAGCAAAATGCCATGATCCATGGCCATTCCGGGGGCATGGCTGCAGTCGTCGTCACAAATGGCCCGTGTGAAGCTGTTAAGTATATTTTTTATTCGTTGGCCAATAGTCGTGGGCTTTCAACATTTTAGGTTTATCGTGTATCGGGCGCATAAAGATGTGGTTTCATTCGAGTCCCGATATAGCGTAGTAATACGTGGCGCGCACACACGGGCGGTTACCGAGACATCTTTACGAGCGGACGACCGCCGCTGCCAATTCACTATAAACGCAGATAAACTGTTCAAACGATTTTAATGTGCCGAGGTTCGATGTCAGAGCTGCCGGCTCACGGCTAAACGTTTCAAATTAATTTTACGATTCGAACTCAGTTGATAAAATTACTTAAAGACTAACTTATGCTTCGCGCTGCGCGTTTAATTGTGTTCATACCCTGATAAGGTTCGAAATGCAATAACTAAAGTATTTAATAATATTAAGGCAATTATGCTTGGATAAATTTAAACTTCGGTATTTCATGTAGCTTGCTTATCTAGAAGCCTACGTAGTAGAGTAAAGCCCTCTGTCTTGCATAGTAGAGAATCACAAATATTAAATGGGATCACTTTTAAAATCTCATATTGGGTTTTGCAGTGATATTGTATTTATCTACAAGTAAGTTTGGTATTTCAGTCAATATTTTACTTTATATATGACAACATATGAGATATATGACAATTCACTTATTATTATTGTGGACATAGTCTGAAATCAAATGTTTTTTTTAATTTTATATATCGAAGCGGGCGTTCCGACCGCAGCGTTTCCCCGACCGTCTGTCCGCCCCCACCCAATACCGTTCGATGTGTATCTAGTGCGTAGGATCGTCCGTTGCGATAGCGCGACGTGTTTATAGCCCGCCTCCAATAACGAGATAGATATAAAAATTGTGAAATTCCACTAAACAGTAGGTTAAGTCGAGTCCAACTGTCTGGCCTTTTAGCGTTTCGCGGGCGAATAGCGCAGCTTAAGTTTTATGCAGTTTAAACGAGTCATTCAATTTTTGACCGTAACCCCACTTTGGTAAGAATCTAGATGGCGTCTCATTTTTATAACTATCCTAGGCACTTGCAGTAGTAGCGCAACTGGATTTGTTAGCCCCGGGGATTCGCGTTATTCTGCCGATCACTGTAATAAATACGCAAGTGGCAGTCATCGTAACGACCGAAGCAAAAGTGTTATGGTACATAGACAAAGTTCAATCCTGACCTTAGGATAAACTTTTACTAAGAAATACCATACCCAAAGTAGTTCACATATCTTCTAACTTCTAAGTAAAGTGAAAGGTAGTAATAAATTTGTTAAAAAAAATGCAAAAGGGGGGAACCGATTTTTTTATTAATGTATGAATTATTAGTGTGTAATTAGTGGTGACCCAAAAGCTGGCTATCTGCTCAGCGCATAAGCTTAGCGATCCAGAGAGGCCATGCTGGCAGCATCTTGGCAACATTGCCATAGAGACTCTTGCTTTAGTTTATCATATGTATTAGCATCAGTTATTTTAAAAAAAAGTAAGTTTTAATTATATCTGTGAAAGCTGTAATAACAAGAGCTCAAACTTTTCATGTAAAATACGTACGTATTTCAAATACTTTATGCGTACCTGCACGACCTTGTACATATATAATAATGAAGGTAAAATCAAAGTTTTTCTTTCATCAATAAATTGATTGAATCTCATGACTCCAGCACAGTTAAAAAAATGCGATTTATTCACGGCGAGAACACATTACTTACATCTCACTTAACTTATGCAGATACGATTCACAATTATATCGTTATTTATTCTGCAATGAGTGGCGTGTAACGAGATGCATCATAATGTGCCATAATCCGCCTCACTGACAGACTGACCGCAAGAAATCCGCCGAACAATCGATTCGTCGGTAAATATTCATCGCTTCGGCTCGCATGCGCGGGCGCAGCTGAGCGTTCGTTACATCACACATGCAATGAGCTTTTTGTGTATGTGGATTTATGAATAGAAATTGTGTACTATTGTCAGAAGCTGATTGAGATATATCTAATCTCGTTTTATTTCAGTGTTTTGGGATCGTAATACCACGTTACTTGTAGGACAGTGTTGGTGATCAAGCCATAGCTTGATTGGGTAGTCCAAAAATAGGTATTGAATGGATACGAAATATCCAGAGCCTTAGGTTTTTGTCGCCTGCCTCCTTTTTGAACACATCGAACATAAAAACCAACACAGATATTCCAATCAATATACCGTTTGCCACAACACTCACAATAATAATCATTCTGTCTCTGAAACTGGAATTTGGTTAGCTTCTTCCCGATTATTTCCGTTTCTTATCATACATCGATCTCACAAATGATGTATGAGAAAACAAACTTAAGTGTAGCCAACAAATCTCAAGTATATTTGCACACACATCTTACAACGTCAATATATCTAACCATTAACTGATTATTTCGAGGCAAGAGCTGACAAGAGCTGGACGGAGGATAAATAATGAGGAAAATATCAACACAATCACAAAACACATGCTACGATGAAACTATAATTTCAATCAACACACCAGATTTGGTATGTTATCCTAGTTACTTTTATCTTTTAGTAACAACAAACGTTTATAGCTTTTTATTCGCTTACGCGGGTCTTCGATTGAGTTACTTTACTTGTATATTCAACATTAGCATGTCACGGCTTACTGAATTTATAAAAATATATTTGTAGAGATATTTCGAAAAAAGTGTAACAAGTATAAATTGCAGGGTAAGAATTTACATTTTTTTCTTAAAAAGGCGGGACCGTAGCGAGAGCTGATACTTATGCAAATGTTCGACTTCTCATTAGCGCCGAACCGCCGTTCAATAAGATAATTAGCGAAAAAACACTTGTTTTGCGTCTAGCGCTGTGCGATGCATCTCAAACAGTCACCATCTCATCTCATCAGCCTATATACGTCCCACTGCTGGGCACAGGCCTCACCTCAACTATGAGGTGGTCCAAGCCATACACCACCACGCGGGCTCAGTGCGGATTGGTGGAGGGGTATTTGTAAGGTAAGTGACCAACCTTACTGTCAGATGTTATTAAGCCGCCCGAGGGCCTCTGACCAGGCTTAACGACTAATATCTATCGATATTAACCGGGACCAACAGCTTAACGTGCCTTCCGAAGCACGGAGATGCTTGTAAATAGACGTCACTCAAATGGTCAGAATGGTCACCCATCCCAAACATGACCGCGCCCGAGGTTGCTTAACTTTAAGTATCACTACCAAAGCGCTGCAACCACTGCGCCACAAGCACCTCTCTCTCTCCCTCAACAGTCACCATGGTGATTGAATTTCAAAATTCTTTTATTTAAGTCGATGAAGTGCGTCATCTAACTTCATACTTCTAATCAAAAACACTCTACCTTGCTTACGATTAATTACAGTCAAAAGTAAGTAGACTAATTGTGAAAAGGAACGTCTTAAATATTTGTTACAGCATCAAACGCTGCTGGCAATTAGTTGCGAGGATGCTAGAAAAATATTTTATAGTAATCGCCATTCATCATAATCTGCCAAAGTTGGGTTAGTGTATAATCATAAATGCCGTTTGGAAGCA
The DNA here is from genome assembly GCA_963921415.1 of Pyrausta despicata. Classification (NCBI taxonomy): domain Eukaryota; kingdom Metazoa; phylum Arthropoda; class Insecta; order Lepidoptera; family Crambidae; genus Pyrausta; species Pyrausta despicata. The sequence goes on from OY992849.1 coordinate 17,242,401, forward strand.
GTAACTCAGCCATTACCTGATAATATATACTAAAGGTTGAGAAACAGTGCCTCTTATTATAGGAAGTTGGGGAGAACAGACAGGTTACAGCTACAGCTATTGAGGCGTGTAAATTTACGTGCATTTCGTGCAAAAACAAGCAGCAATTCTATAGGTATACTATATAGCATTCTGCTATCAAATAGCTTCAGAATAACATAATCGTGCTAGGTTTTTTTTCTTTAATTGCCATTTTATCTCTAATCTTCTATTGATAATAGCATTTGAAAAATATGTTTAATTACGTATTAATTTATTCATTACAATAGGTACTCTAGTTATTACACTGAACCTGCAATTTGCATGCAGCAAACCGCATTATCAAGATAAAATATTTTCTAGATGGTTTTTTTTTTAATATTTGATCATACAGGAATGGTTTTTATCCTATCAAGCATAGATTCACCTATTACAATGGGACGTGAAGTTTAGAAGAGGGAAATCAAAAAGTAAGGCGAAATCGCCAATGCAGTTATAGTTTCGAAAAGACAACACTTATAAAATTCTTTTATTTATTGCGGTTATAGTTGTTATATCTTTTATTATTATTATTTATTTTATATAAAACTTTATTGCACAAGAAATATTTCTGCCAGTCAACCTCAAAGTCATGCAGGAAGGCAACGGGTGCAGTTTTGCGCACTTTATGATGTCAACGTTTTGCAGATAGTAACTACTATCTGCAAAATGTCTATCTAGACAGCAACATAGCTAAGCAAGTAAGGCAACTGAACGGTGTTCACTATTTTACAGTTTTTTTTAAGGTAATTGACATCTGAAACGACGCGTGACGACAAACCAGGGAGGGCTGGAAAGGTCACAAGCCTGAAACGCGTGTTTTTCTTGCTACAGCGTTATTTATCGCCAGACGACACGGTATCTACAAGTGTCTTACATAATCAGGAGAGCCAACGTTGCGGTAAGCAGTTTGTATTACAATTGAACTACATATCTCATTTGGAAAACTTGGACAAGTTTTGTGAGGAAGAATGAAGTGTAGGAGTGCTTTATCACTTTGAAACGGCTGTGTTCAAAAATGGAAATAGGATTGTTTGTGTATTATTAAATTTTTCTTTAAATTTGATTTCATATTTTTTGTTGTATTTGTCTTGTGCTTACACTTGGTGCTCGATGGTCGTTGCTGAAAATCAGTGTCATGGTATACTGAGCGAGGACCGGATTGTCACTTGATTGGCGTTGATTTTATAATGTTTTTAATTTTATTTTCGTGTGTGAGTTTAATTCTTAAAATTGTCCTGTCTACCTGTACTACATTGCTTTTCATGGAGCTAACTGTTATGGGATGTCTTTTGTAAGTAAAGTGGTTGATTTTATTATGGACTTAATTGAATCATGAAGACAATAAGGATGATTTGATTAATATTACTGGCATTGTCAAGGTTCCAGACGTGCCATTGGGAACGAGTCATCGACCCGGTCCCGGGGGTGCCGTATAAGGCCCGGCCGGCGCCGTTTTCACCAGTTTCCCAGCGCGCGCGCAGCCGGCCGGAAAGCAAAAACGCACCGCATCACGGTCAAATGAAGATGTGTAATTAGATAGTTTTTGCCACACTATCGGTATTTTTTACCGCCATATATGGACGGCCGCGAGCCAACGCCCGTTTACGCTCGCTGGACATCAAAATAATAACTCGTGAACTCGCATCGGCGTTTTTGTTACAACATTTCTATTATCTCGTCCCTCCGTAATTACTTTTAATACCCAAGGACGGCGATTAATTTTACGCATAAATACTTACGTCGTAAATAATGTTGCCGTATATAGATCGATGCGATTTTGCAATCGATGGTGCGGTGGTATTTTTATCACAAAATTCCAATTTTCTTTCAAATCGGCAATAAATTTTAGCCCGAGGTGCTCCTGCGCAGCTGAGCGAGACCCGTGTTAATGGCGGCCGCAAAAATGCGTGGTTAAATGAAAGAGGCGAACAATTATTTTTATTCTACACATGCAGGGCATAAGAGCCCCCGCGGGGGCCGGTCCTCGCACGCGCTCGCTTAGGCACGAAACCCGGGGCCTATACCTGACTGCCACCCCAGCTCGGACAGGCCTAACTGAGACTTATGCATCCGGCAGATGTAAGACTAAAAGCAAAGCATTAAAATAATACGAAACATTTCATATAATTAAAATGAAATGGTAATGATCCAATATCAGCTATAATAATCAGACTTGTACCCTGTTACGACGAAGATCGATCTGCATAAGAGATTAGGATGAGGGATCACGGCTGTAATCCTCACTTTTAACAACAGTGCTAAGAATAAACAATTCTAACGAAGCTTCGTTGAAAAGGCTCACTTGCACCAATTAAATTATACGGAGCTTTCTCAAATATAAAATCCCTCAAGGCACACAACATGCCCGAGGCTTTTGCTTTAGGAGCTACCAATAAGTATTCGGTTTTAAAGGGGTTACGGTATCGTTTTATTTCGTAAAAAGTAGCAACCTTAAAACGCAACGGTATGAAACACATTGCTGCTACGTGTACGATAATAACAGTACAACTACCCTCTACCGTTAATCGCGTACTAATGTTTTGAACAGTGTTGAGCAAACTTGCGCAAAAAGTGCATTGCCTTATTAAGCACTCATCGATGGCGACTCAAAAACTCTTCCCACCGTTGATCCCACAGTACTCTGCTATGGTGGGCTAAGCCGATACGTTTCACATCCCATGAAAACGAATCTCAACAATTGTACGAGTGTTTGTCGCGGCGAGAGTGGGAATCTAATAGCGGTGAGGTTCAGTAGAGACTGATGAATTCTTTATTGGTTGGTAAGAGAAATATTTCTAAGAAAAACTTGTTCTCTCTTTCAGTAAATAAATGATGACTAATTTATTGGTTGGCAGGTAAGAGAAATATTTGAAAGATAAAACTTGTTCTCTCTTTAAATACATAAGTAGTTCTTACCATATTTGTTTCTTCGGTTTACGCGAACAGTAGAAGTTGAAATGAGACACTTTACGGATTATTTCGAAAAGGTCCGAAACGTCAGGTTAAAATAAAATATAATTAAATCGCGTAATAATCCGTAAAAAGTGTCTCATTTCAATTGTTTTTACGATGATAAAAAGATTTTATGAAAATAAAGCTCTATTTTATGTATTTACGACCACATCTTTATGTTATGTACCCTATTTAAAAGCAAATAAAGAAATTTGAATTTGAATTTAAAATATCTTCATAAACCAAGCTTTTACATGTTTTTATCATACTTGAGACCTATTAGACCCCTTTGCAATGTCGTTTTCCCTCTAAATAGCAGCATTCTTGTTTCAAATGTTAATTTGCAATGTTGTTTAGCGAAGTAGGTATAACATTGAAATAGGTTATGTAGAGTTCTAATAGGTTACGAACAACACGGTAAAAAGCCACAATATACAGGGTGTTACAAAAACTACTGTGATAACTGAAGGGTGTTGTTGTGCCCGTAAAACTGATCAATTTCGCAAAGAAACCCAGGTCAAAATCTCAAAAAAAAAATGTCTCTACCGTAGTAAATCGATCAACAGATTGGCAATTTTGAATGGGAGGTCCGATTTTTTTTGTGATATTGACCTAGGTATCTTTGGGAATGTTGAACAACATCTTTCAGTTATTACGGTTTTTTTTGTAAACACCTTGTATATTTCGTCACTTCGTTACGTCACCAATATCGTTCATCGGCCCTCAGGAGGTTCATTTCACACTTTTTACCTGTCTAACTAGGTTACTCCAAAGACAACGGAACCTAAAACATTTCTCCTACAGCAAGGTTTACGAGTGAGCTCAACTCGTTGAGATTACAGCCTGCGCCATCTACTCTTAACACCTGGAGATGGCCCATAAACGTTCACTATCGCGACCAAATGCCCAATATAAAAACCTGTCTTCATTACTAATGGTTTACAATTACGAAAGAGTCCATCTCTATTGGATGATAGCGATTGCATCAACTAACTTAGCCAAAACACAGAGGTAAATTAAGTCTTAAAAAGGCCTAGTTAAAAATGAAATCGTCCAAACGAATGAAGCTAAAATGGCATCTTAAAATTTTGAAGAAAAAATTGTAACTACATTTTATAGAATAGCGTTTTCGTGATGGAGAGGAGAAGTAACGCTAGTTTCAAAATGAGTATCGAATAGTTCCTCAGAAAAATAAATTTTAATACTTTTTAAATAACATTGCTACACGTTGCAATGCAAAACAATTATTACCATATTAAAATATGCATTTAATTATTGTAGCAGCATTTAAAAATATTTGAAATAAGATTCTGAAAGGCAACTTAAGTTATGTGCGTTTTTAATCCTTAAGCAATATTATAAAAACGGTTTTAGCTCCAAGGAAGTGATTTGCACAAATTAATTAATTTCGAAAAGACATAACACTTTAAAAAAATTGTCGGCCCCCGTCATAGGGGAGGAATCGAATCAAAAATAGCGTTGTGAACGCAAAAAATACTCAACAAATAAAATTAATTAATTACAGAAAGTTCACCAAAGAAAAGATAATAGATATTGACCGAATTGATTCCAACTATATCGACCGTTAAAACTGGAATCGTAAAACGGTCCGTTTTCGATGGAATCGAAGCAAATCTCCTTGTATCGATTACGTAAACTTGGATTTACGATTCGAATCGATCGATCGCGGAACACAGGAGCCATTGTCTAGCTCTGCTTGCTCAATCACAGTTGTCAGGCAATAACTCCATCTGTCCAAAGGTTTGCAACTGATTTACTCATTGATTCATGAATTTTAATAGGTTATGTTTTGATTTGACCGACACAAATTGTTATAAATCGTGTTTAGTATCACCACTTGTAGATGCTTACATTCTACTTCTTTTCTATGAGTAACAGATCTAATTGATGAAAGTCAACTGAATCTTTAAAAACGCTGTCTTGGTGCAATGTTTATCAAGACAAACAAGGCGCTTATTTTGAAGCGTAACTTTACACGTTGTTGCTGCATTCCAAAAAGTCACAGTCACAAATAATTTGTTGAAGTTGAGGCAAATTTGCCATTTATTAACGGGAAATATTAAGTGTCAAAATAAATAAGTGTGCTTTCATCAGGCTTGAACTTTTGGGCTTCCTTATCTTTTGGGCCCAACTAACGCTTCGAGATACAACTCAGACAACAAATAGACTTGTGCTGAGAAGACACTTGTTTCCAGAATAACCTATATTGAATGTAAAATCAATCGTTTTCTGCTGACCAAGTATACCGCACTAAGCCAAGTCAAAACCCACGATAAGCTAAACCGATTTTAATGCTATTAAAACGGTGTATAAAGAGTTAGCGGACCCGCAGACGTTGTCCTGCCTGTTATTTTTCGTTGATTAAACTTCCATTAATATTTTGAGATTAAAATTATTCAAATCAGTTAAGCCATTCTCGAGTTTTAGAGACTCATCACCATCATCATCATTATCAGCCAAAGGACGTCCACTGCTGAACATAGGCCTTCCCCACAGTTTTCCACATCGACCGTTCACAAGCGGTCCGCATCCAGTGTGATCCTGCGATCTTTACAAGGTCTGTCCACTGTCTGTTAGAGAGACTAACGAACAGCAATTCATTTTTATTTACAAGATTGCAATAAGACGCCTAAAATATACCAATTAAGAGGCTGACACGTGTCGATGAGGAGCGTGCGTCGGACGCGGCTAATCCGGCGCGGGAGTGACTGCCGGTCTGATACGCTCCATTACTCCGTATGGTCTATCAAAGCTAAACGGTACTAAACGCGTACGCAGCTCACCCAGGCTGTAGCTCAGGTAAAACGGCTCAATTCTGTATTATTTAAATTTTATTACTCATAACGCAGTTCACACTAGCCTATTTTAACTTAATAATTTGAATATAAGTAAAACTGACTGCCTCGTTGGTGTAGCGGCCAGGCCAGGACCTCTGGGTTCGAATCCCAGGTCGAGCAAAAATTGTTTCTGAGTTTTCTGTCATGAATTTCTCAAAAACAGCTCGGAGTCGGTAAGTTGGCGGTGTTACACCCCTGTGCCTCCAAAAGCACGTAAAGCAGTTGGTCCTGCGCCTGATCTCTCTCCGGTCATGTCGGATTGCCGTCTCACCGAACTTTGAGAGTGATGGAACAGTGAGTGCACCTGTGTTCGTGCGCTCACACTTGTGCACTATAATATCTCCTGCGTAGTTGATTGATCTCTGTTGAGATTGGCCGCTGTGGTCGACATCGGCCAGGAGGAGTATTATTATTATTACAAGTAAAAAAATAAGTGCAAATTACGATTTTGTGTGTTCTGTATCTGGGTAACTTTATCTACTTACGTAAGGGAATTTCACTACTAGGCATTGAAGCCGATCCCTTGTTGTCTTGAAGAACTAGATCAAAATTATACCGATGCATGTTTAATAATAACAAAGGCACTGAAGTATCAACTCGTTTTAAGCATCTTAACGTGTCTTTCGCGGACTGATCTCGCTCCGCTATCAAAGCTTTATAGATGTTATAAATAAAATTGCCTGGAACGAAGTGGAAATTACTAGAAGTGGTCCCATTACGCACGTAACGCGGGAGCCGCCATTTGCATGGCTGCGCCCGCGCACCCCACGGCTTATTTATTGGCGCGACCGCCGCACGACGAGAGCGTCATGGATACCACAAGAATATAGTAAAAATAATAGAATTATTAAATAAATAATCTTTATATTGGACCGAGTATGTATTTGAAGCAAAAAATATTGAGATGAAAAAAGGAAAGGAGTTGAACGCGCCATCAATACGTAAAAGCGCTTTGACATATAACGTCCATCTTACTAGTCCATTAAAACGTGTATTTTATAAGCGTGTGTAGTTGTATGAGCGAGTTTATACATACCTTCCAGTATGTAGGATCCACAATATCCGATGCAGTATAACGGATCCTGTAAAACCGACGTAATGTATAATATGTGACCGCACCGTAAGAATGAAAACATGACCTATTATAGTTGAACGCTTACCAAGACTCTATGCCTGACACAATTGATGTTTTATTGTTAAAATTGTAAGAAACTTATTGTCTGGTAAGATTTAGTTAGAAATAGAGATCTATACCTACATAGCACACTCAAAGTAAGATAAGGAAATTAACAACAGAATGTGATAACCTCGGTGACACGACGACAAACTTTACGGAAGCTCAATGCACTTCCTAACTCCACTATTCCGGTCAAACGAAGGACTACATAATAACTTATCTCATATGCGAGCTTGCGCTTAATGAATTCAAAATATTTGAAGTATTCTTCCAATTAAAAATGAAGATAAAGTTATACACGTGGCCAATTATGAAGCCTTTTTAGGATAAGTTCTCAAAAGCAGCTCATCATCAAATAAAATCATCAAGATAGCGAGCGCTAACAAGGCCACGCAAGCGCTAATTCGTAACTGTTCTCATACGTGCGCGCGCGCATCGGCAGACTTGACATTGCGCACCGAGCGCAAACACTAGCCGCGACACGGTGGGGTAACGCCGCACAGTAGAATATGTCGTGCACATGCGAAAACAAACGAATTGACCAAATTATCGTTACCCTTTTTATTTACGTTACTTTTACTGAGTAAACTCTGACACGTATCTTACAAGTTTTAAGATCACAAAAAGTGACGCAATAAGGCCTTAGCAATTGGAGCTAACCGTTTTATAAAGTATGGAAGGTAGTAAGTAAATATTAGATAGCATAGTAAATAAGTAAGTACTTATGATATGAATTGATTTTAATTTATATTCATTTCAATATCGAAACAAAGTTGCTCCACCGAGCCCGTACCAGCCCAGACACGCAAACGCTACAATCCCAAAAGCAAACATCGCACACTCGTAAAAATCGAAACCACAGACGAAGCAATAACTGGGCGTGGACCTCCGACAACACTCAATTACCTGCCTTTAGCACTTACACACCGGCAAATTAACATGTCATGAATATTATTTAACTTTTTCCACATTATGATAATTCAATTGCAATGCTCAAAGTTCTGTTGCCCTAGAATTAAGTCGAGAGCAAAAACCTCCTGCGGATCTTTAGCAGATATTTGCATACATTACAATACTAATTCGTGCTCGCGTCTTGCGCGCGCAGAAAAAAACATTACACCCGGAAAGCTTCGCACGCGCCGCGATTTGAGAATGTAAATCAACGCGCTAGTTGACGGTGAATCATATTAGCTAGAAGATCAACACGTTGGTTCGCTATTTGAATACTGCTATTTTTGGTAGTAGCACATTGGGGGAACTAGTACAACAGGTACCAATTAATTTAATATGTGCATCTTAATGTTTCGAAATTAATAAGTTAATTCTGGTATTTGATGTCAAACCTTCTTTAGTTATATTTAATAGGCAAGACCTAATTTGAAAAAGATAAAAAGTGGCTTAAATTTGCTAGCATTACAGCAAGGAAAATAAATGGATATAAGAAGTAAAGCATAAGGACTAAGTTGGCTGTGTCAAAATGTTAAACGTTTTTGCTGTGCAACATACATATCCTCTAACTTTCTTGTGTCGTTTTAGTTCTCTCTTTAGTAGATCTACTCGTTAGTCATAACCACGAAGTAAAATACTAATTACTAACGATGGCATAACCGAATAAGCTCACAAAGTATTTCGTCGACGCCTATTTTAGTGAGTAAATTGATTGATTGTCGTCGCGCGTTATCAGATGTGTCGCAGCGGCTGTCGCGTGTAATCAGCGCGACGTTTCCTAATGGGCGGGCACCGGCTCTCCTTGAACAACGCAGATCTAAGGCTTATGCGCGAGCATTGATAGTAATTAGAAGGTAAACTTAGCTTAGCACTGAGCTTAACTCATTGGACCATAAGTAAATGATATGTATTTTGTACCGTTACGGAAGAGCGCGGCCTCCTGATACAGGCATTCTGTAATGCCGTATAAGAGGCTACATCATCTTGTAAAAGATAATAAATAATATAGAAATGACGAACGAATGAAAAGTAGTTGTAAGGACAGTTTCGTACAAATCATTGAAATTATGACGACAGTAATGTAAGCCTGCAAAATGACCCAAACACGCAACAGAACTTCTATTAATAACCCCATATCTATTATTGTCAATTTTTGACAGTTTTGTGTAAATTGTGGCAAAATTGTGAGTTACGTAAGTAGAAATAATAGCATACGGACTTTCTAGCTCGCATTGGATTGGACAAAACTTCATAGGACTAACAACAAACGTTACACATTATCTTAACCTATGAGTGAGATATCGACGCGGGCGCACATCTCATTACTATTTAATTATGACCATACATAATTAACACCAACTTCATATTTATTAGCGTCGGAATGACGCAACCGGTGCATCGGCAATTCCGCCTGCAATTTACGATTATGGCTATGACGACCTCGCGCTTTTCGGATGGAGCAATGTAACTAGTTTATCTAGCAACGATTAAATCTACGTTTTTTGGACGCGATTGTTGTAAGATTCCAGTGCAGCGTTTTTGTGACGACTCAATTGTGTTGTTGTTATTTTAATTAAATCATAACAGACGGTTTCAAGGTAATGTTTTAATAGCAAAAAGTGAAATAAATCTGAGCAAACGAATTATGTTCTTATAGTTTTTGTGCCACAACCTAGAAACCTGTCCTTCCACTTAGCCGCGGATGGCTAAGAAAACTTTCTTTCAACACGGCACTCCATCAATAACTTCGCGTGAATATCACTCAGAAAGGCAAATACCTAGATATCGTCATAAACAATAGCACAGTAAAATAAGTGAGTATAGAATTCACAATAATCGAATATAAAGTCACAACTTAAACTTTATTACGTTAAAAGACAATCAGAGATATCTTCGCATAAACTCAAGTCCTCACTTCCACGCTATCAAGGCGATAAGTCGTCTCAAATGAAATACCCGTAGTGTTCGAAAGAGGCAACAAATCGGTAATCAAACGGGAGATTAATAACATTGGTTGGGCACCTTATTATGTGACCCAAATTAACTTTAAATATTTATTTCTACTAGACCTAAGTAATGGGTATTTTCTTTATCAATAATTAATTTCTTTTCAAATGGTTTCTATAAGTTAGTATCTGAAACTATTTGGTCTGCGCGCCATTAGGACCGCGCTTTTGGATTCGCTGAACTAGGCGACACCAGCGCCATAGTTTTGGCTTCCACACACCGATCGCCGACTAATCGGCGTCATTCAAAAACTTTTCGAAATCACGGGCGTGTGTTTTTCACGTAATTTTGGTGAAAAGTGCATAATTTTCCCCGGGATGGACATATAAAGTTAAAGAAACTACCCAGCAGTGATTACCTACTGTGTCTCGTGCGTGAAAGTGTTTCACGACGGGAGCTGAGTGAGGACAGTGACTTGGTGAGGCCTTCCTGAGCTGGTCTGAAGGTAAGTGGGCCAATAGTTTTCGGGTCTAACGGCGAAACCATTTTTTCTAACTCTCACAGGGTGGGTTTCTTAGGAATCATCAACATAATTTTTCATAATTGAGCTCCCCGCGTGTAGTCGGCTATTTACACGCCGCTGCACCATTTCTAATGGTCCTTCATAGCACGGATATAGTACTAGCATACTATATTTTCCTTCTTAATACTTATTATAAGTATTATTTTCCATATAAATACTTGGATGTTCGCAGATTTACGTAATTTTTTGGTAAATTCTCGAAGTACCTACAACGTACCGCCATTGTGCGCCGGTTACGCCATTTGCAAATTCCACATATTTTTACGTCATTTAAAATAATTTCACTCGAAATAATTATTTTCAATTTTTCTCATATTCGTTGTGAATTAATTACTTAAAAATGTATACGAATAAAGACAATACGTCTAGTGATTCGATTGATACGCAGTTCGTCCTTTTAACTGCTAAAAAAGAACGACTTTTTTCGCGGATGAATGATTTGTTTAATCTTTCAACAAACATTTCTAATTACGCGTCAAGAAGTAATGAATCTTTCATGGCCAAGTCTGAATCGATTGATGAGATGCGTAGGCAGTTCGAAACGATAATTGACGATTTAAATAGCCACCAGTTATCACTTGATTCGACATTTAAGCCAGATTACAAGCCTTTGGATGCGTTTGACGATTTATACCTTCGAGTAAAGCACACCCGAAATAATATTGTTCAGGCGTTGCAATCAGACAAATCATCGTCGCGAAATGACTCTTCTAATTCTAATGTTAAATGCCACGTAAAGTTGCCACCAATAGAATTGCCAAGTTTTGATGGCAAAACACAAAATTGGCCTAAGTTTTACGAAAGTTTTAAATCTAATATTCATAATAATAGTCAGCTGACTGACTCGCAGCGCGTGCAGTATTTAGTAGGTAAACTTACGCACGACGCACTCAAGTTCACGGCAGGCATTGTGCCTACGGGTGAAACCTATAATATTATATGGGAAAGTTTAGTAAAAAAGTTTCAGGATAAACGTGCATTAGGCACGCATTATTTAAATAATATTCTTGACTCCAAAGGTTGCATAAATACGGCTTATAGTCTTGATACATTTATTGGTATGTATACCTCTTCCGTGGCGGCATTGAAACAATTAGGTATAGAGGATTTGACCGATTTTATCTTATTTCATTGCGCACTTAGGAAAATCGATTCACAAACGGTACAAGCGTTTGAGTTAGCGTTTCGTAATAAAGAAATTCCGTCTTATAATGACTTGGTATCTTTCATACAAGATCAAGCAAAAATATTGCAACGTTCGAACAATAACTCGACGCGGACATCGAACAGTGGCGCGAGCGCAAGCAAGCCGTCCACTAATCAGTCGACCCGGCCTCATACCTACAAGTCGTTCGTCGCGAGTAATGAGAGTGTGCCTACTACTTCGCCGACTAAACTGTGCGAATTTTGTAACAAAACTGATCATTTAATTTACGCTTGTTCTCAGTTCAAGAACTTAAGTTCACCGCACGCGCGATTTGAATTTATTAAATTAAAACACGGTTGTGTTAATTGTTTAAGTGGGTCTCACACAGTTACGTCTTGTAAATCTACACATGTTTGCGATATATGCAATAAAAAACATCACACTTATTTACACTTTGATAGAAAAGATCATTGGATCATAATATTAGATCAAATAATTACGTTCAAGTGTCTCAACTCCCTACCGGTCAAGGGTCATTGACATCACCTGTGGTTCCGTCGCGCGCTTCGTCCGGACAGATCGACGTAAACACAGATTCGCGCGTTATGAAAAAATGCTTAGCTGATAATAGCGCACCTGTCTCGCCTGCGTTGCGCATCGATAACTCGAATCATAGTGTTGATGTTTCCTCCGGTATTCCTTCGCTGTCATTAAGTGCAGAAATTAGACCTACTTCTTCTATCTTACTCTCAACCGCGCAAGTTTATGCGAAATCTCAGAATGGTAATAAAAAATTAATACGATGCCTTATTGATAATGGCTCTCAAAATAACTTAATAACCGTTGATTGTTGCAAGGCGCTTAATTTAGTTATAATTCCTTTGAGTAATTCTTTTGTCAAGGGAATTGGCTCAGCGTCTCGGCCGATATTAGGGTACGTTAATTTAGACATTGAGTCTCGCGTATACCCAAATAATAAATACACGATACATGCACTCGTCGTTGACTGTATAACAGATCAGCTGCCTACTCATTATATAACCAAGGGTGATGTCGGCTACTTAGAGGGATTGCCCCTTGCTGATTTGACGTGGAATATCCCCGGGAACGTGGACGTCGTTCTAGGCGCGCAATTGTTTCCGTATATTTACTTAGGTAATAAAGTGGAGTCTGGCACTAGTGCGCCCCCCGCTTTATTGACCGCGTTCGGATTCGTGTTGATGGGTGACTATCCCTGTAATGCGTCTCAGAATAAAATAAATAAGACTTCTTTTTCTGCACTCGCACTTAATGATTTAGTTCAGAAATTCTGGCAGCTGGAAGAAATACCTAATATGCAATTTTTAAGTCCGGAAGAGACTGAATGTGAGAACTTGTTTACTTCCTCGATCACTCGCGCTGAAGATGGGCGGTATTCTGTCGCGTTACCTTTTTCTAAGGACCCGAGTGCACTGGGTAATTCTCGCACTGCTGCTCATCGTCGACTGATGGCCTTGGAACGCAAGTTCAAACAATCTCCTGACTTACAAGAAAATTATAATTACGTATTGAATGAGTACGTCGATAAGGGTTACTTGTCACAAGTCGCCGAGTCCGATATTACTGACGAGGGATACTACATCCCGCATCACGCTGTTACCCGTCCGGATAAGCCGATGCCTCGGATTGTACTTGATGCCAGTGCCGCAACTCACACCGGATTGTCATTAAACGACGTGTTATATACCGGTCCTAATTTGCAGGCAGATTTATTCTTGCTATTGCTTGATTTTCGTCTTTTCCCTGTCGCTATGACTGCGGATATAAAGCAAATGTATTTGCAGATTGAAGTCCCTGATGACCATCGTAAATATTTAAGAATCTTATATAGATTCAGTCATAATGATTTAATACGAACCTTCCAATTTAATCGAGTCCCGTTTGGACTCAAGTCAAGCCCGTATTTGGCCATGCGGACCGTCCGCCAATTAGCCCAGGATATGAGACCACATTTTCCGGGTGCTGCCACTGTGGCAGAGTCTAAACTTTATATGGACGATTTGGTTCATTCTATTGCAGATGAATCCAGCGCCATTCTTCTTTCACGAGAACTGATCTCGTTGTTCAAGTCCGGTGCCTTTGATTTAGTAAAGTGGACGAGTAATTCTCAAGTGCTACTTGATAACCTTCCGGATTCGCATCGCACTACGGTAGACTTTTGTGATGGTTCTTCTAGTAATGTTTCAAAGGTATTAGGCCTTTCATGGGCACCAGTCGATGACAGCTTTTTCTTCACGACTCATAATGTAGAAGAGAAGTGCACTAAACGGAGCATACTGTCGGTAGTCGCCCGTTTATTTGATGTCCTCGGCTTAGTAGCCCCTATAATTTTATATGCCAAACTGCTTATCAAAGAGCTGTGGCTGTCTAATATTGGATGGGATGACACTCCTCCCGAAAGCATTATTAAAAAGTTTTCGGCGTTCATACAAGAATTTCCGTTAATTTCATCTCTGAAAATTCCTCGGCATGTAGGCGTCTTGCGTGATAGCACTGTGCTGATCATTGCCTTTTGTGACGCTAGTATGAATGGGTATGGATGTGTCATATACCTACACACTACTGATCCTGCTGGGAATATCACAGTGAGATTATTGTGTGCGAAATCAAAGGTTTCCCCTACCAAAGTGACTACACTTGCTCGCTTGGAACTTTGCGCTGTGGTTCTTATGTCCAAGCTGATACGTACAGTTCATGAAACTTATCGTGCGCGTCTTCCTATTGCAGGAACATACGCGTTCTCGGATTCTACCATCGCTCTTTCATGGATACATTCTTCACCGCATCGGTGGTCTGTATTTGTTAGCAATCGCGTTGCCCAGTGTCAGGAGAATTTGTCTCCTGAAAATTACTATCACGTCGCCGGGTTTGAAAATCCGAGCGATTGTCTTTCGCGTGGTATGTTGCCTTCGCAGCTCATGTCACATGACTTGTGGTGGAACGGCCCGTCGTGGATTCGGAACCCACCTTCGGAGTGGCCCGTAAAACCCTTTACTCCTTCCAATGCAGGTCAATTGCCTGAACTCAGGGCGAAGGTACTTACGGCGACAGTTCAATGTGAACCATTGATCCTTAATGAATTAGCTCAGCGTATATCCTCTTGGGATAGGCTTCTTAGGATTGTCGTTTATATCCTTCGTTTTATAAAGAAGGTTCCCCCTTCTTCTGGCATTGTCAATAATCTTATGACTGCAGAAAAAGCTGTGATTCGTTCTGTTCAAAGATTTCACTTTGCAGAAGATATCAAAGCTCTTAATAAAAATAAACTACCTTCCAAAAAGCTGCAAAGCTTATTCGTGTTCCTTGACGAAGATGGGCTGTTGCGCATAGGAGGTAGGCTTTCTAATTCGGACTTGCCATTTGAGGCTAAACATCCTCTTTTACTCCCTAAGCATGACCCTGTGGTGGATCTTTTAATTGACCATTTTCATGTTATGAATTGTCATACAGGCCCAGGTCTGCTTATTTCCATTTTGCGCCAACGTTTCTGGATATTGAACGCCAGGACTGTTGTTAGGGCTAGAATACGGAAATGCAACTACTGCTTCCGAGTGAATCCATCACACTCCACGCCCATGATGGCCGATCTGCCGTCATATCGTGTGTCAGAAGCGAAAGCCTTTGTTCACACAGGCGTTGATTACGCAGGCCCTCTACGAATAACGCTTACTCGAAGAAGAGGACAGCATTCGCAGAGGGCATATATCTGCCTATTTGTTTGCCTTGTAACTAAGGCCATCCATATCGAGTTAGTCTCGGAGCTAACTTCGGACGCCTTTTTAGCTGCATTTAAGCGGTTTATTTCTCGGCGTGGCCCTGTCTCATGCCTATACTCCGATAATGGCACCAATTTTGTGGGTGCAAAGGCACAATTGGACAATATCTTTCAAATGCTGATTGACTCCGAATTTCAATCTGCTCTAAGGCAGGAGCTTAGTAAACGCCGAATAGAGTGGAAAATGATCCCACCCCGAAGCCCACACTTCGGTGGGATTTGGGAAGGTAATATTAAAAGCTTAAAAACTCACCTTCACCGTGTGATAGGAAACCAGCTTCTCACTTACGAGGAGTTGCAGACAGTATTGGTACAGATAGAGTGCATTATGAACTCTCGTCCTCTTACTGTTGTGTCTTCTGATCCTTCACCAGAAGTTATAACCCCTGCGCATTTTTTAATGTCAAGCCCACTGCAGTATTTGCCTGCCGTGGATTTAAAAGACGTGCGTATTAATCTTACTCAACGCAAGCAATTGCTAGATAGCATGGTTCAGTCTTACTGGAGAAAGTGGCGTTTGGAATATCTGCACACGCTGCAAGTTAGGCAGAAGTGGACTTCTCCTGACCGTCCCATAGAAACCGGAACTGTCGTACTTGTTGGACAGGATGATTGCCCTCCTTTAAGTTGGCCATTAGGCGTAATCACGGAGATTCATCCCGGTTCGGATAAAGTCGTTCGTGTCGCGACGGTTAAAACTAAATGTGGAGTTTTCAAGCGTCCGGTTGTAAAACTGTATCCCATACCAACTCAATAAAAACGTTATCTTGACTCATAAACATTTAGTCATAATTTTATTAATTTAATAAACATAATTCTAATTCCATACTCATTCAATTTGTCTTCTTTTGAAAGTTCTGCGAACTTCCAAGGCGGGCAGCATGGTTGGGCACCTTATTATGTGACCCAAATTAACTTTAAATATTTATTTCTACTAGACCTAAGTAATGGGTATTTTCTTTATCAATAATTAATTTCTTTTCAAATGGTTTCTATAAGTTAGTATCTGAAACTATTTGGTCTGCGCGCCATTAGGACCGCGCTTTTGGATTCGCTGAACTAGGCGACACCAGCGCCATAGTTTTGGCTTCCACACACCGATCGCCGACTAATCGGCGTCATTCAAAAACTTTTCGAAATCACGGGCGCGTGTTTTTCACGTAATTTTGGTGAAAAGTGCATAATTTTCCCCGGGATGGACATATAAAGTTAAAGAAACTACCCAGCAGTGATTACCTACTGTGTCTCGTGCGTGAAAGTGTTTCACGACGGGAGCTGAGTGAGGACAGTGACTTGGTGAGGCGTTCCTGAGCTGGTCTGAAGGTAAGTGGGCCAATAGTTTTCGGGTCTAACGGCGAAACCATTTTTTCTAACTCTCACAGGGTGGGTTTCTTAGGAATCATCAACATAATTTTTCATAATTGAGCTCCCCGCGTGTAGTCGGCTATTTACACGCCGCTGCACCAAACATAATTAAGTGGAAATCATTGAGCAAGCAGCTGGTTGGTGCTAAGCCGCCGCAATGTCACCCACCCGTCCGACTCGTGGCCAGCGTTAAGGAGACCGCACACTTGAACATTGCGTCGCGATGAAACTTAGACAACAGGCCTGTTTACGGTTTAAAGTAAAATTGCAGTTACTTTTTTGACGACCGCTTGGTGCAGTGGTCCACAGGTCGGACTTCTAAAACCAAGGGTTGCGGGTTCGATCCTCGCACTGTACAAACATAGGTGTGCATGAACATGTGTTTTTGTACTGGTCTGGGTGTTTTCTATGAATAATATGTATTTATTTACAAAAAAAAGTATTTAAGTATGTTTATCCGTTGTCTAGTAACCATAACACAAGCCTCGTAGCTTAATTTGGGACTAGTGAATTTGTGTGAATGTTGTGAAATATTTATTTACTTATATTTACTTTTATAAAATCGTAAACCATAGAACTTTTTACGTAATATTTAGACTGTTTGTATAATTCTGCGGCAAAATCCAAGAGCAGCGTTCATTGTTCAATGTGTGGTAAATAAACGACAAAGTTTCAACTACCTCCCATTCCGAAGATAGATGTCGTGAAACGATAGATAGGTAATGGATGACAGATAGGTAGAAACGTAAAAAGAAAAGGAACATTTTTTGAATTTTAAAGATACGGTGGCCAGCGCATCAGGCTACCCTATTTCATTGCAAAATCACCCGTATCACAAACGCATAAGATGCCGTAGAGTTAACCTTGACGTGCTGTCGTCGGTTGTTAACGAATGCACCTTTCTCATTTAATTTTCACTGCACCCATTGCCTTCTTTTTACATGACCTTGAGGTTGACAGGCAGAAAATGCTTTTAGCATTAAGTCCACCTTTTGTACATTTCTTGTGCAATAAAGTTGTAAATAAATAAAAAATATTCAATTAAATGTTCTTCTACAAAATGACAAGCAAGTAAATAGGCTTTATTATAATGTTATGAGGTTTGAGCATAAGCTGCAAGCTGAACAAATTGTAGTTTCGCCTTAACGCCTGCTACTGACCAGCTCGCCTTCTACCAGAGTTCTATCACGGCCCACACACCGTCATAAGCTAAATTATCTCTCAATCTTATCTATTAATTATGACGACCACTTTGGTGTAATGGTCAAGAAGTTGACTATTAACCAAGAGGTCGCGGGTTCGATCCCCGCACTGTACCAACATTTGTGTGCATGAACATGTCTATTTGTACTGGTCTGGGTGTTATATGTATTTATTTTAGTTTATTTGTAATATCACTGTTGATTCTGATGTCTGTAACACAAGTGCTTTAGCTACTTACCGCGGAGTCAGATCAATGTATATGATGTTGTTGTATATATATTTTTTTAATGTTTATCTTAACACATGCCTCTTTTTCTCCACGCCTGGCAATGTCCGTTTTACAGGAAGTTATCATTAATTGTATTTTTGCGTTCGCAGCTGGCACGCTTTTTATTGATTTCGAATTGACACATGCTTCCTCATTACGACGATTAAGTGAGCAAGCATGTTATGTACAAGTTACTTACATAAACAGGCTTTATAAATATAATTATTTACCTACTCGCCACGTCCATTGTGCACTTAGCGACGAGCGTTGCATTTTGTCTGGTAAAATGCAGTGTTAGTAGTTGATGATTTTTTGACAATGAAGAGAAAAATATTTTTTTCTTTAATATAAACAAATGTTACGTTGATTAGGTATATACATAAACGTGCCAGAAAACAATTGTTTAGTTGATAAATACGATAAAGTCACTATGAACATAGTTCTGTTAGCACCGATAAGGTATTTGCACTAAGTATAAGCACAGTTCCTACTAATGACTTAGAAAACAAATCTAGCGGCTCCGTCATAATTGAAAGCCAAATTCTACCATTAAAATCTATTGAGTGTATTAAGTTCTAAAAAGTTCAGTTCACCCGAGTTTCTAACCACTACACCGGTTCTTAAGTACGAGTGAGTACATTTGGTTCGGTGCGGTAATTAAAACACCGACGTTACGCCAATTAATTTCTCAAAGTCAAAGTTTGTTATGTTCTTTTGGCTACAAACACACGGACACCGCTACCATTGTGTAAGGAAACTCAGTAGTGCCATTGAAGTATACGATTCGGGTCTAAGTAATGACTCCATTTCAGTGGTGTTCTACGCGTTTTAAGCTGAAAAAGAGAATTATTTTGCTTTGAATTTCCGCTAAACGACGCCAGCACAGGAACCCAAATACATCCAACTGTAACCACTTGAAGAGACTAGAGCTGGAAGTCTCAGGACTTACAATACAACTCACAACGTGACACAGAAGATGCATACGTAGATCGTACGATCGTGTTCTACGCGTTTTAAGCTGAAAAAGAGAATTATTTTGCTTTGAATTTCCACTAAACGACGCCAGCACAGGAACCCAAATACATCCAACTGTAACCACTTGAAGAGACTAGAGCTGGAAGTCTCAGGACTTACAATACAACTCACAACGTGACACAGAAGATGCATACGTAGGTCGTACGATCGTACGATGCTCATAGTCTGTCAAAGCGACGACATCTGAGGATGCCACGTGTAGTGGCGAAACGCGTCGAGTATTTTGTTGGTGTCAGTGTTGTGTTTCCGGGTGCATCCTCTGTGTCACGTTCTGAGTAGTATTGTAAGTCCTGCAACTTCCAGCTCTAGTTATTTCAAGTGGTTACAGTTGGATGTATTTGGGTTCCTGCGCTAGCATCGTTTAGTTGAAATTTAAAGCAAATTAATCCTCTTTTTCAGCTTTACTGAAGGATTTCCGCAAAGCAACGCCTGATTCCATCAACTATATCTATGCGTCTATACGGTCATTCAAAGAGTTCGTTTTATTGTTAAATTGAAACTACATTTTGTAACAATTTCAAGCACGCCAAATCAATTTTAGCAAGAAAGAGGAATACTCAGTGACAGCCGATGTAGTCGATCAAAAGTTGGAACGATTGTGTGGAGCTGGGGTTAGTGGACGCCAGATGGTATATCTAGGTGGTATATTAAATAAGCGATGTCTATGATATTATGATACATTTTGAAATGTCAGTAGAACTGCTCATAAATAAATAATCAGAGCTGCAAATGAAGGCTAACCGTAAAGATACTAACTCGTTTGAGTGTGTAGTAAACTGCGAAAGTTTAAAAAAAAGTTTGTTTATAAAATTGTTTATTACTGGTAAGTACAACATTATTGCTAAATACTAGTGTACATATTCAATAGCGCTTATTTTCAAATGAATTATTATTTCTAAAACCTACCGTATTTTGCTCTAATGGGGTCTAACATACAAAGCTAAGAAATGAGTGCTAGATTCTGCTTTGGAGACTGTATAGAGCGTACAGATTTTATTGAGTGAAACAGAGGGGCTTAATTAAATTTGACCGACTATCTCAAACAGATTTAATGTTTTTGTCACATTGCAGTGTCAATTTCTCTTTTAGCAACTGAAATACTCTTTAATTAATATCTTCGCTACGGCAATTGCCGGTACGCTAATAAAACAAGAAAATTATGTATCCATTTGTAAATTTTTGCGATTTGTCAACAGACTATGTCATTAAAACATTATAACGAGTAAATTGACCAACCAGATAAGTTGCCCTGAAGCTTCAATTTGTATCATAATTTCAAGTTATCGGTGGAATTAGAGTAATCAGCTTAATGGTGAATTAAATAACCATATATAACTTAATTGATAACGAATATAAGGCAACGATGTGTCGAAAATCTAAAACAGCCACCAGAGTATCGCTCCTGGGGCCTAGTTCTTTTTTTTTAAATAAGATTACTGCCAGAAAATAATTATTTAGTTATGTATAGTCACTATTAACATAATCCAGTTAGCACCGATACGGTAAGTATAAGCACAGGTTCCTACTAAAAACTTATATATTTTTTTTAACAATTTTGTTTTCTATGTATAATATGTATATATTTACAAAAAAAAAGTATTTAAGTATGTATATCCGTTATCTAGTACCCATAACACAAGCCTTGTAGCTTACTTCGGGACTAGAGAATTGGTGTGATTGTTGAGAAATATTTATTTATTTATTTATTTTTTAATGATCTGTAAGCAAGATTTCAAGTAGGCCTCAGCTCATAATCCCCTTTTTCTTAAATAAGGGCGCGTTCACAAATAACCTTCGTTTTACAGGTCTGTTAAAACTTTTATGTTATCCGCGTGTGTAGTTGTATGAGCGAGATCACACATACCTTACAGTATAACGGATACTGTATCTTTTCAGTATTGAAATGAAATATATTTTTTTGCATAAAACTGTGACATACTATGATGTGATGTTTTAATACTATCTCCAGTAGCGACGGATCCCTTAAAACGGATCCTTTACACGGACGTTATATGAGAGTGCGCCGTTTACTAACTAGCTACTGAGTTTCCCTTTTTTTACTATTTTTGATACCTTTTACTATTTTTGCTATCTACACGTTGTTGTGTAGGTCGATGATGGTAGCCATTAACAACTATTAGGCGCTATTAAGATCGCGGAACCTGTGCAGACGCAGACATTTGGTACGCTCATTCAAGGGAAGGACTGTTAATGTACAATGTACCTTTGCATCTATAAAATGTGTAGCCAGAAGCTTTTATTGAATGGGTTTTTTTTCTTAGTTGAGTAAAGTAAGTTTTGTACATCCAATGAGCATTACGAGTAATGTTTATTATGGTGGCACTTATAGTTTTGTTATAGGTTCTCTAGTTTATGAACTTAAGCTAGTAGCAAATAATAAGATATTTATTAGTTAATATTTAATTTCGAATAATATCGATAGATATTAGTCGTTAAGCCTGATCGGAGGCCCTCGGGCGGCTTAATAACATATGACAGTAAGGTTGGTTACTTACCTCACACACCCCCCTCCACCAATCCGCACTGAGCCCGCGTGGTGGAGTATGGCTCGTACCACCTCATAGTTGAGGTGAGGCCTGTGCCCAGCAGTTGGACGTATATAGGCTGATGATGATGAATATATAATTTCAACATTCACCACCTTCAGGTCGGAATTTAATCGCTCTATTTTCAGCGCTACAAAACTGGATTGAAAGCAGACATTGCAAGCCCATTCATAATTTATCGACAGCCCTAGGTATGTCGCTTGGAGGTGGTCATTTGCTTCGTCGCGTCTGTCGGTAAAATATGTTATGAGTTTACGCTGTGCGTGATACCACTAATTAATTTCGCCTCTGGCACAACTACCGATCGAGCCTCCGCGCGCGATGGCTACTTGCGGCGCGATGCGTATAGACCGGGAGACGGGGACAGATATCAAGTCAGGATATGGCAAATGACAATATAAATATATACACAGGCCCTATTACAGGCTCCCAAGCCTAGTTCAGACTCCAGTGCTCTCACAATCAAATCAATTTCATCCATAAAATCTTAATGTACTGTGATGGTTGCGATAGAAGAAAGAAATATTTTTATTATTTATTATTATTATAATTGCACCGATAGAGATACAATTGGCGGACGTGATGCAAAAAGGCATTCGCTAACAGTCAACCGCGTGGTAATGCAGATAGGTAATAAGTGGATGTGATGACTTAGTACGAGTTATATAAGATCTTTTTGAAAAACAAATGATTACATCCTGTTAAACTAACAGTATCATTTTGCTTACTTTCATCATAAGATCTTTTCTAAGATAATTATAATTATAACATCATTAGTATAACATAATTATGATATTAATAAATTGAAATTCTCAGTTGAGATCTTACAACTATTATTACTACAAGGATTATTACTAAATTACTTTAGCTTAGTGATGTTACAAATACTAAGTTAATGAACCTTTATGTTTTATAAGATTTTTTATTTGTTAATAAATGGAAAAAACAAACTAAGTATCTAAATATCAGTATCGAAGAATAAATCAAATAAAATGAGGACCAAATCCTTTTTCGTCACCGTATTTTTCTAATATAACAAGAACAAACAGGCGGCGTTAGTATTGTAGCGTTTCAGACAATAGGTAATTTAACTCTCACAATGACGAATAAAAGCACCTAATTAATTCCGTACAAATTATTCTCTTCCGCACGAAGCCGGACAGCCTCCAAAATTATGACCCTAATCACTGTTGCACTATCTACGCACATTACGATTTGATTTCAATACGATACTTAATCCTTAAATCTCTTTGTATATGTACTAATTGCAATATGGATTGCTGTTTTAATATATTATATCTCTATATGCAATAATCGCTTATGTATTAACGTCACTTTTAATTTTCAAATATATAAATATATAAAGAGGGATGTTACCAAAAAAGGGATGCCACTAACATTGCGGTAATAACGGTAACAAAATCAAACCATAATATTTTTAAGTATAAAGCCGCAGTGAAATACTTGCAAATGCCTTATTATTTCCTCTAGATCCTGGTCTAAGATTATTTATAGAAGGTTCGGTTGGTTCGTCCGAGTGTATAGGGCCTGTTGAAGCACACGCAGCGACAAAATTATTTGCGCAAGACATTCCCTTTTTAGCCTTGTGCGAGCTATATTTCAAACGCTTGATGGGTTTATTATTTCCATTTGAAAACTCTTACACCGATATTAAAATTATCAATGACAACCGAAGCAGTCCATGCAAACGGTACCGGCGAGACGTTGAAAGTTTCCACTGAGTATTCCATATTTTTTTTGTCGGTTGTTTTCGTTAATAATAAAGTTAAGCCGAACATTAGGCTGGGCAGCGGGCGTGACAAGCGAAATCGTAATTAACGTGTATCTCGATCTAAACGCGTCCACGCAGTTTGGGCGGCGCCCGCGCACTGCGAATGTAAGCCGTCAATTAACGAGTTTAAATACCTTTTGTATTAAAGTTCAGTGATTTTTTTGACACGAAGAAGTCACATACTTATGTTAACCGTGACGATAATATGCCAATGCCTGTATTGATCTTAAACACTGACAAAAACGTGTGTACCATCTGAAATCTGTCTGGAAGATACCTTAGCATTGAGAGATAAGTGACTCCTACGATTCTTCAAAATAGTATCAAAATCGATTAAAAAGATAAAATTAACACGTTGTTGGCCAGAGTTTAGGCACTACTATGGGAAAGAAAACGAACTCTTGTTTACCTTACTAATGAGAAAGGCCTGAAAGATGGTTAAATATTACTGCAATATTAACGTTCCTAGGCTAAGTTTATTTCCGACTAGTGGCCGCCCGCGACTTCGTCCGCGTGGAAAGCCTTTATCTTAAAAATTCTTTATGAATTGTAGCCTATATGTTATTCTGATGTATAAGCTATATTGTGGTAAAGTTTCATTCAAATCCATTCAGTAGTTTTTACGTGAAAGAGAAACAAACATCCATACATCCATACATCCATACTTACAAACTTTCGCCTTTATAATAGTAGTAGGATGTCAAAAACATATCCGTAGATCTATGCTAGATAGATCAGCTACAGTATCCTACTACTACTACTCGTTCTCAACACAGTCAACTTGCTATATTTATTTTACTTTATTTATCTCATCAGCCTATATACGTCCCACTGCTGGGCACAGGCCTCACCTCAACTAAGAGGTGGTCCAAGCCATACTCCACCACACGGGCTCAGTGCGGATTGGTGGAGGGGTGTCTGTCTGTACTTTATTTATAAAGCCTTATAAATATTTGATTCGACAACCTATCTAAATAAAACAGATTGTTTGGTAGCTGTACTTTCAAAACTTATGTAATGCAAAAAAAACTATTTCGTTTGGGAAATTAAACAAAATGTATGTTGAAATACCCAAATATAGTCACATTAATAGTCAGAACTTACCCTTAAGGCTATATTCATTGCGAACAAACATAAGATAATAATACAACTGATTTCCAACAAAAACGTCTGTCTTGTAACGTAATAGCTATCTTTCCAATCATCCACATTCTTCTCAAAAAATCCTAACAATGCAAGAAATCCATCTTGTTAGACCACGAAAGTCTTATTTCACGCGTGCCTGTATTCAATTCCATTTTATCGTGGCTACCGAATTATTAAACCTCCGTTATAATTTGACCGAACTCCGCCTTCTAATTAATAACAGTTGTAATCTAGTTTCGAGTGATATCAGACAATGCGCAGGGCTGCGCGCGCGCCGGAACCGAAGCTAATAAACGCACAACGTTAGCACTGCTAAACTGAGTGTGAAAGAATCCCTCAATGGCACTATAAATCTTTCCATTTGCATTTTATGCTCAGTGACGTTTGCAGAGCGCGATTTGCAGTTGCGACTGTTGCCCGCCGATTGCAAACCTGTTGGTGGCGAGTTTTTATGTAATGGTAGGTACTTTTCGAGTTTGACTGGGACCTGTCGAACTTGTAAAGTTACTCTGTAATTTGACAGTTGACATCGATTTGAAGACACTTTTATTGCTAAACGTAAATTACCTATGCAATTAATCTGACACTGTTACGGCTGAGGTTTAGCGATTTTGACGACCATTTTGACATTACCTTCCCTTAAAATTCCCCCTTCCTGTTAATTAAATGTTCCTTTAACCGAAGGTTGTCTGGAAGAGATCGCTACAAGCGATAAGACTTCCTAAATTGTACATTTTTCATGGTTGAACTATCTATCTATCTTTCTACCTAGCTGTATGCTGCTATTATTTAAATAAATTTAACACTTTTGCAGGTGAACGTTAACGAGATGAAAAGATGAAAGGCAGATACGTTAAAAGCCGCTTACAAGGCAAGTCCTAACTAGACATTCACAATGATATCTTGAAATTAAATTAAGCTGTTGAACTGATTAAATATGGACTGGTTTTCTGTTTGCAAACATATTCCTAACTCGACTAAGCGAAGAAACCTGTATAAAGATAGCGATCTACAAAGACACAAATGTTTGTCAATACGATAGCGCCGGCTACACACCCCGCACAATTAATATCTATAGTGACTGGGCTATACATCATCCGTATCACTAAAATCAAGGAACCAGTGACCAACTAGTTATGAGCGTCACGCGGCGACATAGTGGAGACTTGCGCAAAAGCAATAGAAATACTGGCGATAGAAAAACTTTGTTGGATTGTACGGATTCTACTAGTATTGTGTTTTATGTTATTAATGCATTCCGAACATTATGAGTAGTTAAAGAAGTCTTAAAGTCTAAAGAACAATCTGAGCGTGAGTTAAGAATAAATTACTTATAATAGGCTAGATTTCACCACCAATCGTTGACATATTCTTCGTTATCTGTCAAAACGGTCTGCCTCAATAGATTTTGTATGGGAATACAAAATCGTGACGTCACGGTAGTGTATCAGAAATCGGAGTCAATTGAAACGAGCTACAGCTTTTTAGTTATAAACTGGTTGTATTAACTTCATATGAACTACGTTTTTTAAACGCCATGGACTTGAAAATATTTAAGATAGACGTCATCATGCCTATTGATGATAGAAAACTATCATGCGTTAAACGATGTATGACTAGGTACATCTATTTTGTGAATGCATTTACATAAAAACTAATTATATTGTTTACAAATACCAATCGCATAACCTGCCAATCAGATAGTAAAGTTACAAACCAGTTACAGTGCAGAGCTGTATTATTAAAATAGCAATTCCCATCTCCGTCCGATACTTAATTGGCGAAGGTCCTGTCTGTTTTGATGGTATCGACGATCTTATTCGCTAATAGAGTCGCCTGTGTCGATGGCTATCGCGTCCGACTGTGCGACTGTGCTCTGGGCCCCTAGGCAAAGCAACATTACGTTGTCGATTGACGAAACAAATGATCGCTTCAATGCATGGAAATTGCATTTTTCTAGGCTACATTGTCGCGGGTGACGACAAAAATATTTACCGCAAATATTATACATTTTGTTAACGAAGCGTTCGTACGTTTCCTCGATCGACTATGTAATGTTACTCTGTTTAGGGGCCCTGAAACACCAGTCAGCCACCATATTGAATTGAACATAATTAAGCAAGACGCGACGTTTCCGCGCATGATGAAACAAGTATTCAGCAAGCTGGGAGGCTATCACTACTGTGAGTTCAGACGGCTGAATATAAGTACACAAACGTTGTAAGATAAGGTGTTTCAATAAGTTGAAAGTTATGTGGTTATGTAATAATAAGCAATAGATTGGCATCAAACACTGTTTGATCACTGAAAGTAGTATAATCTATTTTAAAGTAGTAGGTATGTTCTATTTGCAGTTGAAAACAATTTTTTTTTTCAACAAGAGTTTTATTTTTCATTAAGATCAAAACTAAACGTGTATACAAAGTTTCAGCTCAATCAGACAACAGAAAGGTGGGTAAGTAAAATCTAGCTTGCAAGATTTGATACAGACAACTTAACACCGAAATAGGTGAAACTAAATCTAACCTTGTAAAAAATATTATCAAAGGAGCCAAAGGTGAGCCTATTGAACAAAAATTCAACTATTCTTACACTTCTATTGTGATAACAGCACTGAATAAGAATTCCAATGTTTACCAAT
This sequence comes from Pyrausta despicata, assembly GCA_963921415.1. Lineage (NCBI taxonomy): Eukaryota > Metazoa > Arthropoda > Insecta > Lepidoptera > Crambidae > Pyrausta > Pyrausta despicata. The sequence goes on from OY992849.1 coordinate 17,269,904, forward strand.
ACTTAGCCGAACTTAATTTTAGCTGTGACGCAAACTGGAAGTGTCCACTGTACAGTAGGCAAGAAGAAAAAAGGTATAAACCTGTATGCCCGTGGCACGGTTTCGTCACCGGGAACCGCGTAACATCGAAGTGAGCTATTAAACATTAGTTTTTACCAAAAAACAGACAATCACACTTGTGCACTATATTTCTCCTGCGTAGTTGGCTGTCTTTGTTGAGTTCGAAATCGGCCAGGAGGACTATCATGTCAATAATAATAAAGGACTTTAGGATGCCTAAACCACTTAAATAATTTAATATTGCTATGGCGTTTGACCGAAAATAAACAAAAGAATATCGAAAAATGGTTAATTTGCAAAATGTAAATTTTAGGTTATGAAATTTAAGATTCTATCGAATTTAATATATTCTATCGAAATTAACATCTATTATTATATTTTGCAGAGTATCTGAAAGGTTGTAAGGGTTTTCGGCGTTGTAGTTAGAGCTACGACTCTACTCGTATCTTTCTGAGTTTCCCCGCGTAGTGTGGGGCACGTGACGGAGTTATGCTAATGTGTGTTATCGGCTGACGTCAACCAGCGCCGCGTGATCGCTCGCAGAATTCCACCGTCGACGGCAAGGTTGCGTTGACAGGTGATAGGGTTTGATCGCAGTGTTTAGAACACTAGTTGGATTTCTAATCAAGCCAAATTGATCGGTACTAGAACAACGTCAGTCTAGATTTACTGACAAGACCATAGTGATGTCTATGTTGGCTAAAAGGCTTTTACAACAAACAACTAGTTACACGCAAACAGTTCATGCTTTTAAAATTCGATTCCGTGGCGATAAGTGAGTGGTTCTACGAACCTATTTCTAAACTGATAACGAGCTATGATTAATGCAGACCATTGTAATTATCTTTTAAGTACGTAGCAAAAGAAATTATTCAAAGTGTGCTGCGCTTACAAACGAAATGTATCTCGGTGCAACACTTTTTTTGCTGCGCGCGATCTTTTTATCGATTATGTTAATCGATACTAGTAAGCGGTGATCATTTCATGCTTTGCTGTTACAACCGTTATTTTATGCATTACGTGCTATGTTGAACGTTTGTTTTTCACACTGATCGGTTTGGAGGAAATCGTTTAGAACTGTTACGAGTGTATTCGCTTTGACATTATAATAACCCTGTTATTATTACCAGCTATCGATTAAAGTGGGAAGCCGATGACAAAATAAATACATAAATTAACTTTTAACACCATTGATTATGAACCATGACTTCAGCACTAAAGACGTTGCACTACATAGGAAAAATTATTAAGTATAATGATTACTCTTGAATATAGGATTAAAGACCGAGAAGCTTGTGTTGCTTGGCATAATGCGGTCCCATTCGGGTGGCAGATGTCACTCGTAGGCGCGGGATCGAGAGCGGCGAGTGTGGCAGGTTCTGTACACCCAGCACTAAAATAATATTAAAAACTAAAGGAATGTCCCTTAGATTACGATTTTGTTAATATTAAACTTTAAGGTAAGAAGGAGAAAAAGAATGAATACTTCGTTCTTAAAGCGATGCTCCATATATCGTTGATAAATAAGTTTCTATCATAAAATCAGCTAACTGTGGTTACCTACTTAATGCTAATATTGACTGTCATTGCTATATTATTAACATTAGATTTAAATTTACACAAAAATCATCGTGGTGGGCCAGCTCTCGCTGCAACACAACAACAACACTGGAACTTCTCCTTCCTATTCTGAATGTCGTGTTTTTGTTATATCTGTCTTGTGTACCAAATAAAACAGTCAAAAACCGATTGATAAATAATAGGTATTTTTTTCAATCTAAAGATAATATTTTTGCAGTAGAATTTTTTTTACTGTTTTTGCGGGGATCGAACCCGCGTCCCGCGGGGCGGGTTTGGCAATGTCTGGGTGGCCGAGTGGTATCGGCACACGGGTTAGATACCCCTGGACGCTGATTCGATCCCCGCTTCAGACAGTCAAATTTTTCTACTGCAAAAATATAATATTTTATAAAGTGTTAATTAACTTAGCTATGCTACTTTGTTACAGGCGAGAACGGAACCGCGACGGGCCGTGGGCAGCGCGCGCGCAGGTGCCGCGCGCTCTGTCAACACGTGACCGAGTGGAGTAGGGGGAGCATGCTGCCGAGAATTTAACGACTTTATAAAAGTCATAAAGTCATTTATTCCATAAACAATAATAAAATCGTATTGGAAATAATAATTATAAATTTACTATATTATCATGTCATATCATAAAGTCAATACATTTATTAGTTAATACAGTTATTTTTACTTATTAGATATAAGTATTACAATATTCGTCAAAGACTAACACATCAGCTTAAGATTTAGTCGTTAGCGCTAACAGTCAGATAAAATTCTAAGATGGCTAATCTGAAAAGTCATCACTGCATAATGTAGAAATTCAAACAAGACACATCTCAAATTAGGCCGGTTCTATAAAAATCAATGAAATCAATTTATTTCTGTATTTTATTTGATTTCGCTATGCAGCAATGTCTTGAAGATTGTCAAATGTGTATTTAAAGTTCTCGAAGTGTTCAAATGTAAAAAAATAGCACTAGAAACACATAAATGAGCAAACAATAGAAAGTGGACTTTTATTTATATATTTTTATAGGTGAAAGAATAATTTTTGTACTAAAGTGTAAGTAATTCCATTAGAAATACGACTTAGTTACAATATAACATTGGTAATTGGTTATTTAGAACGTAATCAATGAGTGGTCGAAAAATGTCCCAAATGCAAAAAAATAGGACCAAATACTATTCGGACAAAGCAGCGTGGCCACCCCAGTCGTAGAGCGATGTTTGCTCACTCATCTGTCCCGAGTTTACTTTCTTTCGCTGCCAAAATCAACTCTAGCGTGCCCTCGAGATGGAGCCCGTTATGTGCCGGCTGGTGTTCGGACAAGCCAACACTGGTTTTGTTTAACAAAATTTAATTCCAATTCGAACTAGAGTGTAGAACAGTGCCATGTTTAATGAATGAGCAGAGGATATGACTATTAGAATTAGTTTGGTTAAGTTGAGTTCATGCACGTCACTCAGCGTGCTGTGGAAAGGTCTATGTTGGGGATATCATTGAGGGATAAGATCCGGAACGAGGTCATACGACATAAGACTAAGGTAACTGATGTTGTCGAAAAATGTAGCAAGCTGAAGTGGCAGTGGGCTGGCCATGTCTGTCGCAGAACGAGACGGACAGGACGAGAGGTGGAGCAGGAAGGTTCTCGAATGGAGACCACGCTTAGGTAAACGTAGTGTGGGACGCCCCCCGGCTAGATGGACAGATGACCTGAAGAAGGCAGCTGGTAGTGACTGGATGCAGAGGGCGGGAGATCGTGCGCTGTGGCGCTCCTTGGGGGAGGCCTATGTCCAGCAGTGGACTGCAACAGGCTGATATGATGAAGTTGAATTCATCTGTAAAATTGGACTGGCGTCAACGTAAAAAAAAAACTTTTTTTTTATCAACATACATACATATTTATGTACTAAAACACAGCTGTTTGTTTTCCTAAATGAAGAAAATAAGTAAAGTAAATAAATAAACATAAATATTATGATGTATGTTTGCAACTTCTACATGCTATCTAAAACACCATAACTTGAAGTGTAAAAAACAGTATCGTTCCAAATTCTTCCGTCATTTAATTTGACCTAGAGCCGCGGTATCGGTGACTCGACATTACCGATAGGCATCTCATTAATTTGGCGAAACAGCAAAGACAAAATCGTTAAATTTTATGTCTCCACTCACGAAATCTAACGATTCTTAACCATTCAATGATTTATGTTATTGCCTGATTAATGGACATTAACTCGGCCGTTAACAGCAAATATTTAATTGGCTACGTGGTCCGGCTCTGTGTCCAACTGAGTTACCCAATATTTATAAAATACACTTGTAATTAGAAGTGATAAAGTTTGAATAAGTCGTTAAATTTTATAGTTACTTGTTGAAGTTTTGGTTATATTTTTTGTGACTAAAAGAACTAAAACATGGTTGTTTAGATTTACTAACTACAGGGAATGGAAAATTTGATCATAGTTTGAGCAATTTTTCAAACACTTTTAAAAGAAAAGAAACGTTTGAACACAATAGAGGTACCCACATCACACTGTCTAGGCTGGGTACAAGTTCAGGTTCATAAGTTCAAACAAATTAAAATGTTTGTTAATCAGAAAACTTCATACTGCAATAGCTTCTCTTAGCTACAACGTGAACCCTAAGGTTTATTCACATGAAGCCCTGTAAGCCATTTACAATTTTGTCGTACTCCTACGCAGCACTTACAATAAAGAGAGAAACCGTAGCTTTAATATGATTGTTGCACCGAATACAATAATATTAAGTAAGTAAGTAATAAAATTAACTTATTACACAATTAAACTGTTGAAATGATTTCGGCGCTTATTTTCTGATACTTTGTTACTTTCTGAAAGCTTCAGGAAAGCAAACGATTATGGTAAAATGCAAAAAAAGTGTAGAAGATTGTACTAATACTTATACGAGTATATGGACTAAGGCGACTTAGTAAGGAAGCTTAATCTTTCCAAAAAACACAAATGTTTCAGGCAAAAGACAAAATTATATGAAATAGGCATAAAAATCATCAAAGATAATGAAATGTACAACCAGATGAAGTATTCTAATTTCGTAGTTAGTGCGTCGCTTAGATTTAATTGAATTAATGAAATTTATCATATGTATTGTTTTAAATGCGTCGTAAGACCACTGTCCCAAATTCCACTGTAACATCTCCCTAGATTCCTGTGTGAACTTTCTTGTTTCACGTTTATCGTTATTTTGGACGTGTTATTGGGACATTACGGTTTGGTGGACATAGTTTATGTTCCAGCCGCGGAACAAATTGTTCCGTTCCCATTCCTAAAGGTTTTTGTCTCATGGGCGATTGTTTTAGTTTCACATGACGTTAGATACTATCGCGTACAATGTACAAGTTTTTGTTAAGACAAATGTTTGTTAGCTGTATAGCGGCTCAGACGGTTAATTGCAGCTATAAGTTACAGAGTTAAATGGCAATATCGTTAGGGTTCTTTCATTAGAACAGGCTGGCTAGAGTATAACTGGAAGGAGTTTTGCAATGTGTAATGCTTACTTTTCTTTTGGAACAAAAGTCCTATGAAATCAAAAAAATAATGTAGTTGAACATAAAAGCTGTGGTCTTGGATTTCAACTACAGCGCCCGTTTCATTATACCTTTAGTGAATTTCCAGATCTCTCATCTCAACTCATCAGCCAATATGCGTCCCACTGCTGGGCACAAGCCTCACCTCAACAATGAGGTAGTCCAAGCCATACTCCACCACGCTGGCTCAGTGCGGATTGGTGGAGGGGTGTTTGTAATATTTCCAGATACGTTTATTTATGCAGTAAATAAAAAGAAGCGGCAACTCGGTTTTTGGTCGTAATTGAAAGCACCAATGATCGTCCATGGAAAAGTTTGTAATATGTCCAGATACGTAACGTTTTTTTGTGCAGGTATAAAAAGTAGCGGAAACTTGGTTTTTGGTCGTAATTGATAGCACCAAAGTAATCGTCCATAGAAAACTGGACAGTCATGTCAAACAACTAAATAAAGACGTTTGATGTGAAGTAGTGGGCATTCCTGCGGCGCCGACCTTGTGCGCGCCAATATTTGCGCACGCGCGCAACGCACCATTACCTATGTTTGAGAAGCGCTGCCGAGTCACCCGTGGGCTAGTACTACTAGTAAACTTGACAGACTTTAAAACGATTTGGTATACATAAATCAGCTGTTTTGTTTCGTGTCAGTGCCAATTCCATGAAAAATGGCAAGTTCCGGTTGATAAAATTACTTTTGGAAATTCCACACTTATGAAGAACATCAATTGTTTACGAGTGCGAAAGAGATAACAAAAAATTTGAGGCGTTGAAGGGCGAAGCGGTATGAAGTAGGGCTTCTTGGTATTAGCTATGACGACTGGATGAAGTCGCTTCTAACATTGTGAAAATTGTGAGACGAAAGTTTAAAGATGAATAGACGATAGTGGAGCGTACGACAAAAGAAATCATCAAATTAAAAGTTTTAAGTTTCAGAATGAATACTATTCAGACTCAGAAGGAAACTTACTATATAGCTAGCTTAGTTAAAATATAATAATAATGGTCCTCCTGGCCGATTTCGACCACGGCGGCAAATCTCAACAGAGATCAGCCAACTACGCAGGGGATATTATAGTGCACATGTGTGAGCGCAATACACACGTGCACTCAGTGTTCCATCGCTCTCAAGGTTCGGTGAGACGGCAATCCGACATAACCGGAGAGAGATCAGGCGCAGGACCAACGACTTAACGTGCTTTCCGAGGCACGGGTGAGTAACACCGCCAACTTCCCGACTCCGAGCTGTTTTTGAGAAATTCATGACAGAAAATCTCAGAAACAATTTCGGCTCGACCTGGGATTCGAACCCTCAGAAGTAAGGCAGAAACTTTGCCACTACACCAACGAGGCAGTGAGTAAAAATATAAAGGTATTTTATAATGACTGCTCAAATAAAACAAAGAAGCGCTACTTGCACGTAATTCGGCAAAGGTTGCGACTTGTCGCAGTGACACGCGCGACAAGTCGCAGGTCGCATAAATATTAGTTTATCGCACCGACGCGACTGCGCGATTAATACCCGCTCTTTATCCGATTCCATGAGTTAATCTCAACGGACCGAGGACTATGTTAATGTGGACATTACTTATCCCCTTTTGTTATAATGCCTATTTAAAGTCATTTAATTTGACATCTTATATTTAGTTGTAGGAAATAATATGACACAATAACTAGATGTGACTGCAAAAGGGCAATAATAATAAATAGATTTAAAGTAACCTTGGCTGACTACAACTGGAATGTGACGCTGAACTTTGTGAAGGTACGGTGGCCAGCACGTCACGGTAAACACTACAATATTCTATGCGCTCGTGATACGGGCGATTTTGCAACAAAACTGGGTAGCCCGTTGTGCTTGCCACTGTACTTAGCGCTAGATTATTATGATCAAAGTTAACTTCTTAGTTTTTTTTTTGTTATAAGTACGTTGTAAAATTACAATTTTATTTTCATTTATATAAATGACTGTTCGAATTTGGTTGAATACGTTTCGCTAAATATAGCGAAACGTATTCAACCATATTTTTATGTATGGATTTACCTAGCAACATAATAATGTTGCTAGGTAAATCCATACATAAAAAAAAGAATATCCACACTAAACTAGCCAAGATATGATTGAAAGTAAGAAGCGATCAGATTAACCGAGCCGGGCCCGAACGAGCAGATAAGGAGACACTCCTGTCGTGACCTTGTTGTCCTGTTGTTGTTGTTGTGTTGTGTTGTGACGACATCAGGTGCTTGATAAATGAGCATGCTGAAGCCGGTGGGCGGAGCAGAAAGAAATTGGCAATTGTTTTAAGAAAATTGGTTGTTGTTGATTTGTTTTGTTGAAATATAATTGTTTTGACGTTTCGATGAGTAAGATATCTAAATTTGGGATGACGAAATATCTGTTGAACGTTTCTTTATTGCTACAACTGACCTGCAAGTCACAAACACGCACAGACACACACACACACACACACACACACACACACACACACGCATAGTTAACGTAGACGTTTTTCACTTTTAAAATGGTAACTAAAATTTGTAAAAAACAGACTATTGTCCTCTGTCTTTAGTCACTTTTCTATAAGATCTCTCTGGCCTTCAAGACATCTACGGGCGGGGCCTGGAGACCTGAAGCACCGGTTTATTGCAAACCTATTTCAGGCACCAGCCTCTCGCACCTTAGGTGCACATACTTAGTTGAAATTTTATACATGTTTAAAGATTAATGTTCCTATTGTGCTGAGAAAAAAAAATTGAAATAAAGGACAGACAGCGTCTTAGAATGAAACTTTTATGATGAACTCGTCCTAGTTCAAATAGATTTTTTAAGAGTTTACTGCGAGTCAAAAGGCCGATGTGCTACGTACGTGCGATTGACTCAGTCCACACGTTGGGCTCGTCAAACAGTTGTCAGTGCGACTTCCTCATGCCGCTGTTTGGCCGCGCACACAGCGCCGCCGCTTTGAGCTGCCGTGCGTGTGCGCATACGAAGCCATAGACCAGATAGAGCAAGTGGCAGAATGGATCACTATGGTTATCTTAGTTGAAAAATGAAATATTTATTGTTTACCTCAAATAAGACAATCTGGTATTATTTTTCAATTTATACGGTCTTGTTCATAAAACATAAATTGACAAGTGTGATAAATCTGCCAAATGCATTGAATACAAAGTTCCCCTATGGTGGTCATGATAAGAAACACTTACAAAATACTTTACTTTTGGAATTTGAAATAAAGGTTCCATCCATACTTGGTTGATATACCTACTATACGCACTAAGCGCTTCGCTTCATCCTTCATAATGCGCACAGTCAAGGAATGGAATGCGCTTCCGCCGACGGTGTTCCCTCTTTCTTATAACTTGAGCTCATTCGAAGCGAAAATAAATAGGCACCTTCTGGGTAAGCTCGCTACATCGTCGACATCTTCTTTACCTCCTAGAGGGAGAATGATGTCAAGAGCGAACCCATATTGATAAAAAATAAATGTTTATTTACTGGTTCATAATCTCAAAGTGAAACAAAGAAATAGAATTACGACAAAAGAAAAGCTATAACATAAAATTAATTGGCCACAGTTCGGTGGCGCAGAGTTCTCCAAAGAAATTTAGGCACATTAAACCGCTTTAGAGACGATACGTCAGCGTTTATGATCTGCGTGTTACTAATCTTTCGGTTGACATTTCACAGATACAAAGACAAAGCGTGTTTAATTAGTGTTGTGTCTACATTATATTGACTCTCGCGCCTACCGCCTCTGCGCGCGCTTCTGGGAACGGTGGACATCATACCACCTTCGTCTGTGGGAAACCAAACCTTGAGTTCGGTTTCTGTAACTTATTGGAGACAAACATTATAAATCCAATCACATAACGTCGTGACAAGCAAACAAATTTCGTGTCGCGTCGGGGCATATTTATCGTTTCCGCTGCAACGACATCCCGTAATAGAGCTATCATGCGTTTACTTGCACAAACTATCAGATTACGTGTGCCCTAACCCTAAGGTCCGTGGTGACAAAGAGTTTGAGCGTTTCTTTGGAGTGAGTTAGTATTTTTAGAGCGAGCAGGTGAGCGCTGCCCACCGGTCAGCGGTGTCGGGTTACGTTACGATAGGCGATGTGAAATTTATTGCGCCGGCGCATGCGTGTAAGAGTAACGCGGGAGACATTAACCGAAATGCTCAGAGAACAGGGACTGAATGAGAAATGGGATAACGGTCTGTTGATGGATAGATTATATGCTCGGTGTTTTCACTACTTGAGATGATATTATTGCGTTTGTATAAATTTATGATATTAGCATAAAAAACACTCATAAACTCGATAACTAAGGTATAAAAAACGAACTATTTTTAGCTACTGTAATATGTGACCAAATACTTAGGTATGTAAGATCTAAGAACCGAAGTTTCTATATATTTAAAAGCAAGTTAATAAAATATAAGGCACTAGCAATAATTTCAATAAAAATTTGTTCGTATATTTAAATGATGTATCCATATATATATATTTTGTAACTGCCATATGAAAATGTTGTGTTCAGCTCTAATCGAAATGCAAATTGAACGTGATATTCTATACCAGTGTAGCTTAGATTAAGTCTTGATTTGTATTTTGTTGCTGTACCATAATAAATAAATAAATAAATATCATTCTATGGGCCACGAAAGCTACTTTCAAAACCGAGGGCACATACTTGATCAATTCAAACTCCCATGAGATACATACTAGTAGTGGTCAGATAAATTAACTGTATGGTAACTTAATAATAGTCTCTACCATGGAAAATAACCACCGATGAACCAGTAACAGTAGGTAAAAGTAAACAAAAGAAAGTGTCCGTTGCCAATTCGAAATGTCATTGTCGATCGTGTGAAGTAATTTGAAAGTATAATTGATTTTGATGTAAGGAGGGGTCGAAGGTGCAATCGATTCTTTTGTCATCGATGACCACTCGTAACATGATATCTAGTGGTCAGCAATCAAGAACGGTGTGTGTACCATTCACAGCGAATGACCAGGTAGGTAAGTACATTCGGAAGGAAATAACCTTTTTGGCTTCATCAATGGAATCACACTGAGAAATCAAACTTTTTATCAACTAGTCTTTAACAATTGCTATCGGTAATTTGATATTTTGTGGTCAATCCTGATCAATAGTACGTACTTATCTTGTTATAAATAAATTAGCATTACAAACAGGATAGTTAAGCTTTTTGTATGCATCTTTTTTTATACAACATCACATACATTGATCTGACTCCGTGGTAAGTAGCTTAAACACTTGTGTTACAGAAATCAGAATCAATAGTAGTATTACAAATAAACTTAAGTAAATACATATCACACCCAGACCAGTACAAACCGACATGTTCATGCACACAAATGTTAGTACAGTGCGGGGATCGAACCCGTGACCCCTTGGTTAATAGCCAACTTCTTAACCATTACACCAAAGTGGTCGTCATATTATTAAACACTTTTTACCAAATATTTCGTGTATTCTTACATCTTCATATTTATGCTGATTAGCTGATCATTGACTGCAGAAAACATCAAAACTACTACATTAACAGGCTCAAATTGTTAATAGCTAGTCAAAGCATGGGAACTAACACTTCTTATGCCACAAATTTAAATGTTGATGACTATGGACGTCACATGGTCTACGAACTAAAAACATGGGAAGAGCATTAAGTCAACAATTTTCTAAATTAACATTTAACAACAGATGTCGTTAATACTCACGTTAATCAAAACACCGATCGCCTCAATAGTTTTATGTATAAATTTCGAAACGTCTGAAACGTAATCTTATGGCCTGTCAATGCAACCTTCAAAAATGTGGCACATTTCACCTAAAGCAATCTCTAAACTTGTAAGTAATATAATAGTCCTCCTGGACGATTTCGACTACGGCGACCAATCTCAACAGAGATCAGCCAACTACGCAGGAGATATTATAGTGCACAAATGAGCGCAATACACAGGTGCACTCACTGTTCCAACATTCATTTTGGAATCCGTAGTAAGTAACTTACACTGACACCCATACACACACACACACACACGCGCTCGACACACATTAGTTGGATAGTTGTAAATTTTGTTTTGTTTCGTTTTTTCCTTTGGCTTATAATGTAGAGTCTTATTTTATAATAGTTTTTGGGATATCTACGGGCGGAGCCTGGTGACCTGTAGAACCGGTTAATTTAACCTATTTCAGGCATCAGCCTCTCGCACCTTGGGTACACCACTCTATTAATATAAATTTAGAATATTTATATTATGTACCCTTTCTTGTGATGAGGAAACAAAATAAATATATTATTATTATTATACTCTCAAAGTTCGGTGAGACGGCAATCCGACATAACCGGAGAGAGATCAGGACCAACGGCTTAACGTGCTTTCCGAAGCACGGGTTACACCGCCAACTTCCTGACTCCAAGTTGTTTTTGAGAAATTCATAACAGAAAATCTCAGAAACAATTTTTGGCTCGACTTAGGATTCGAACCCAGGACCTCTCGGATGTAAGGCAGAAACTTTGCCACTATACCAACGAGACAGTCAATAAGTAAGTAAGTTGTATGTAAGGAGTAGTTCACACAGCCTGAACTGATGTTAGCTGTCACCAACCAGTACTACCGGACCTCCTTGGCCCTTATTGAGCGGGTTGCTGAGTTATTGTCTAGCCTTAGATAAGGTACGTACACTTGCTTGAATCTATTCGCGAAATATCAAGCAAATGATTCTTATTTAGATAGCCCGAGAAAATCATTCGCGATATTTTACGGGACAGGATTTTGCGTGATTTGGCTGAAATTTGGTGCATTCGTGAACAGAAAAACTTAAATCTTCGTTATAGTAGTTTTACGCAGCCGTAAAAAAAGGAGATTATTGGTAAGTTTCACAGAAAATTCGGTTTTAGAACCATAGGAGGGCAATGTAAGTACATCATGAATTATTTTAAATTACAAACTTGTAGAAATTAAAGTGAACCATCCTAGTCCCCTGAAGTTGAGTTATCGAGCGTGGTTAATGAAGGCCGTACTGAGGTACAGACGGTCGCACATCAGGCCTCCTATTTTTGTTGTAAAAAAGCCTCTATTACAAGAGAGTAAGATGCCAAAGTGTTATCCAGACGCGACGTGCGTACAGTCGGCGCGGCTAATTCGGCGCGCGCGCACATAAATATCCGCCGCGCAGCGTGATGCCGGCTCGCATTACTCTAGCCCAAACCTTAATTCCCCAAGCCCATGCTTATTAATCTCTCAAAATTTTATTGGCCAGACGTATTTTATATTACAACTCTCATTGCGAAAGCTATAGACAAATTTATAACGTTACCGTCGTGTTCCTCAAGATTTATGGGACGAAAGATTTTATAGCAAGTGATTTCTTTATTTATTCTAAGTCTAAATACCGTGAGAAAAATGTTGACTGTTCTAAGCAGTTACGGAAAACTTTACGACATTAGAATTGAATGCTTCATATCTGGGTACTAGGAATGCTTCGTTTGATCGATGTTAGAAGATAGTGTTAATGGCGAGCAAGTTTATTAGTTTAATTATACCTTAAAATAAATAAATGATAAATAAATTGTTTCAACGAACACACCAATTACCTAGCCGCAAAATAAGCGTTAGCTTGTGCAATAGTGGCTAAGATAACGTATACTCAGGAAAAAAGCTCGTGCTTATCACACAAACATTTGCCCCTAACAGGATTCGAACCCGCGACAGCCGGTTTTGTTGCCTGGACCTCAGACCACTAGACCAAAGCTGTCGTCAAAATATCTAGATTTTGGTTTACATATCTATAGCTTGATGTATTATTGCAAACTAATGTAGTTTTGAAAATATCTGCACACTAAGCATCGCATTCGAAATAAAGCTGTTTAGATTTATATGTGATATCAAAGGTAGCAAAGCAAACATGTCTACCGTTTATTACAGGTTCGGAATGCCGTCTCCCTTGATTAGCCTAACACATTTCTTGTGACTGGTTTTATCAGTTCATAAGTTATCCTTCCACGTTTTGCGTGCTGTGAGAACAATTGTGATACGGTTGTTTATAGACGATACGAGACAAACTGGCCAAATGGCAGCTCGTAAATACTCGATTAAATCTATTCGAGTCAAGTTTGGACAACATTATGCTTATAACAGGAATATATCAAACGCGGGAGTTGGTTAAGGTTGGCACATACCGATTTGGCCGTGAACTAAATGCTGGTGTCATGAAAATACTGCGGCAGTCATAATAACTCACAGTATTATTGTTATTGACAAAATTATACTAAAGCCACTTTTCGCCTTCTGTTGAAGCTAGCTAGCTTTTATTTATTATGCAAATTTTTGTGTTCACAACGCTATTTTTAAATCTAATGACCGGAAGCGAAAAGATTTTTAACTGTAATGTATTTTCTAGCTAGCTTTTAAAAAAATCCTAGATCTATGATTTACACATTTAGTTAAATCCGTCTACACTTTCATAACCGGCTTTAAACAATGAAAACTCCTAGGCATAATTATTCATTTATATTAAAGGAGTTGTGACAAAAATGAGTATGTAATATTACAAATAATTAATTATAAAGATTAATATTATAATGATAATAAATCTGGCCTTTTCCAAAGTTATCCATCCGCACGTTTGCACACCAGCCTAAGCTGTCGCAGCACTTTCGACGAATTGACATGTTTACGCGAATCATATTCAAATGCCATTGCTTAATACTGGTTCCTGAACACCAGTCCATAACTCGGCATCGGTATAAGTGTATAAGTGATACAACAGTAGCCAAATAGCGGGCCTAATCCGCATCGAATTGATCAGCTCTATAACCAAGCAGACTCCATCAAATCTCTTAAAAAACTAACCATAAAATCACGGATTTTTTAGAGTTCCCTGCACATCACACAGGTGGCCAAAGTGAAATGGGAATGACTAGACAAATTCTTACGGTCAACTTTCCAAACATGTGATGTGAATTAAATTAGCAGTTATTTATAATATTTATGGAAAGCGATTTACGTTTCTGGATGTCACGCGATCTTGGTTTTTTTTCCATGGCTCAGGTGACGTTTTCGAATGAAATGCAGGGAAAGCATTGCATTTAACAATATATATACCGAATTAAATGTATGTTTCTGTCAAATAATAGGAATTAATTTAAGTTAAATTAAAGTCGTTTAGAAGAATCCTTCTGCACCATACTACGTTTATTAATATTACATATACATAAACTTGAAATTCTACCAATTAAAAAAAACAAATTATGGTTATTTCTGTACAGTAAGTAACGCGAACTTCGCAGTTGCTAGCAGTATTAGAAAGCAAAAGCTCTGAAAACTTTTCTAATTTTTTATAAAAATACTAGCTGACCCGGCGAACTTCGTACCGCCTTAGCGTTGCAATGATTGAACAATGTCATCGAATGACATTGACATTAGTTACACGCGTTTTTTAAAATATGCAAAATTAAATGTATATTTTTGAATATTTCTGAGAGATTTTCTTAATATTTTTTTCCGTAAGAACCTTCTCCTAATAATAACAAATGCAACAAAAAATGAATTAGTGAAATCGGTCCAGCCATTCACGCGTAATGCCGTGACCAAAGAAAACGGGTTTCATTTTTTATATATATAGAAAAGAACCATTCATAAATTCATTAGGCATCAAATCGGTAAACTGAATGTAAAATCAATTGTTGCCACAGATGCTTATCTACGGATAGTATGCGGAACCAATCACCAAACTGTACAAGCAGCTACCGACTGCATTTTTTGTGTGAGAAAGGTAAGTTTTTCAATCAGGGCTCGCTGCGACTGCGCTCGATCCTATAAACTAACTAACTTATGACCGCGCGGTACACTTTGACTCCGAGCCCTCACGTCAGATCTGGAAGAATATTTTGATCTTATATGGCTATGACAGATAAAATAATTTGAAGCAGTGCAACGGAAATCGATAACGGTGGACTTTGGTTTCTTTTACATCACAAATAAGTTACAGTTTTATTAGTCAACAACTGACCCCAGTTAAGGGCTAAGATCTTGGTAAGATCACAACCATATTCTGGAATTGGCTTAACATTAGCCTTAAGAAGCTGCCTACACCACTGATACTGCTACAACACCATTTTAACATACATTTAAAATATTTTTTATATGAACTGTGCCGATTTTCTACGGTGTACTTAAGAGTTTTAATTGCTGGTTTTTATCAAGTATCTATTTTTTATTTAGGACAATACATTAGCATACCTATCAACTTGTCTCCATTAAGTTATTTATTTACCAGTAAGGTCGTCAGCCAGTTTACCACGGTAATAGTGAATATTACGCAGACGACATATTGCACAAGTTTAACATTAATAAAGCGGGTTGTTTGAATAAAATATCGATATAAAATCGATAAACGGTAATATATATTCGGTTTGCAAAAAACAAACGTCACGCATAATTAATTGATTTGCGTCTATTAGTGGTACCATGGGGACCCAGCCAGACATGCTGTTTACTGGTATTTTGCTTGTAAACTTATAGTCCTATCATAATTTCTCCAATAAATATGAGGCGTTTTAAGTGCGTGTGTTTAGTTAGCTTCCTAGCGGTATTCTTGGTCATATGTAAGAGAATTTACTATTTTAACTGTTAAGTCTTTTAATAGCCGTAATACCTTTGGATACGGCATGGTAGACACGTCTTGATATACTTTGTGTATAAAGACATTGGTATTTGAAGTCGAATTTTTGTAATCCACTAAGTATGCATATTATGTACAAAAGGTACAACTTGTCGTTTTTGCCAATGGATTATGGTGAGTAATCTAAAATAATTTAAAAAAAGTAATCTAATATATTTAAGCGTAAATTTAATAGTTATTTGTTATACAAGAGTGCAAAGTTGCTTTTTAACCGCGTGTTCAATTTTGATGACCGAGCAAGCGAAGGATTCTAAAATTGAATCACGAGCGCAGCGAGTGATTCAAAATTAGAATCCTGAGCGTTAGCGAGGGAATCAAAAGAGCACGAGGTGAAAAAATCTTTGCACTCGAGTGCAACACGTAACTTTTCATTCCACCTCAGCGAGGAAATGACTAAATGCAAATAAAACCGTTGACAATCACAAGATAGCTACTTTTATTTCAGTTTAGGTATTAACTACTACATTATGACAGGTAAGTATTACAGAATAATCTTTAAATTATAACAAAATAATACTTAGGTATAATTAATAAAAACTTAAAGTAACATTGCTACAGTTATTTAAATTGAGTGTAGATAATATTTTTGTTGGGTACTGTAATATTGGTGTTAGTTACTTGTGTACTGTTTTTCGAGTGCTTGCTTTTTTGTTCTCGGATAATTCTATAAAATATGCCAGCAAAAAGTTTTCTGAGAAAGTTTTGGCTCCTTTTGCTAGTTGCCACGTATTGAACATAACGTACTGTTTTAAATACTTGTCGCGTGATTGTTGAGGGAGAAAGATCATTTGCGCAACAGTTTCAGTCAATTCTGTTGGCGTCAAACAAACTTCCTCGTCGCTAGAATCACTCATTTTAGTTTTTTATTATAAGGTTTAACAAAGACGTGAAAAAATGCCGCGTAAAGAACCGCCAACAAAGCAAATTGAAAAAAGAACACCAAGAAGGTTCCGAGTTTGAGATTTTAACAAATTAAAAAAATGTTGTATGATATATTCGGCACCATAGAGGTAGCAATAAATAGGTTTAACGATTTTTTTAATTGACAAACTTGGTGCACACGATGTTCTAAATTCAAATTTACTTTAACCACTAGTGAATAAAATGGGCTTTTCCACTCAGATATTGAAGAGCAAAATGACTCTTTCCGAGATGGTGGGATGAAAAAGTAATTTAAAGTTCCTTACATAAGTGTATTTGGCATTATTACTCACAATTTAAATAAATAAATTATGTTACAATGTGGAAGAATTGGCGTCTGTCACACAGTTTCTTTATAAACTAGTAAAGACGTCAATAAGCCCCATCTTAAAATTGAGTCCTTTAAATATAGTTATGTACCCATATTTGTTAAGATAACTTGTACACTGATAAGAACAAATAAATAAAGTTGTTATTATTATTATTATTATAATCAGCTGTTCAAGAATACACCCGAAAAGCACGTAACATGATAAACAGTGATAATGCATTGAGCACATGTTATGAGTATTGTTCATGGTCTCTACGTTATAAGACGGCAATAGTTTAAACTTAAGATTTTCAAAGTCTATTGTAATCTAAGACTGATCTCTTATTAATAAATTGAACTCCCGTGCTAATATCACAGAGCATGTTATCTGGCCGGAAGCGCCTATCTGCAGATATTACGCTAATTTAGGTAATTGCGCTGTGTAATTACAGAGAAACTAAGAGATGCGTAGAGGTCACATGTGTGATTGATTTATGTAATTATCGCACTGCATCATTAAGACCATGATTCGCAAATTAAAGTCTGTATAGCTTCCAAAAAATGTTTATTTGCGATATCTAACATTTGAACTAAGATCGGTCGTATTCAGGCGAGCGAAAAAGTTCAACGCCTTCAAAAATGTTACAAAACAATCTTTTAAGAGTATTTCTAGGTAAGTACCGTTAAACATGGATATTAATGTAAAAATAGTATTCTGTCTTTATGTTAAGAAAGAAAGAAAAATATTTTATGTGGTATAAAATTAACATTACACAGAAAACAATGAAAATAAAACATTATTAATTAAACCAAAATTGGATCCCACTGAGCTTTGTTGCCATGGTGACCCATGGCGCTGGTTTTCAGTCATGTTAAGGTAAATTCTGTACAGAGATTTTAGAGTTTTAAAGTTCAAGCATTGTTATAGGAAAATACGAGTATTGTCACCCAAGTCAAATGCCAAAACGATTATAGGATAGTGTGTCGTACCCACTGGCTGCATTTTTCAAATGCTATCGCTCAGTGCCGTTACAATGACGAATCCACTAACGGGTGAGTGTAACGACTCACCCGCGGATCAGTGGGCCGTGTTTGTGTTTCCACAGAAAATTGCTCAACAATGAGTTTTCTGTAGAAAAAAAATGGCGGTGATCTTTGCTCCCTGCATTCGGGTCGCGGATCCTTTTCAGCTGTCCGTCGGTTTGTCACAGCAACTGTGTCACCAGGCTTGTGACATGAGGCGTACAGTCGGTCAAGAATTATAGATATTAAACTTGCAAACGCAACAGGCACATACATCTGCACATAATATTACCCTTGTCTTTGCAAAACAGCCTTTTCTACAAGAAGATACCGCAGTGCTTAGCCTGACGTGATCTTGTGTATACTTACTCCAAGTTTTGGCAATTGGTTTTATTTTGTTTTCTGTTATTCGTTTATGAAATATTTGGTGATGATGTTTAAATGTTGTATTACAATTGCATTTTTAATTATGAGACACGTTATTTTAGGCAAATTTCTAAATACACAACTGAAGAAATTGCTAATTGTTGAGAATGTAAAAGTATCATGGATGAATATATCTTCAATGAAAATACATAATGTATGTCAGTATTCCTTCCAATAACTTGTGGGCTATACCTACCGCCGGGTGCGCGGGCGCAACACACGCGCAACAAAAGACTCGGGTGACTTTTGACTTTCGTCGTGTTTAAGCTTCATATATAATTGAGAACGAAATCCGGGCGCGCATTACCATACAATGGCAACTCGGTTCCGTCGGCCGAGGGTCGGAAAGGCCAAAAAAACACTACTGCTTGCCTTTGTCAGCGTTCGACAACGCAGCAACGGTGACGGCCGGCAGGAAAGTTTGTGGCTTAACCCTCGAATACCAAGGATGAAATTTGGTCATACAGCCATCTGAATATGACGTTCTACGGCTGGCCGGGAGGTTGGCAGCCGTCCACCGAGGCAGCCCATCATGAGCGGCTGACGAGTGACGAGCCTCCAAAAAACGACAGCGAACGTCACCGAGCCGAGTTTTGAGTTATCGCAGGTTTTTTGAAAGGGTTGAAGACGAGGTTTTTGGGTATCAATGTCGTCTGTTCACGTTTTCTCTCCGCTCCTGACGGATGTCGAGTCACTCTTCGTTTTGTAACCGTTTGCATTTTTGTTAAATGTACGAAATCGCAAATCATGTTGCTCCTTTAAAGTAACGACCTACATGTTAAAAAATAAGGATCTTTTTAGAGTTGTTGATTTACAATCTTATATACATGTATGTTACTTTAACTTCAAACCTGTAGAAGTAACCCAGTTACTCAAAAAGCGAGCATATGTATATATCCAGACGTTGTAGACACATATGGAATATCTGTTACTATAAAAACCTACCAACCAATCTAAAAATAGGCGATGATTTTATTTTATTATTTTTAGGAAACATACATAAATAGGGAATTTAAATAACACACAAACCACTTAAGTTTCCTCAGCTTAAATAATACATAGAGTAAACCAATTAAAATTGTATTGAAAACATTGTAAGCGTGATAAGCGCAAACCAACACCTAACATTCCTTTCTCACAAAATAGAACCAGGCGAGTAGTTTTCCTAAAATTCCCATCAATATTCATATCACCGGCACCCCACGTCCAGCCAAGGCAATAAGCCATAGAGAGACACTTTCTACCAGTGCGCTGCGCATACGCAAGCACCATCTGTGATCGGGCAATTTGCAACCTTTACACGAAAAGCAAGTACCAAAAAATAGAACAAGTAAATCCGGGAGACAACTTCAAAAGTTATGAATTCAGAGAGTGACAAAATATGCAGAAACAGCCAGGGAAAAAATCTGTGACTTTTTGATCTTTAGCGAAATCAGAAAAATAAATGTACTGCTTTTTGCTTCTGCAAAAGAAATGTAATGAAAGGAACCAACTACCCCGAAGTGGATCAGACAATATGTGTGTCAACCTTGTAACGTAATAAATGAGAGAATAAATTCTTCGCAAACTTAAAGTGAGTCGCCGCGATGCCCGCTTGGGATCTAACGAGCTAACTACTGACTCTGCATTTCCTGGTTCACATAGACTCTACTACAGTATATACTCTAAATAATGACTACGAAAAAAATTCTAGCTGAAACAAAGATCAAGATTATCCATCGGTAAACTTAAATTTTCTGGTTTCCTTAAGATTTGTTAACAGCACCAACATAAACCGCTCTAATCTAAACCAAGATGATCTCAAACATAAAAATCATAGATATGAATTACTGATGCAAACAATCCCCGGTGGCACTTTTACCCAAAAAACTGCGAATGAGTCCCCTCGTGTTTACAAAACCCTAGCATAAATACAACGCGTGCAAGTGTGTGTGTAAGTCCGGTAGCTAGATGCGACCGTGATTACTCACACTAGCGCGGCGACGTGACCGCCATACCAACGCCGGGTACCCAATGGGGGATTTTTGGTGATATACAGCCTGTATTAATCGATAACTTCTACGCATAAAACAAAGACTTGCTACTTAAAAAAAAAAAGCGCGTGTTATAACTTTTTCTAAGGTTACACCGATACTAAACTGTTTAAAATAGGGACCCTATTGTATAGTCTATAAGATTTACATATTTTCAGTTCATAATAGGTCGTATTATCTAAACTAAAACTTATTTCGAAAAAAAAGTTAAGATAACATTTCAAATAGCCCGAGTATAAATTGATTTTTTCGTTACCAAGTCTTGTTATCTTGACATCGTAAGCTACTACGTGAAATGATTCCTAAAACAAATTTATCAGGTAAATATGTAAAGACTTATGTGTTTGTCTACAGTTCAAATAATAACTTAATTAAAATACAAACTAGGTTTTTCCGTAGTCATTTGCATACTGACTAACGGAATGAGTATGAGGCTATGAGCTCTATGGATTACGTTACGCGTGATGAACACTATTTAAACGTCGGCTCAAGATTGTATCTGTCATCTTTTTAAACGTAGCATAAGAAACAAGTTAAGTAAAATACTATTGTTTGGATAAATACAAAATAAATAAATAAACGTTTACTGTTCCACTTCGATTAATAATAGTAGTACATAGAATTAGATCAACAATCAGCCATCCACCATAGAAGTAGGAATTAACCTGTATCTCTCGAGTGGTGGAGGGCATCATGGGGATTATGTCATTTGTTATATATACATTTGTAAATTCAGTACAGAAGTGGTAGGTAAATAGAACATTAGAATATAAATATTCATTTAATAGACTGAATTTACGGAGAATGAATTTAGGACAAATCTTATACTCTGAAGAAATATCGTACAAAAAATCGGAAGATTAAAAATTCTGTGTAACGTTATTATTATTGCTTAAATTTCATAATATTCTAATTAATTTAATAAATTATATATTTACACATTCACTTGATTTATAATCTGTGAACTCAAGTGCTAATTGGTAGCGCCAAATAAATTAAAGTGTGAAAGTATTAGCCGCTAATGAGTAGTACTTGATAAGCGCCATAAATCTCCTTTTCCATTTTAGAACTGCGTTTTATAAGCCCTAATATAAATACAATGTGGAGAAAGCATTCTTGAGTTACTACGTTTTGGAGGTGTCGAAAGTTATGGAAATCGTCTCAGCCAAGATTTTAATTGGTATTTACTAATTTATGACAGCTCTGACTATTTTTCACAGAAACGTGACTGATTATTCGGCGATAAGATATCGATTGAAAATGAATACGAAACATTTACTGAACTCTCGCGAAGGAGCCTCTGAAACAACTCTGTTTAAGTACAAGAATTCATAATTAGTTACCATACAATAATATTAAATCTATCAACCCTAAAATACTTATAAGTTGATAATTTTGTTTGGTATCGTAAAGTATTTTTTTTCTAAAGTTACCGATAAGAACTGTTAGATGCCGACAATCATAGCGAACACCTACTTAAGTATTCATCTAGAGCCTAAAGCTAGAATAAACGCTTTCAGAAAATGCTTTTAGCATTATGTCCACTCTTTGTACAATTCTTGCGCAATAAAGCTTTAAATAAAATAAATTAATATGTAAAAAAAATATTTTAATAAAATAATAAACAACAACATCACATACATTGATCTGACTCCGTGGTAAGTAGCTAAAGCACTTGTGTTACAGATCGACAGTGGTATTGCGAATAAACCTAAATAAATACATATAACACCAAGACCAGTACAAACAGACATATTGAGGCACACAAACGTTTGTACAGTGCGGGGATCGAACCCGCGACCTCTTGGTTAATAGTCAAATTGACCATTACACCAAAGCGGTCGTCAATATTAAATGAAATCTTCATTTGAGAATACTCAAAAAGTAGACAGATCCCAAAATAAGTAAGCAAGTCGGTTGGATTTCCACGGTGCGCGATCGATCGTGCGTTTAGTATGCCGCCGGCGTGCGCCCGCGCGCATAGAAGGATGCTCTGTTTGGCGCGCGCCTTACTGGGTCCGGACGTCGTTACGTGATGCATCCCGACGCGAAAATAAGGACTATGAGTGTACCTACTTTGTTGTAGACAATGCTTTTTTGTTTGGGAGAGGCAGCGGATGTTTTTTTTTTTAATCTATCAAAGAAGTGTTGGAAATATAAGTATGTTAAAACCTTAAATAATGAGCTTGGTGTTTGGTTTAGAGACAAGTCTGTCAGTGCTAAGATAGAATATCAATTTGAGATAGTTTTAAATCGTATGAATTAGTTTTAAATCGTATGAATTCTGTAGGTACTTAATATCAATAACATTATATAGAAAATTATCAATGGATATGAATTAATCTTGTTTTAAACGCTATCAAAATGTAAATATTAATTGTATTAGAATGAAATAAGCCATTATGAGGTCTAGTGAGTCATACAGAGTTATCCTGGTAATTATACAAATAAATGTATCTTTAAGAGCTTATAATGACATTTTTGTTTCGGAGACAAAAACGAAAAATACGTGAAACGTTATAAATTAAACCCTAGTTTTACATTTCTTGTATAAAATAATATGTCGCTTAAATGATAAATTTGATGTGTCAACAAAAAACTCGAAACAAATAAAACAATAAGAACCCCTAAACACATAAACCCGCAATTATATCACCTAAAACATTTAAGTGGCTAGTCGCTTAGTTTGGGGTAATTGGTGTGTTCGTTGAAACAATTTATTTCTTTATTTACATTATTTCCCAAATAGAGCACCTTCCAAAGCGTATCACGAGGAAAGCATTTCCCTGACACGGGCACAAGGTCGACGCCCGCGCCACGGCCGCGGCCGCGACCAGCGCGGAATGCTCAAAGCACTGAGCTAGACGAAAACGATCACGCTTGTCGACTACTTAGCACTAGTGCAACTGCTTAACAGTAGTTGAGGATGTATGTGAAAAATTGCTTCGCAGGCAGCACCAGCGACTAATCCTGCGACTACTAAGGCTAATAAAACTCGTGTACGCATGCAATAGGACCAAGAAATGAATAAGTTTATCATGAGTACTTACTACTACGTAACTAAATTGGAAACAGATAGAACAATATACTGTAAAACCCTGCACGATAGGTTTCTGTTAAGATACCCTCATTTCAGTTATTTTTTACAGGATGACCACACAACACAACATTTAGGTAATGAAGCCCTCTTGGCTTAGGCCCGTGAGTCTCATTTTTCTACTGAGACTGGCAGAAAGAAGCAAATCTTTCGGTCTGTCCCGAGAAAAAAAGAAAAACTTATAAATAATAATAATAATAGTAATAGTCTCCCTGGCCGACCACGGCGGCTAATCTCAACAGATATTATTTGTGTGTTTTCTATGTATAATATGTATTTATTTACAAAAAAAAGTATTTAAGTATGTTTATCCGTTGTCTAGTACCCATACCACAAGCCTCGTAGCTTAATTTGGGACTAGAGAATTGGTGTAATTGTCGTGAAATATTTATTTTTATTTATTTATTTTATTTATTTATAGGAGAGAGAGAGGATCGCAGGAGATATTATAATGCACAAGAATGAGCGCAATACACATGTGTTCTCACTGTTCCATCACTCTCAAAGTTCGGTGAGACGGCAATCCGATATGACCGGAGAGAGATCAGGCGCAGGACCAACGGCGTAACGTGCGCACCGAGGCACGGGTGAAAATTATTAAAGAGGTACCTAAAGTTTGGTTGATGTTTAAAAGTTGCTGAAAAATGGCATAGAAAGCTGTGGATACAGTTATCTTTGAATGGGTCGTAGGTTGCCTTAGTTACAAAGGAGTACTGCATCTCCTTTGTAACTGTTGTTGCTTCTAAAAAAGTTGCTTTTTTGGAGCAAGTAGGTACCTATTGTGCGGCCAGAGTACAAAAACATATTAATAATTATGTACTTGTCTACTAAGAATGAAAATAGATGGAAAAGCAATCACTTGAACATAACAGGATAGACATATTTATAAAATAAATTATAGTAAATATCGCGCCTGTTTTACTTTTATGCACGTATATAAAAGTAGTTCATTGGAAATAGAAATAGACATCATATTGGTAGTCACTTTGAGTGATCATGGAGATATCATTATCTAAAGGCTAACATAACACTATCGGCATACTATCGTGCCACCGACGTTTAAACCTATTAGTGAGGGTCAGCTACCTTAGACCCTAGAGAAGAAAAACGCACCGTGCCTAAGAGCGGGGCTATTCGATATCAATTTACGGAAACGGGGCTGCGTGGAAACGCAGGGTCAAGCGGGACAGGTGGCAACTGCACGCCGGGGGCACAGAGTAAAGTTTTACAGGTGATCTAAGACGACAGCTATGGTCCAGTGGTCTGAGGTACAGACTACAAAACCCGCTGTCGCGGGTTCAAATCCTGCTAGGGGCAAATGTTTGTGTGATGAGCACGAGCATTTTTTTGTATTTATTATTATTATAAGACGCAGACAATACTACAAGTCACTTCTTTTATCATTATTTTCGTCATCAATATATCAAACGACCAGGCCCTCTGGATTTTGTTAAAAAAAACATATAAATGAATGTCAAAATCATAGCAGTACAGTGGCCAGAACGTCAGGCTACCCATTTTTGTTGCAAAACCGCCCGTATTACAAGCCCATAAGATCCGGAAGTGTTTACCGTGAGGTGTTGGCCACCGTTCTTCCGTAGTAAGGTTTTTTTTAAACTATTCTTCCGGACATCTGAAGGAACATGTGACTTTAAACTTTCGCGTTGCATTTTGATACTTATTACTGGTTATCGGGTCTAAACGCAATATATTTTAATGAGTATTAAGTACTCACTGCTCGACGTTTTGGCTAGATTGCACACAGCCGTGGTCACGAGCTGACGAGTAAGTACCTAATACTCATTAGTCATCATCATACAAGTGCTAGTTGTTAGCCTACTTACAGAAATAAATGGATTTTATTGATTTTATAGTAATCTGAAGAAACCTATCAAAATACACTCTTTGCTACAATAACAAGATTTCAAGGTTTTATGGCTATGAAGTGTGAATGGTACCTATCTGGATCAAACGCCGAAAGAGTGGGAAACCTCTAGCCCTGACCACTGTCATTTATTAATTTTTATACTGAAAATTATGTTTGTACATCTGACAAATTTAGTCTATGTCGGGGATAGCGATAAGCCGCGGGATCGCCCAATTAGCATAAACCGTGTATGTTATACGCCCGCATACAGCCAACAGACCGCTGCGAACTATACCATATCCGCGCCAATAGATACATGTGTTCACTAAGTATTTGCAAAAAAATTCCAAGCACACTAATCCAAAGTTTGATTCAAAATGTCACAGTTGTTTGGTACCGATGAAAAAGTATAAATTCTTAGATAAACGCCAGAGATAGCTTAATTAAGTAGGTATTCGTAGTTGTACCAAACATATTGTAGATTATTTAAGAAATTAAAAGATGTAGGTTAATTGAATATAATCGCATTTAACTTTGCCACTATTCGAACTCCTGTTTAGACACGATCTACAGTAATCACAATGTAATTTGCCATTACAACTGCTGTCGAAACTAAATTAAAACTAATGTAACATTTATATATCATTTAGACATCTTAAAAACCTGCATTTAAGCTACTGACAACTACTAACAGAAAATTTACTAATCTTAAGGTTAGAATGTAGTTTTTGTATCGTTAAGCCATTAATCCACCGAGCGCCATAAACCACTCGCCTTTATCGGGAAGTCACGCCTAATGATCGGCTACCATGAGCTCGGTTCACAACGTACTAATAAATAAGTGTACTTGTACTTGGAAAAAAGAATAAAGTACCAGTAAAATTGACGATAAGTTCCAAACCTTATCGTCACACCTACGATTTGCGCTACCAAGCACTATGTGAGTCAGATCTTATGAGAAACTAGAAGGAGTTAGGTACTTAGTATTCAGTAAATTTCTCGGTAAAGATTTTTCGGAAGTATTAAGTAAATATTAGCGTGATAATATTTGCAAAAAGTTCAAGGTCTTCTTACATTTGAATTTATTTTAATAAATATGCAATAATGCATGCAAAAACCATACCATTGTTTATGAATTTTCCTTGAATTTTTAACACTTACACTTTTTTACAATTTGGTATATACTCGAAGTATATACCAAATGAATATGAAATATAGATTATGAGGAAACTACAATCAACCCTAGCTTCAAAACTGTCTCATGAAATAAAACTTTTTGTCGACCCAGACACGGAGTAACGTTATCTTAGCAAACTTAGCGAGTTCAATGGCGTATGCATATTATCGCGCAGAGTAAGCGAAACATGAAAACGAAAGTTGCCATTAGCATGACAATACTCGTAGCGTACTTTTTTGGCGGCGGTGCTCTTCGTGAGCCTCAACTTTGGTCTGCACACTGTGTGCTAATGAGAAGCAGGTGGGTCATGCGCCTTACGGGAATGAACGCGGAACTTCTGATATTGGAACTTTACAAAATAAGAAATATGTAGAAATTTCTACCCATCAAGACGATCGCTTGGTGCAGTGGTCCACAGGTCGGACTTCTAAAACCAAGGGTCGCGAGTTCGATCCCCGCACAGTACAAGCATAAGTGTGCATGAACATGTGTGTTTGTACTGGTCTGGGTGTTTTCTATGTATAATAAGTATTTATTTACAAAAAAAAGTATTTAAGTATGTTTATCTGTTTGTCTAGTACCCATTACACAAGCCTTGTAGCTTAATTTGGGACTAGAGAATTGGTATCACACCAATATATTTAAAATTTTGGTTGTGAAATATTTATTTATAATATTTATTTTAAAAGACAGTTTATTTGAACCCTGTTATATATACCTACTTTTATGAGTGTAAATATTAAATCAATTGAACTTACCAATTTTTAGAAAAATGTATGCATTCGATTACCAGTGCTTAGAAAAGGAATAGTTAGGTATGTCGTAGGCAAAAGGTGGCATCATAACTAAATTTTATTTTTGCTATTTAAATTACCACAAAGTTAAGAAACAATATTGCAAATTTTGTAAAAAACTAAGAATGTTGGAATAGGATAACCATTTAGTGAAATCTTACGTTTTTGTATTTAAAAAGAGCGAAGAATATTTTAGTTTTAAGCTTAGGTCATGACTTGCAAAATATTACAAGTTGAAAATCAGTAAACAATACAATAAAAAAAACAATGAATTTCATAGATGGGGTCAAAACTCATGGTTTAAAGTGTGTGATCCCTGAGAAAAACTTAACTTTAAAAATATTTTTCAGTCTAAAAATTATAATGACAAGTTCTCTTTGAAGAACGTCTAGAAAATCTAAATAACAACCGCCAATCTTGACAAAACAAACGTTGTTTAATAAAAACCTACGTTTATTTTGTTAAAGTTTGTTTTGTAATCTCTTAAAGAACGTTCTAAATAATTATCAGTTGCATTATAGTAACTTATTATTAGTAGTATACTCGTAGTACCTGGTGTAAGTCATTATTGAGTATTGCGATGTGGATACCTGTATTATTTTGGATCACTTACTTTTATAATCTCGTGCTGCTATAGTCATACTATGTAGTATTACCTACCTATAACACTTTACAACACCTACTTACCTACCTGTCGCGAATGTTTGTTGTGCCCTTGCAGCAGAAATGCGTGATAGGATAGGAGGACGGTTAAATATTACGCGGTAAAATTATCACAAATACCTATTGTCGAAGAAGTTATCTCGTCCTGGTGTGGGTGCTTGTTTCGTGTTTCAAATTTTTGATGAGCTTGATATCTTTGAATGAAGTTTAATGATTTTGTTAAAACATTAGTCTCACAGCTCTACACTATTTGTTATCTTAGGAAAACCTAGAATTGGCCTACTTATAAACTAGTACTTAACAAATTAGCATAAGACATTGTTGCTGTTGGTTTTCTAAAATAAATAAAAATAAAAAAATAAAAATAAATTAAGAAAACTAATACAAAGTGGAACAGATTGACTTCCTTAGAATATGAATCCTCTTTAAAAATCTTACATATTATTTTCCTTAAAACTGTTTCTTAACACCGAAAAACAAACAAATCCTTCATTACCAAACCAAATACGTTTAAAACGTACTCATAACTACCATATTTATGTCCACCATAATTCGACTCCCTACAACTTTTTACTCGGTCGATATTAATCGAGGGATATTACATAATGGCATGATTAAGAATAAAACCATGATTAAATATAGCTCAGGTTCATTAGTGTTATAGTTGCGGGCGCCTGCGCCGCGCGGGGAAATTATACGAACCAGTTCGATTGGATAATGCGCGGGCGCAGGAATGCAGTTAGATGGAGTAGATGAAGGCTGTTTTCTAGATTTAATTATAGTTTTTGGGTGTTGGCAGCAATTTTGATGATCTGCAGAAGTATGAAGCCTGTCTATCTTATTGGCGGTCTGAGCTAAATCGACTTGGAGCACTTAAAGAAATTCAGACCGTGTCACGGTAGCTCAATTGGTAGAGCTATGTCCCGGCTTGCGAGAGGGTGCGGGTTTGAGGCCCAGCCTGTGGCAGTCCATTTTTCTTTAATTTCACATTGTTTATAAATTTTCATTGTTAATGCTAAAAATACGGCTTGGAAAGGTTATGCCGTATAAATAGTAAATCTTCTAGGTTGTATTCACTCGTATTTATAGTTCTGAAAGCATTTTCAAGCGCCTATACTCGTTATAAAGAAGAGAAGACAATTTCAAATTGCGTAATTTATTTGGAACAAAGGCAAAAAGATCATTGATAAGAAATACTTTGTACCTGCGAAGTTTTAAAGATGATTTTAGACACGAGTAATTTTGATTTTCAAATATTTTTCTCGTTAAATTATGCGCATGAATGAAGTATTTATAATTTCAATGATTGTTTCTTGCAACGAAAGTTGAATACATCTTACCAAATAAACTAAAGTCAAAGAGGTATCGCTGTCAAGTATATCAGGGAGGTCTAGATACAAATTGGATGTCGTTTGGTCTATGATAAGGGTGAGCACACTAATCGCGTACCCGGTAGGCTATTCATTTAAGGCTCGCCCGTGTGTGGGCCCGTCATGTGGCGTCCGCGGAAAACTATTTTCGCGATGCGGGCGCCGCGTCACCGCCTTAATTGCGACGATTAACAATATCCTAGGCAATCGCGCGCACCTTGTGTTTTCAACATGTGTATATATATATATATATACTTAGATTAATTAATTACAACTAACGTAACTTGTTTTTCCGGAGTGATCTCATTGAAACCTACACATAATTTTTCGTTTATTTAACTTATAAGGTTGGTATACAAATAGAGGCTACAATCTTAACATGTAAGAAGGGGATTTTTTTTTTCTCTTTATTTGAGGACTTTTATACACATGTACATGCCAGTCCAATAAATGCTTATCAATTCACAAACTTAGATATTTTAATTACTACTAGGCCTATAATTATTGCTTGATCTTAGTTTAATACAATTAATAACAAACTGCAGTAGATACTCCGCAGACTGGGATGTAGGTTCAGATAAGATCTGGTGGAATAAGCCGACGTCCAACACATTTAAGCCTAGCCTAGCCACCAGCTCCAGTCTATTTTGTCTGTACTGGACACACTCCAATAAAATATGTTGTACGTCTTCCACTTGATTACATATTACACAATTTGGAGAGTCAATTATTTTCATTAAATGTGCAAATTTATTTAAAGGCATGTGTCCAGATCTCAGTCTTAGTGCAGTTACAACAAATGTAAACAGTTTGTAACCTGAATTGTACAATTGTTTATTGTCCTAAATAAATAAAGATAAAATAAATAAAAAAACATAGTTTACTGCCTCGTTGGTATAGTGGCAAAGTTTCTGCCTTACCTACATCCTAGTGGTCCTGGTTTCGAATCCCAGGTCGAACCAGAATTGTTTCTGAGATTTTCTGACTTCTCAAAATCAGCCGTTGGTCCTGCGCCTGATCTCTCTTCGGTCATGTCGGATTGCCGGTTCACCGAACTTTGAGAGTGATGGAACAGTGAGTGCACCTGTGTATTGCGCTCACACTTGTGCACTATTATATCACCTGCGAGGTTGGCTGATATCTGTTGAGATTGGCCGCCGTGGTCGAAATCGGCCAGAAGGACTATAATTGATCGACGCTCTAAGGGCTTCACTTAGCTGTTAATAACTAGTGATGGTTAAGAATAAGATGAATCGTATAGAGCTATTTCAATAAATCAACAAGCTGAAGTAGTTTTGCAGATATAACGCTAATAAGGTCATATTCAAATTTCGAAACCAGACAAAATGAGAAACAATAATCGTTTAGAAGACGTGTCACGTAATTATGAACGGCCAGCGGTCAATTGAGGTCAAAGTTTAGCGCTTTAACTTGCAAAACCGTCCGCGACTGGTGGATATCGGGACAGAGAATTTTTCGTAAATCGGTAAATCACGGTCGTATATTAATTAAATGTGTGTCTAGCGCGAGAAGCGGTACTGGCTCTAGATTGTCACAATAAATTTAAATATTGATAGTGTAGAAGTTTGCTATATTCGCCTAACGAGCGCGCGCACTAAAAAAGCAATATCAGTATATCACCGCGTCCATCTGCATTTTGGGCAGCGCGCGCAGCGGCGGCGTGGAGTCGCACGCGCAAACTTGCGCATAGCGCTGGTTTCTTGTATTCTAATGCGCAAGGAACCCCCGTATCTGCGCGAACACAATCAACCGGATCGTTCCGTCCCAATAGGCGCGGCCATGATTTTGTCTTGCGCGTTACTTTACGACGGCTCCGTCGGCTTCGCTCGGTGCCGATATCAGTCGGTTTCGCATCGCGTGCGATGTCCGCTGGCGGCTCCACGCCCGCCGTAACCCACAAAAACGTGTTCCACTCATTATGAAACACGAAACTATGATATTTCAAGTCGCCTTGCCGTTCGTGCGACAAACGGCCTTAGCGTTGCGCAGCCGCTGCGCGCCCAATAAATATACGCTTTACTGTTATCTATAAACAACCTTCAGCTAGGAGCGGACCGGTATCGAGGCGAAACTATTCTAATAAAAAAACCCAAACCAGTCCAAATTAAAGATAACGCAGTGGAAAATGTGGTCGCGGGAGGGAGCCGAGGCGGCGTAGGAGTGCGCTTATTGCGCGTACCGCACTGCCGGCTGACACATTCGTATAAAAACAACTATCGTGTCCCCGGGACTAATTGAACAGACCTATCGAGTTTCTCGCTGATGTCTTTTCATTAGAAATAACCATTCGAGCAGTGGATGTATTCGATTCGATAATCCCATGGGCCGTTGGAATTAATTCCGCGTTAGCAGGTGAAGTTATGATCGGTAGTCGGTTAATCAAGGTGGAAGACAATGGGCCGTGAGAAAGATCTCGGGCATCGACAGAACGAGCGAGTGATGTATCGATCCAATTCACTACTAATCGATAACCATATGTATGCGTTATTGGAGAGTGATCGATATATGAATATAAATAATTTTATTGGTTGAGAACGAATCGTTGAGCATAAAGTTATCTGAAGTTTCATTACAAATGAATGTTGAGTATGTAACACTGTGTCTTTTAAATTCTTACTAAGTAAGCGTTTGTGGAATAAAATATGTTGCTTAATTCGTAAATAATTGACACAAAAACCTTTTTTTAACTAAAACATTTAAACAAATGAAGTTTTCGTCATCATTTACCACAGAATCATAGAGCTTGACCTGTATTGACCACTCTTGATACAACCGTGAATCAAACCCGCAAAAACTAATAAAGATATTAAGTGGTTACTCTCATTATTCCACACTCTTTATCGCCGTTGTAGCTTTAATACGCAATTCAATAACTGCCTCCATTTACATATTGTATGATAGCGAACCTTTAATTATGGACGTCTTCGATGCAGACGTAATGTATTTTATCGCTGCATTCAAGAAAACGAATAAACATTGCTAAATGTGACCGCTTTGCTCTCAGGTTTCAGCCACTGATCAGCTAATGGTTTGCTGGTTAACTTTGCAATTGTGTATTTTGTCGCATAAGATTTTTAATTTCAATATTGAAATTTAAGTTCATCTTACAGTCGTAAAGTATTACAAGAAATTTTAATATTAAAGTTGATTCTTACGGATAAAATTGTTATTCTTTCAATTTATATTTCCCCTGTAAGGTTAAGTATCCTGCATTGGCCTTCATGTCTCTACCCTGGATCCTGTATCTCCCCTGGTACATAAAAACTCTTGTAGAAATAGATAAATTAACCGGCCACCTTAAACAAGTATAGAGGTACAAAATATTTGATTACATAGTTCTTTATCGGAAAAAGATATTATTTCAAATATTTATATCGTGCCACTTATGTTAATATCAGATGCTCTTTTAACGTAGAATGACCCATATATGAACTCTGATTCGGTCACAATACTTAATAGTTACAATTTGAGTTGAGATTTCAAATCGGGTTGTTAGTTAGAGTGTTGGTTCTAGGTGGTTCTATGAACATTCTTTAAAATAAATAAATAAATAGTTTTTTTAGTATTTGAATACCAAAAAAACAGTTCTCAACCTTATATCATAAAAAAAGATTCGAGTAAAATACTACTCGATAATACATGTCCGGTACGGATCGCTTAAAATCTTGGCGCGCCTTTCATGTGACTCTACCCTAAAGGGTACAGTGTAATAACTTTTCCAATCCAGATATGGCGGGAAAAATCTGCGATTACATGTCAAGTGTAACCCGTAACCATAGATTAGGGTCCTGCATCGATTGCAGCCATCAAATATTGAGGCTCACGGCTCACGAGGGAAGCGTAACTCGCGAATATGTTTTACGACTCGCCCGCCTCACCTATCCCCCCTCCCGACTCATAAACTATAGATACGCCGCTGTCAAAACTTGAATCAGCAACGTGAAAAAAAGGAATTACCTCTGAACTTCAATCTATGATTAAAACAAAGCCTAAACATTACAGGCACTTCAACAATCAAATATCAATATAATATGTAATAAAAGTATGCACGCTAAAGCACATTCGAAGCTAAATTGATTTAAGCTATCACATTCAAAAAGGTTTTTTAAAGCTTTACGTGGTAAAAAGGGGTAAAAAATTTAACGCAACCAGTGAAACAATCAATTAAAACCTGACTCATATTTTATCAAATCGCACAAGTACTAGATACTTCGCAGATCTACTTCTTTAAAGTCGTAAATGTCAAAAAAATCAAATTAAGTTAACCACGCCACAAGTTTCCTTTTATACGAATCAATTGGCTAGACGACACCACCAATCGTTGACATACTTTTTATTATCTGTCAAAACGGTCTGCCTCCATAGATTTCGTATGGTAATAAATGATTGTGACGTCACGGTCATGTGTCAGAAATCGGAGTCAATTGACCGAATATTAATTGCGTTTTGTGTGTTTAAAATATTGGTTTCTACAGCTTTTTTGAAATATATTGGTCGTATTAACTTCATAGGGGCTATGTTTTTTAAACACCATGTTCTTGACAATATTTAAGATAGGTGTCATCATCCCAATTGTTTTGAGTGCTTACAGATCGTTTATTTTTTTTGTTTATTTTTACATTTATGACTTCAAATCTATTTATATTTGCATGTCTGACAAGACAAAACATGCTGAGCTTATATCTATTTGTGATGTCACTTTATATTTTACCATGTTTGGTGCAAATAAATATTTAATTGATTCATAAATAAATAAATATAAATATTTCACAACAACCACACCAATTCTCTAGTCCCAAATTAAGCTACGAGGCTTGTGTTATGGGTACTAGACAACGGATAAACATACTTAAATACTTTTTTTGTAAATAAATACATATTATACATAGAAAACACCCAGACCAGTACAAACACACATGTTCATGCACACATATGCTTGTAAGAACTAGATGTGCGAAGTATCTAGTACATTTTTGGTCACAACAACGACTAATAGGACCTTTCATGTAAAAAAGAGGTCTAGAAAGATCCCAAGCTTCCTTATGTCCACCGTGCCCCGCCACCGACAGCCAATCGCAGCCAGGTGGCGGTCGCTTGCGATTTATTATCGCCACTCGATTCTCCCAGCGATGTGTTATTGAATTATTGAGTGTACTCCGAAGATGCTGATGGCGCGTTAGTAGGACGACGGTTTTGTTTGTTCACGCGTTCCGAATTTTTTTTTGGTCCGATTGTACACTTCGTTTGAGCTGTGTATCATAGAAAATCAATTTGTCATTATTATTTTTATTTATTTTTTATTTTATAACAAGATTCACAGCTCTAATACAAAACGTATATTTTAACTTAATAATTAAACTTACAGCCAATAACATTTTAGAATTTAATTTACAATTGTATATATAGTTAGTAGTGACACCATTTCACCAGAGAAACAGAATTCAGAAAAATATGGTTCTTGTCCTCCTTGCTAACTGGGTGCTAATTTGAATATTCATAGAACAAAATTATACTAAAGAAAACAATTATGCGATTCACTTTTACAACACTATGGCTATGATTGCCAGTTAACATATTCATTTCAACATACAGCCATCCATATATTCTTACATACTCGAATCAAAAGGTCATAACCAAAATTATGCAAAAATGTGTAATTTTTATAGCCATTTAACGATGAACCAACAAATTAAGCTCATCAGTTCATAAACACTAATCTGAACAAGTTCTTAAAATTGAGTATCAAATTTTTATATATTTAAAATTTTATTTATTTTCCACAATTAAATTCATATAGCGGGGCCTTGACACAATGACTGTGAACTAATGAATAAATAAAACTGGACACGGAAGAAATAATAATGTAACTTGGATTCATATTTTTAATGCAGTTTTGTTATAAGTACTCTTTTAGTCCTATTGTAAAGCATTCTCAAAATAAGATGTAGATAAGCTGTTTCCATAAAATTTTAGAGAAATACCAGTGAAACACCAAAACTTTTCTTACGTCGTAATCGTCAGATGTAATTAATATCTTTCTTTCCGAACCCTTTCTTAGGGCCTCGCAAATGAGCAAGGGCGCTAGTAATAAGCCCGGCCGTAAATCGCGAAACTGCGTCCAGATGTAACTTTTTTATATTTCATTTTCCACTTTTAACACATCCGCCCGTACTGCCCATCCATAGAAGTGAATATTTACAGATACGACATTTGGCTTTGTAACTAGTTTTTATTAACACTTATTTTATATTTGCAATTTTTAAATTTATCGTTACTACGTTAAGTAATGGCGATTATTGAAAACTTGTCGCTGTTCGTAATCTTAATAGTTGAGTTTAAAAGTCGACTTTGACACATTAAAAATGTTTCACACATTACAAAAATTACATGTAACACAATGTACAATGTTAGACACATTACAAAAATTATTTTAAACAGTCATGAGTTTCATTTTCAATACCTCGGTTATATTGTGAGCAAATGTAAATTATTTAACGTCGAAGTCACCTCATGCGGTGATGTTCCACGAATTAAAAGCATAGCGGAATAGAAAGCATCTGGAATTTTAATGCACACTAGTGACACTTAGAATTCTCGCGGCTGTTCGATATCCATCGAAACGTGTGAGAACGTGGCGCTAGCGACTAACTTGTCCTTATTAGTTGAATTAAACAAGCGCTTAGAGTTAATTCTAAGTTACTTCAAAGTACCTAAGTTAATTACATTAAGTTTTAAATCAAAGTTACTCAACATTTCATCTTACGTTACAGAGGGAGAAAATGTAATCATATGTATCTAAAATTTAGTAAAAAAAACATTTTATTATCATTTTCATACGGTTTTTTTGTTTTCATGACTACTTCTGATGTAAGTATTTATGTAAGTTATTTGCTTCGTAGGAACTGAAATCTTTTTGCCTTTTTGGTGTCAAACTATTACGAGTATGTTTCGTACATGAAAAATATGTTAGCACAAATGTCCTTTCTAGTGGAAGCATAAGTCTGATAACTAAACCCTTTTACGCGGACCGGCCAATAATGAAATCTGGGGTGTGAAATAAAAAGAAAAACTCTCTTAATTAAATTTTCTTTCGGGGAATTTAATAAGCGGGGTGCGCCCACGGCCGATACGCCATTTACGGGTTTACTAAAAGGATCTAGACGGTTCACGTGTCTATCGAAAATATATATTATTCTTTTCAAATTTAAGAATATTTAGTGAAGACTGCAAGTTCTTCTTCATTTCGTTTAACGGTTATCATAACTGTTTTAGCATAAACTATGATCCGCAATGTATGACGACCGCTTGGTGCAGTGGTGTCGGACTTCTAAATCCAAGGGTCGCGAGTTCGATCCGCGCACAGTACAAGCATAAGTATGCATGAACATATGTGTTTGAACTGGTCTGGGTGTTTTTCTATGTATAATATGTATTTATTTACAAAAAAAAGTATTTAAGTATGTTTATCCGTTATCTAGTACCCATAACACAAGCCGCGTAGCTTACTTTGGGGCTAGAGAATTGGTGAAATTGTTGTGAAATACTTATTTATTTATGTAATGTACCTGATTATGCAAAAAAATGGCAATAGGAATAATTGTTTAGGCTGAACAGAAGCTCTGCGTATTCGTAAATATCCCTACAAACAATCTCTAAATTCCCTATAGTTCAGTAGACAAAGGCAAGACAATTTCAAGTCCGATTGCATGTACTTAATACATAATATCATAACCGAACAAGCCGGCATCTCCGTGCAATCGCGGAATCGCGCGTTTGCGCGTTTTCCCAGCGCGCGCGCACGCGGGCGGCGCGGGCGCGGGCGATGCGCGATACCGCCGCGCAACATTTAAATAAACACTTAGCAACAATAACTGAGATAGCCAGCCGCGCTCAAACCCCGACTAGGAGTAGCGATGGGAAAACAAATTAGGGAAAAGGTTTGAAAAATCTTATATTTTTCAAAGGTGAAAGAATAAAGAAGAAACCATGAAAAAAATGTAACTAAAAAGACTTTACGAAACGAATAATCAAACATTTTTTTTTTGAGTGCACAAAATGTCCTTTTATTCTATTGTATGTACGTAAGTGTAGCAAATTACATTTGTCTAATCATCGGAGTCGGTCCGGTATTGCTAGAAATCTACAGTGTTGATGATTTGTTGCTTCCAAGCCCAGTTTTTATTTTTATAATTAGTTCTTAATACCGCACGGAGCAAACGCGCCGCCCGCGCCCGCCAGCTATTCTATTAATTACAAATACCTATATAATTAGTGCTCAAATGACCATCATCATTTTACGTCCGTTACGCCACGCTACGGTAATGTTTCTCTGAACGGCTCTTATTTGGATTCCACTAAAACTATTTGCGTTATTCTGACTATTTAGCTGCTGACGGTACCGTGAACCTTACTCCACGTATCATACTCTCATGAATAATGTATTGCGCTCCAAATAATATACGATTACAGTGGAGGAAAATGCACTTTCTTTGTCTTGCGCTGTTTTGTGGCCCGTCCCGAAAGCGGGTAACGACCGGCCGCGGCGGGCTCCATGATGGGTCATTAAGTGACTAGTTTAAGTAAAGTAACACAAGTTGATTTCCTCTTTCAGAACGAATTGTAGATATTTAATTAACGATGCAGGCATGCCATTGTAAAATATGAAAATCTTGCATCTAGGTTCTCAAACTTTGCAATTTGTGTTACTTGTGGAAAATGATTTATCAATATAAATCAGCAAGAAAAGAGAGCAGCACCTCTGAAAGAGGTGATCTGTGTACCAAGTAAACCGATGACCGACCTACTCTTGTGCGCGCAAAATCCAGCCTAAGTTCTATACCGTAAAATCACGTAGGTACAAGTAGTGGGCACTAATCAGTATGATACTGATTCACTACATCACTACTGCCAAATTGAAACCGCGAATAGCATCAAAGTAATAATTTACAATACATACCAAATAAAAAAATGTGTAATTGAATGTCGATAGAAACTATACTCAACATGCATTTCACAGGATGTCTTTGCAATAACTTATAATTGTATCTAATTGCACTTAATTATAAGAGCAGTCCTGTTAAGATGTTGCACCAATTGACAAAGTCGTGTGATCGATAATCAAGTGATATATCTATGTTGAGAACGTAGAGTCAAAAATATATTTTTTTTTAATGACAATTTAGTAAAGGTAAGTTTACCTATTAAGTTTAAATTTAGTAAATTTCGACTACCTGGATTGCGTAACCACCCTGATCAAACATGAATATCTGATCCAAGTGGTTTAGAGATACCGTCAAATTCATTTAATTCTATTACCTTTGGAGCAGTTAACATTATGATACCTTACAAAATATACGTATATATTGTAAGGCACGAACTGCGTCCATCAGACACCCAATCCAGCGTAGTCATTGCTACCAAAGTTTTTGCCCATGTCTGAGTAACCGGATATCCGATATCATCTCATCTCAACTGCCTATAAACGTCCCACTGCTGGGCACAGGCCTCACCTCCACTATGAGGTGGTCCGAGCCATACTCCATCACGCGGGCTCAGTGCGGATTGGTGGAGGGGTGTTTGTAAGGTAAGTAACCTACCTTACCGTCAGATGTTATTAAACCGTCGAGGGCCTCTGACCAGGCTTAACGACTAATATCTACCGATTTTAACCGGAACCAACAGCTTAACGTGCCTTCCGAAGCACGGAGATGCTTGTAAATAGACGTCACTTAAATGGTCAGAATGGTCACCCATCCCAAACATGACCGCGCCTTAGGTTGCTTAACTTTTGGTATCACTACCAAAGCGCTGCAACCACTGCGCCACAAGCACCTCATATCCGATAAACGCACAAAAATCTCAAAATTTTCCTAATTTTTCTCCTAATTAGAGTTTTGGCAAGCACGCGATATGTTTTTTGGTAAAGTGGTCGCGATCTAAGCTGACGTTTGAAATAGTCAACCGAGTAAGTCAAGCGACTAATTGGATGTAACAACCTCAAAAGGTGAAACCAAAAAAAGCTAGCAGTCTGCTAAGGCGGTCTTAATTAAAATAG
The DNA here is from genome assembly GCA_963921415.1 of Pyrausta despicata. Lineage (NCBI taxonomy): Eukaryota > Metazoa > Arthropoda > Insecta > Lepidoptera > Crambidae > Pyrausta > Pyrausta despicata. The sequence continues at coordinate 17,309,570 of OY992849.1, forward strand.
CTTTGCATTTCCACAACAATTTAATTACGCTGTGGTTTTACTTCAATTTCTTTCAATGCTGCTTATTTTGTTTTTACAATACAAGATAGCTCGTCCGCTAGACGATTAGTGGTGACCCAATTGAAAGGGCAATCATAGATTTTATAAAAAGAAGTAAATCAAGAATCAGGTATTGTTTGTTTTAAGAAATCGCCTGTGCCAGATATCGGCTATTATCTAATGTATTATCTGCTAATCACATAATTGTCGGCAACAACTTAGCACAGGCGCAGCATACCAACTCGTACTGTCACAGTTCGAGTTCAAACCAGAATGTGTACTTCTAAATAACACATGTGGATAAACTTTGTAACATTGAATAAGCGGGAAACGTATGTTAAATGAGAAAAAATATATTTATTAAGTTTTTTTGCATTCACAACACTATTTTAGGCTGAATTTATTCTTTTTGTCTTAAGCGATTGTTAAATATTTGTAAAAATATTTCCCTCAAATCACCCGATTTGAGGGTGTCTCTCGCAATCATTGATGAAACATACGCTGGCTCAAAGCGTTAGAAAGCGCGTACAAAATTTAACGACTCCATTAAGGTTCTCGGTAGCTCAGTTGGTTAGAGCATTGGACCGGACTTCCAAAGGTCAGACCAAAAAGAATTATTTAAGTGTTATGTCTTTTCGAATGAGAAAAATTGACAACATCAGATGTTAATTTGTATGGTTTTATCCTACTGAGCATATCAGACAGACCTTCAAGTTTACTCATGTCAATGTAGAGAGTAAATAAACGAATGTGACGTGAAACGAGGTAAAAAATCCAACGCTTATCATTGTTCACATCATTCCACGTTGCAATAATAGATTGTACGCGTCATTTAACTGGTTGATGAATGCCTACATAGCTGGGTGTCAAAATATATATCACATACGAGTACATTGATCTGACTTCGTGGTAAGTAGCTTAAGCACTAGTGTTACAGATATCAGAATCAACAGTGGTATTACAAATAAACTTAAATAAATACATCTAACACCCAGACCAGTACAAACAGACATGTTCATGCACACAAATGTTTGTACAGTGCGGGGATCGAACCCGCGACCTCTTGGTTAATAGTCAACTTCTTGTCCATTACACCAAAGTGGTCGTCGAAAAAAACCTAAGTTACTGCTTCCACATGATCTGTGGCGCCATTCAGGCGTTGCTTTTCGCGTGACCGCCGCCCAAGTACGCCAAGTACGGGCGAGACACGATTATCGTTCTGGGAAGTTTCACTTGTCTCGATCTCGGGCGGTGGCAGCCGCCTAGATAGGCAACACGCGCGATTGATGCAGACCTATTTTTCTACTTTGACAATTAATAACCGATCTGTCGTGAGCTTACAGAGAAACAGCATTAGCACTCCTTGAAGACCAATCATCTGTTGGCATAATAATACAAGATCGTGTCGTCTCTAATTTAGCGCGGGCTTTCAGATTATGCAATGGAAGATTGCGTTGCAATTATCCATCGTTATTTCACTTCCATTGACACTTTTGTCAATGGAATCACTGCCGCTGTTTTACGTTTTTTCCTGGCATCGTCTTTAAAATATCACCATGCGCTTTTATGAAGTATAAGTTTCATAAACTCTGAGTGCACATTCCTTAAAGAACTAAAGTGAAAGTTAGTCTGTACTTACAAAAATCATTAGTCTCAAAGCCGTGATACGCCTAGTCACATGAGACGTAAAAAGTACTATAATAGGGTGGTTTAATTACCATTATCAAATAAATAAATGAGGAATGTCTCTTTGCAGGATAAGGGCCATTATCGCCTAGGTTAATTACAATCGTGCCACGGATGACAGCGCACGGGCTGTTACCGTAATGAGCATCATTGTGTTTTCTCTACAGATATTTACACCTGTATTCTACGTTACTGTTTTTACAAGTGCTCTATAGAGTTTTAAGGAAGTTCTGTCTATGTGAAACTCAATTCAGCAAACTTTAGAATAGGTTTGTGGTCACGACACGCAAAAAAGAGTCTTGACATCCTTAAACGTGTAAGAGTATATGTTTAAGGATTAATGTTTTGGCACTGCATGTGACTAAATCTAGCAACCCAAATTATAAACGCACGAACGCTAAAAAGAGAAATGAAGTACAAATACCATCCATCTAGGCCCAACTAGAAGTCGTTAAAAGGTTGTCATCGAATTAGGGAATGTTAATTAGCAATTCACAGTGCATTTCATTAGATTCCTTCAGGTTTGTTAGCAAGTCCAGCGGGGTATTCAGTTGACGCCGTGGTATCACATGCCATCAGCAGATATCGATCGGTGGCAGTGATCGCGCCGGCAATTAGCATGCTGGAGCAGTTGCAGTTCCTCTACACTTTCTAAGAGTGTCAGCGTAATAAAAGTCAACTCAGTGGGTCTGTAGGTCTATGTATTTGTTTCTCTCACTTGAAGCATTATCAGGTTGATGTGATCGGTACGGTCTCTCCGTCTGAAAAGGTTCTCTGTCATTTTCTTATGAACGTAGTCTTTTATTTCTGGCTGCAAGCGGCCTCTCTTTTTGGCTGAAAAACTACCAAAGATTATGCCATGATAGCACGCTTAAGGATTATATCTTGTGTAACTCTATAGTTCTTAGTTACAGCTTTAAGTCATGCCATTATGTAATCTGTTGTGTTGTCCAATAAATGGTCATAATTTACACAACTCATGGACCACGGGAAAAGTAGTGACAATAATTTTGATGATGGTGCCATTCAGTTTGTAGTGAAGCACTCTTGCACAAGCTAAATAAATGTACCATCAAATAATTTAGCCTTGTTCCCGACCACCCGTTGGTCACAGCGCTGCACTCGCCTTCGACTTTGCTCGCTCAAAACAGCACTGTTCCACAAGCTGAATAGGTAGACCACCTAATCAACTTTAACCATGATAACCTTTGGTCATAGTGCTGCGCTATTGTACCAACTTTGTGCATGGTTTTGTTTTCCCGACACATTTGCTTGTGCCCTACTACATCCTCATGGAGTATGAGTGCAGTGACAGACGACATTGTCTCTCGTCGACGAGTGGAGACGCCATGCTTGTCACGCGCTTCGCGATGACCGAGCCGCGTGGTAGCCGCGCGCGGGGGGTCTAAGGCATAAGAATAGGTAATAACTACGTAGAACTTAACTTAACTTCAACACAAGACAAAAAAATAGGCTTGGCGTTCCAAATATTAGGCTTCATAAAGTTGGTCACTCAATTATTTATATAATTTTTTAATAAATTACCTGAAAATTTAATTTCATTCCTTTTAGATAAATTTAAAACAGTTGTAAAAGATGTATTAATGTCGAAAGGATATTATAAAATTGATGTAAAATAAGTGATAAAGATATATGGAAATGTTTGAATGTAAACTATGACAATTATTGTAAATCAAATTTGAAAAGAGGCAATGACAATAGTGACTGAGTTTCTTGCGCCGCTTCTTCTCAGCACTGGCCCACATTGTCCCGAAGCGGTGGTCATGTAAAGTTATATGTTGGGACGTGTAAAAGTGCTACTTGTTAGTCAACATATATATAATAATTTTTATTGATTTTAGAAGTGAAACGTCTTTGTCGAGGTCCAAAAGCCGCGATATAAATACCTACTTCCCCCCTCAGCCCGTTACCCCCGCAGACTCCTCGACTTTGTGATAGGGCTGTTACCTGCTGCCTATCGTAAAAATGAAGAAACATAGGTAGGTATGCAAACAAAAATAGACATCTATAAAAGTAGAGAGGTATTAAAATCACTAAATTATCACTAACCTTTGTTTATTAAGTGGCAATGAAAAATAACTAAGATGTGGGATCTCTTCATCGCCACTCCTACACCCTCTTACAACACAATATTCCACCATCGTAAAGTTATAAAATTTTAAAAACCCAGAAAATATAAATATTCGTAAAACTGTGACATATAAACAAAATACTTTCGAAATTATATTTGGTTGTATGTTTGTCTCGTTGACCATGCCTCAGAGCATAAGAGGCGATCGTGACTGACGACGGACATGACATGTGATGTTGGTCACCCCCCTTTTGCCTGCAATACGAGTTTGGCATCACCACAATATATTATATTGCCGATAAAACCTAGGTCCTTCGAGTTTTAGGTAAGACCAGTAGATTTCTTTGTAGCTCATTTATAATAGAATTAGTTTCATTTAGGAAACACCATCTCCCAAACTACCGCATTTTATTTAATCGTAAGTATCATGTAGATTAAACCCTTGACTCTTGTCAAGGGTTTAATCTTTCTGTCGGCATGTGACTCTACATTTACTTTAAGTCTTACCCTTGAAACAGAGATCCAAAGCAAAAGTGTATTAATATTCAGTCCATCTTGCGCGAAGGAAGTTAAATAGCCGTGTATTTGTATTCATTATCCCGCGGCTAACAGCTTACGTGTGAGCCGAATGGCGGCGTGCGTGTGCGCAGCTCCACTGTATCGACTTTCTGCTGTCTGGCTAGATTATGCCTTTGTTTACTTTCTTGTTTTAAACCTTTGAGCTACGGTACCGAGACTGTCGGAAAACAGCCCTCTTGGAATTTAAGTGGTTAAGACATAACTGAGAACTGAGCACTAAAGCAGTGAAATACAATAAACCAAAAGTAGCATCACATTTTCTAAAAGATATCGTTTTCATGTCTGAAATGTTCTGGGGATATAAGCCTAAGAATAATTTAACTCAAAGCTACCCAGTTTCAGATGAGTTATGAAGGTTCTAGATGAAATTCAGCTTAACTGTCCTTTGGATATGAGTTATCTTTTATTTTCGCCATATTTAAAATTTCATGTTTCACAATGCACTACTCGTAGTAACAACTTGTAACATTGCGTATCCCTTATGGCAGCACTTTGCTGAACGATTTCTGTCTAATCTCGTGTCGTCTTCGTCAATGGAGGCAGGCACGAGACCAGCATTGTGGCTGACATTAGTTTGCGTTAGACACGGACTGCCGACACATGTGCTCCACCGCGGCCGCGCGCGGTCACTCGCGGTACTCGTCAGACAATAGCCAAACAACACCATACATTTGTATTCTACTATCATAGCTACAGTTTGGAGCGGGAAAACTAAGAGCGGTGGCTGAACAAAAAGTTCGTTTAAATATTAGACCAACGAAACGACTGGTGTATATCTTTCAGCTCACACAATAGGTAGTAGTGTTATGATTTTCGAAAACATAGTAGGATCTTGATTGCTACTAAATCAAAGAAGCGCTTAAAGGGGAGATAGTCTTTGGTAAAAGTGCAACTGAATCATTTATCATTGTTTTAAGTCTCGGCTCTTGGTTCCAACACTTAATCGAACGACATCATATTTGGGTCACAAGTGTTAGCTGAAATTGAGACAAAAAACGGCGCGGTGGCGGCAGCGGTGGCGTGCCAGCGCGTCGTAAATAATGCGCTTCGCTAACTCCCGGATAAGACAAACCGCGGATCATTGGTTCCAGTAGCATATGAGTTATATGCAATCAGCACATAATCAAAAGCTTATCCAGTATACATTCAGAGTAAGGGATCATTAAACTGTACTAAGTATACATACAGGTTTACCTATAATAGTGAATCAAACTGCTATGAGAGCGAGCATGACATATACATGCTTATACTTTGTGACCTTGTCATTAGACTCATATTTTTTTAGAACGCTAGTCAAGCTACTGCAATGGGAAGGCATTCTGATTCATTACTCGTATTTCTGGGACAACCTGTGTAATATGCTGTAAATAGCTTGAGCAGAGAATATAATACCCAATAAAGAGTATCCGGCTGGCAATTCTTTGCATTCGAGGAATGAATAGAACTAATTTGTATTTTTTAAATATAAAATCGTGTTTACACACCGTTACAAGTTGCGCTTGTAAATCAATATTTCTTTAGAAAGAATAAAAAAATATTTTTGCATATAAATGCGTGTCATTATTATGTCTAGAATGTCACTAAATTGTGTTACTTTTATCGAAATTTAATAGAATACAACAGAAACAAGGGTTTATCAAAAAATCTTAAAAAACTTGACACCCGGAGCTGTCTGTCTGTCCTCCAGACAGGCGAACAAAACTCCGTCTCAAACCGTGATCGGCGTAAAATTGCGCGCCGCGGGATGAAAAATGATTATAAACCCGAAATCGCTCAAAATCCACAAAGACACGGCGCGTTACCCGGCTTTGTCCGCGTGTCGGCCCGTGATTTATCGTTTGCGGCCATGCAAAATGTTGCGTCACTGCGCGCACACACTTTATGTGATCCTTTCTGCAAACGAACCACAGCCTAAAATCATCCCCGCTTACAGTATTTTACACTGCATCATTGGCTTGAAAGTGATACGGAAAGAAATCTACTATGGTGCTCAAAGTCCGAGTTTGTGCTCGTACTGTGAACATACAATAAATCGGATGAATGAGACGTCATTCCGATTCGATACGTATCGACTGCGTGGGGGACTTAATGCTTAGATTCTCATTGATTAAGTATACCTATTTAGCTCGCTCGAGAATTATGATGGGTATTTTCTATTCTTATTTCAAGTGATTTATTATTTATGACGAGATAAAAAAACACCATAATTAGAACGCACGTAACAGAGATTACGATAGTGCGGTAGGTCGTATTTAAAGTAAGATCATTATTTTCAAATGAACCTTATTAAAATATTAAAATTGCTATTAAGTTCGATGTTCATTTTAGCACTTCAATTGAATTCCGATGATACTAATTTAATTAAACGATTTATGAATTCTAGGAGATGATGAATTCATAATCGTTTAATCAAATTACTATTATCGGAATTCAATTGAGGTGCTAAAATGAATTGCTTAATAAGAATCAAAAAATCAACAACAAAACCATTATAACATTTATAGGGTCAGACGTCAGTCGTTCGTTTTTGCGGAATCGCACAAATCTAGTAACGAGATTAGAGCTATTTTTTGTGCTACTTAGCATTGTTTAATGAAATTTCAATTGATAATTGTAGAGTCGCCATTACATGTTAAGCGTCCGAATTAAGCTAATTGCGGCTGAGGCACGTAACCGAAGCTGTCACTTGAGTGATGACGGCCTCGAGATATTTCCACTGTTCTTTTTCGTAGAATTCTACAAAAAGTATTCGCGAGCATTCATTCTACTACTTTGCGGCTAAAGAGAATTTGATCTCAGCGTCAATTGACTCATTTAGTTAACTACGGCATGATAAATTCACTGTTTATAAGAAATATGAGGTAATTCTCCTTTAAATTGTTTTTGTTTTGTTTTAGAGCTCATCATAACCCAAACTACAGGAATAATTAAATTACACTTAGACTTTTGATGCCCAAATAAGTACGTTTTTAATTGACACAAGTGTACAAATCGGTAGCAGACTCAGTGGCACAATTTACGCAACGGTCAAGTTTAGCTGTCAAGCTTGACATGGCCCTTGACCACTGCTGATTTACGAGCGGTCTGATCGATGCGAGGATCGATACGTCCGACCCATCGGTTACGTAATGACACCTGCAGCCGAATATAAGAACGATGTATGGCCAGTTAATCAACTTCGTGACATTGTCAGGGATATCTGGACTTTAAAGGTACCGCACTGGCTTGGTGAGAACAAAATAGCATCAGAAGACAATGTCAGTTTCGGCCAATATCTTTCACGCTCAATTCAATCCGCTTTTCGTAACGTATTGATGAGATTTTGGGAATGGAAAGTAAGATTTAAGTACATAATATGGTTCCGATAACAAGGACTTTGATACCGCAATTTTATTTCATAAAGTATTTTATTAAGTGAATGTCATTTTTATACGAATGACATAAATATCGCAGTTTTTAAATTTTCATTCTATTATGGTGTTTGCATGGAAGGCAGAGCAAAGACTCGTAGCAAAAGCATACGTTAAGTATTTCTGACAATAATTTCTTACTCTTCACCGATATTCCTATTTGATGTGCATCTAACTAATGCTAATCGAAACATTACGTTTTGTTAGTAACGTTGATATCTAAATAAGTTCCAACTTTATTGTCAAAAGCTGGACGCGGCTATTGTGGGTATTATTAGCGCGTCGCCTGCGCACCCGCCGCATTGTGTGCAACCCCTTTGGCTCGGACACTGATACGGTACACTCGAACCCGTCAATAGCTTAACTATAATATCATAACGATTTTATAATGCTTTTAGTACATACTCTAGACAATTGATATCAAAGACGTATAAAAAGATTTGACCGTAAGCGGTAAATTTCATAAGTACTTTGATATTTGATTTTACAACTCTAAATTTTATAAAACCACTAGCTGACCCGGCAAACGTAGTTTTGCCATATAAATGTTAAGAGTGGACTACGCTTATCACTAAGGGCTATGAAAAATATATTTTGGACGATTCTCAGACCTACACAATATGCTCACAAAATTTCATGAGAATCGATCAAGCCGTTTTGGAGGAGTACGGGAACGAACATTTTAACACGAGAATTTTATATATATATATAGATTTTGTAATTATTGTTATATCACAATGAATATTAACTTCAAAATATGGCAAAATTAATTTAGTATATTTTGTTTCAAATAAAAGTTTATCTTTCCGCTCTACTGTTAGCATACAAATCTAACCCCTTCCTGAACACTAGATGAACTAACAATAGCAAATAGATTCCGTACCTGTTTATCCAGATCTAAATTCCACATTTCACAGCGTATCCAATTTATCACATGTATCATGTAAATCAGCCACTTTCGGGATGAAATTGTAGAGCATTGTTAACGGATTTCTCAAAACCGTCAAAAAAGGTTGTAAAAAAAAATAGATTTGCTATGGGAATTATTCAAATTAGTGTACTTGTTATAAACCTGTTTCGAGTGGGGGAAGCACAGGAGCGAGATGCACCCGGCCGCGGCCTCGGCAAATATTGTTGGATGTTGCTTGTGTTGGCTACTGATTGAATTGTTTGCATTTGCTCTCGATGCTCACGTTTTAAATGATTTGGAATTTTAAAGCAACGGCCGGTCGCCATGACGCGGCAAATTTTAAATCATGTTTTTAATATAATACTTTTATGTTTAAAAAAGAGAAATGCTAGTTTACAACTCTAGACATAATCAATTTAATATATTATTGGTAAGCTAACCAAAAACTATTAAGTTTTATGTTTCTGAGAAACATCTCGGATTTTCTATTTAGACTTTATTAATTATCGAAATCTTAAAATTGCCTAGTCATTTTTTTAAAACACGCCGAATGCAGAAATATTTCGAGATCCGGAAGCGAAAGTTACATTATGTCTCCGGTGTTAGACATAAACCAGTGACGAAATCAATGATAGAGACATATCGACCGAAAAATCGATCCTCACCGTCGATTAAACGATATCACGGAACCTCCAAAAACATTTATATTCCATTAGACAACCAAATTTATTATCCAGCTACAAAATCAATAAAGATAAAAAACAGTATGGCGCGATGATAAATAAAGTGTGCCGTTACGGACGTATGCAAAAATCGTCCTTGGCCGGTCGCCATATTAACGTGGTTAATTAATTCAAATGTATGCGAGGCGGGCCCGCTTTCGGCCGCTCCGAACGATCAGCGCCGCGCACCGGGCGGAAATGAAACCGAGCTGGTTGGCGGAGACTGCGCTATGCGCGCGCGCACGCGTCTCGCAGGTGCATGTCCTGCGCACCAAATTGATTGCACTTGGTTGCGTCGGACATTGTTTTAGTTTTTTCAGTAAGCCGACTCGGAAGACTAATTTTAATTGGTGGAAAAGATACAATTTCTTATAAATATAAAGTATAGTTAACGTACATAAGCAAAATTGGCATTAGATGTATCAGAGTGTAGCCGTATACTTGTAAAGTCATTTTTTGTTTTTGAATCGATATAAACTGTTGAGTTAGAGACTCGAGGTAACAAGAGAAGTTTGAAAGGTCATTGCACGTGACGTTGACATTTTTTTACCTACACGATATTTAAGCCTGTGCGCACACGTGAGCTATACCGCTCGTGAATAGTATTATTGTTCGCGCATTACCATAGAAATGAAGATAGTAATCAGCGCCATGATCGCTCTATTAAGTGCACGCGTCCGCTCCAAATACATTGTTTTTCATTTCCACGATAATCGATTGAATATGTTTTACGAGCTCGGAACATAGCGCTCACACTTCTAAAATGAGAACGAAAAAATGGTTCTAGCGTTAATAAAGTGATAATGAAACGTGGAGATTACAGCTTTTGGAACAAAGACACACCTGAACCTGACCCGAGAACTTCACAATCCTGCAAAACGTCAGCTATCTCTTTTTCCGCCCACAATGCGCCCGCGCATTCAAATGCTAATCCGCGCTGTGACACCACCACTAAACACTCAGTCTGCACTTAACACATGCAAATCATTATTGATAAACAAATAATGCTATTATATTTTTATTACGTATTGTGCCGGGGCAGTGACCGCACTTTTTATAGGTGGCGCTACCGAGCCCGATATTTGAATTTATAATTTTCGCCGTTTATTGTTTCGCAGGTTTTGTGTGCGATCTCGTTAGCATGATTTGTTTATACACTTGTTATTGCGTAATACTCGTAAGTGTACTGCATAATTGAGCACTGCGGGCATCTTTTGTTGAAATAAGTCCGCATTTAAAATAGGCTGCGTAACCCCACTTAAAATTTAATGAATGAAGTTAGATTAGGTACTTAGATGTAAACTGCGGTGAATGCCTATGGCCTCTCGGCCTACGGTGAACCCGCCACGTCCCCGTCTCACATGGCACCGGAGGGCACCGTCAGGTTTTTAGTGGGTAGGCGGGTTCTCACTCTGAGGCCTGGAGTCCCACATAACCCCCAGCTGCCCCCGCGGCCGGTGGGTATGCGTAACAGCATTTCCCTGACGTTAAAAAAAAGTACTTAGATGTACTTAAATTACAGATTTCATTTCAAAAAGGTAATATGTTTTTTATTTACTATGTTTTAAATATAATTAATGTATATTATAAAAAAATTATTACATTACTTATTACATTATTTATGTACATTTTTTGTGTGTAGAATATGATAGTTCACTCTGAAAAACGAATGAACCAGCTACAGGATGTATTCGTTAAGTGAAACTATATGTATGGGGAAGTTTTAATGGTATCGCCTTTCTACTAACATCATCTCAATTTATGGGGAAGTTGCATGTTAACATTTTGGATGTTTGGAATTTTTTTCTTAAAAAAGTATTTTTTATAATTTTACTCATTAAAAACCTAATTTACTTTCAACGTCAGTTTGAAATTTTTTAATATCACTTCAGTTTAGAAATAATCGGCTATGCACTCTTAACGAATACAAGGTGTATAGCTACCAGCCAGCCATGCCAGCTAAGACAGCCAGGAAGCCTCTGTTTACCAAAATTCCTTGGAACTAATTTTAACAAGTTATTGTACGTGTACATTTACTTGAGTATAAACATGCGTAAGAATAAACACGAACTGCTAATTATAACGCTGTTGCAGCGACGAGCTGTCAGCTGGAAATGACAGCCGACTGACATTTTGCACAACTGTGTAGCTTATTTACCGAAAGTAAATATAGAGAGAAAAATCGTACTTATAGAATAACTAATAAAGTCCAAACAAATGTTTACAACGAGTATAATGAGCTGATACCTACTCTCAAGTAGCGGATAAGAATGGTGTTTTTGAAAACTGTTTAAAACCCATAATTAAAAGCCAAATACAGCATCTTTGATATGTACGAATGCACGTGGTCAGGAATGTGTTTTAATAATGTAAAAACAAAGCCTCCAATTGTAAACTTAAAATAAGTTTCTGAAAAAAGGCTGAGAAGATGAGTAATAGATGCGATAGTCATCAGTTCAGAGCAGACTTTGCAAAGCAAGCACTAAGCTAATATATTTATTTCTATTTGGCATTTACCTTTTTCGTTTGTGGAATTGTAACCACAATATTCCCCGTGACGGTGGGGTCCAAAATTTTATTTAAATTTCCTCACGCTCGCCAGGGGAACGCTGGGGGTGACACATTGTGATTTCTGAATATTCGTATTCGGTGAATCGGATTCTGAAATGAATAGAATGTTTAATACTCAACTTAAAATGTTATCCAAAAATAGTGATAGTATACCAGCGTAACTTTTTACACCTTTCAATAAAAAATAATGAAAGTACAACTTGAAATAAAATGCCAATAGCATTTTACTAGCAATTAGCACCGAAATTAATTAAATAAACAAGTATACAACAACATCACATACATTGATCTACTCCGCGGTAAGTAGCTTAAGCACTTGTTTTACAGATATCAGAATCAACAGTGGTATTACAAATAAACTTAAATAGATACATAAAAAGACATACATATACATACATAAATAAATTAATAAAAGTATAGGATATTGAATCGATTTATTGAATGTAAATTCCGGTAGAATTTAAACAAATAAGTGACGGTAACAGAACGTATTTCAAATCATTTAAAAGTGTGAAACAATTGACAACGTTTTAATAAGAGTTGTAGCCACCAAATCAGTGCATCTGTCGCTTGGGCGGTTTTTTGCCGCGTCGACCGCGAAATCTAGTTACGAGTAATCGCGTTAGCGCCCACGACAGCGCTACTCGCGCCGTGATGAGCCATTCTTTAGGGGAAACTGGGCGAGGACAAGGTGCGAACAGGGGCCCTAATACGAGGTTAGTTTCCGCTCAATGTTAGCGTTTCTGTTAAAAATATAGGAGCAATTTTTTTAATTAATAGCGCTGCTGTTGAGCGGAAGGCAACATCGCAGTAGTCGAACTTTTTGGCGGTGACTTTGTGGAGTATTTACTTCTAGTTTATAGTACATAGGATCACAGCAAACAAAGTTGATGAGATTTAATTTTGTTTAGTAATGCTAAGTCGTTCATGGCAATGCTGCTAGCTATCTTGGCACCACAATGTATGGAGAGTAATTTTAATTTATTAGGTTTTTTTAGGTAAGGTTTTAGTTTATAGGTGCATAGTTCATTCAGGTTGTATAATGGAAGTAGGTGAAGTCATAATTGATTTAAAAGTTTGATTCAGATTATGTTGACAAAGAAATTGATAATATTTATTTTATTTGTAAACTTGTATACAATCATGTCACTATAATTTAGGTACAAACAATAAATATTTTTAGAAATTTAAAAACTCTAAATCTACCAGTTTCAACAGACCGCAATACCAATGACCCCAACTATCCATTTGTATCCCGAATATCATTTCTCAAGTATATTTATTATTATTATTGTGTGCATTAATTCAATAACCACAAATGTGATTGCGGGGACGGCGATAAATTTCAATATCTGTGAATGGGAGATCATGTGTTTTTACTGCCCCCTCGAGCGAGCCACTGACTTAGCGATAAACTAGCAGACAGATCGTAAGGTGAGTGGTGCCGCAAAACGGTGATCCTTCAGGACCCTAGTCCAAAAAGAGTTAACAGTTTTTGACGTGACAACGTCTTATAAATTGGTTTGCCGGGTGACACCTCAAGAAACTGCGTTACGCTGCTCCGCTCACGTTTCGCGCGAGAGAGACAGAGCGAGAGAGAGAGAGATAGGCATACACACCGGTTCATGTTATACGAATGAATATTCACATTAAAATTATTTTACCACTCAGAGTCGTTGTCACGTAAAACTTTCGCGCGTATATCGACTTTACAGGCAACCAATTTTTTAAGTCAAGCGTTCATACATCATTGATCTTACAAATACTGATATATTGTAAAATAATAAAAAAAACGGTGATCTTTTGAGGACCTAAAAGTCCAAAATGAGTTAACAGTTTTTTAAGTCAAGCGTTTATACATTATTTATCTAACAAATACGGATATTTTGTAAAAAAAAAACTTGTTCAGTTTAATGAAAACTATTATAAACTACATGAGTTGCAAGCGTTGCACGGGAGACGGGTATTATTGCTGAGCTTAATAAATTTTGCCTCTGAAGGTACTTACAGTTGAACATCAAAATTGTGCACCCATATCGACCACATGTCAAAAAACCGGTCAAGTGCGAGTTGGACTCGCGCACTGACGGTTCCGTACAAACCTGTAGATAAGGAGTAGTAACTTTGAAATTTTCAAAATTGTCAAAAATATTTTTTTTATATGATGAAACTGAAAATTTACGGTTTTCGTAATTTTTCCTATATCTGTACTATAAGACGTGACTTCGTACTAAATTTCAAGATTCTAAATTTACGGGAAGTATCCTGTAGGTTTTGATTCCCGTGCGAGTTTCGAAAATTTGCGGAAATTTGCGGCCTAAATGGCTGTATCTTTTGATTACGTTGGCTTAGAAAGTTGATTTTTCTACAGCTTCCAGGGACAGTAGACCTAAGTATCATATAAAAATTTCACTTTGATACGGAGGTACGCGTTCCTGAGAAAAACGGTCTTGACAGACGGACGGACGGACGGACAACAAAGTGATCTTATAAGGGTTCCGTTTTTTTCTTTTTAGGTACGGAACCCTAAAAAGTTTTTTTTGACGTGACAACGTCTTATAAATTGGTTTGCCGGGTGACACCTCAAGAAACTGCGTTACGCTGCTCCGCTCACGTTTCGCGCGAGAGAGACAGAGCGAGAGAGAGAGATAGGCATACACACCGGTTCATGTTATACGAATGAATATTCACATTAAAATTATTTTACCACTCAGAGTCGTTGTCACGTAAAACTTTCGCGCGTATACCAACTTTATTTTCGATTTACAATTCATCGATGACAACAAGTCGATAATTTTTTTGAACGATGCGTTTTATACCCGTAAGACGTTACATCGACGGTTCATTTCATCGAATGCTAATGGAAATTACGTAAAATATTCTACGTAAATATCGACTAAGTACGCACAATACATTAACAATCACGCGTTTTTTTTTGTTACATCAATCAAAACTTATTCTAATTTACAAGGATTCCTACTCTAAAAAAACTCAAGTGGGTTAACTCGCAGTAGGCGAGTTCGGCCTTACATGTAATAAATTTTTTTATGGGGTTTAATGGATTCTTTGAAGTTCGCATTAAGACCATTCACAAATTAAATCTTTTACCAGCATATCGTAAGGAATTATGGTAGTAAAGGAATATTTCCCTAATGTAAAGGATCTCATGTAGTAGTCAAGGAATATTTCATTCATGAAAACATCTACCAATTAATATTCCGTACCTAAATATCATAACAATGAACCTCTCGTTGAAATTTTCTTATCAAGTTCGCGTCCCTGTCAAGTTATACTCGATGGTACTGCAATTAATCTCCCCATATTACAGTTGGCGATGAGTAAAGTTCGGCAAATCACTTCCTACAGTAAGTCATGCGGCTGCGCCATCAATCAGTATGGGCAAATGGACGGTTCGTTTTATTGTTTCGAATACCAACTGACACGAGTGTAGGGAGATAACTGAGGGTTAGTTCTAGCGGTAATTCTCTTTTTCCGACAGCCATGAGCTGTTAGGTTAAGCGAGAAATATTTAATCCACTTTTCAGCCCTTAATTTTTTTGCTATGGGTCAATGGGGTCACGAAACGTACTGTCTTAGCGATTTACGATTTTATCACGTAAAATATTAACCAATTATACATTATTTTCTTTATATTTTCTGATTTTGCACACACATAATAGTTCAAGCTTAATCTAGATATCATAAAGGTACACCACATCATAAATAAGAAGTTCCATTAAAGATAATGTAGAGTTAATAAGTAAAGTTTAGCACAGGTTTAACACAGCGTACGCACTCAGTTTTCAGTCAATATAAGTATGTTTTGATCGGTCTGATTTCATAGTAAATACTTAGTAAGTCACGGTAGCTCAATAGGTAGAGCAATCGCCCGGCTTGCGAGAGGTGCGGGTTCGAGTCCCGCCTGTGGCAGTCCATTTTTCTTTAAGTGTGTTTTACTTTTGATTAAGTAAGAGTGATCAGAAGCGTTGCGGCGGCTTGCACTAGACAAAGGCACGGTTTGCCCACCTGAGTCAACTGCAGCACCTTCAATTATCTACGTGCTGTCAACACGCCTTCAAATTAGGTACAGTTAGTTGCCAGCACATACTATTTTATAAGATGCCGCCGTCTCTATACGTCTCTATACGTCTTCATAGGTTTCATCTATATATTGTTCGTATACTTATGTGTACGAGGAAATTCGCAATTTAAAAAAAAAATATATACAACAACATCACTTACATTGACCTGACTCCGAGGTAAGTAGCTTAAGCACTTGTGTTACAGATATCAGAATCAACAGTGTTATTACAAATAAACTTAAATAAATTCGTATAACATCCAGACCAGTATAAACAGACATATTCATGCACACAAATGTTTGCACTGTGCGGGGATCGAACTCGCAACCTTTTGGTTAATAGTCAACATCTTGACCATTACACTAACTGGTCGTCCAAATTAGACCAAACAGATTTCAATTTGTTTTCTTGACATGCGCATTATAAAGCATGCAGCATACTATCAATTGCCGAAATCATTCCACGCGCCATATTTCATACCACAACCAATGGCAATAAAACTAATTTAAATGACCAATTTGTAAGTGTTGCGCGCTCGTCGATCACGATACAATCGCCTGTCAATGACAGCCGCCGTAATATAGATTTTATTAAACCCAACACAGCGCGGTTTGTAAAACTACCCACAGGACCCTTACAACTTCTCTGTCAACGAAAGTACAGAGCACCGCTCGTGAATATTGTACGTTTCATCGACGAATTAAGGCAGAGTATTGTTTAGCAGAAAGGAAATTTGGTTTGGAAAGATTTTGGTAGCGGTAACATCTGCTTTTATTTACGTTTTGGCTCAAAACCGGCACAATAGGCCGCGCACCGCCACAATAGAAGCCAGATACAGTCGATCCCAAGAATATATTGGACTATTTCTCGCTTCCAACCTGAACGGTACCGAAAAAAGTTTACATGTTTTTTGGTGAATAACTGTACTAACCCTCGCGGGCTTTATGGGCAAAATAGCAAACACCGAATGACCTTTGGTCTTGGCTCGCGCCGAAATTTGCCCGGGACGCAAAACCCATTGAGCTTCGAGTTAGATCGCTTTATGGCCCTCGTAGAATAGTTACCGGAGTTTTGTCGTAGGGTTATGTGAAAGGTGCGCTTTGTTTTCGTGTTTAATACTTTTTTTACGGCTAGACACTGGCACAGTATATTTAATGCGGTTTTTAGAGGATTCAAATTTTTTTGTTTGGAAAAAGATTTAGTTTGTTTAGGGCGATCGATACGTAAGCAACATGCTCATTTGGACACGTACAGTCCACGGCCTGTCAAGTACGAAAAATTCTGCAACTGAATACACATGCACTCATCAATCCGCCCGGAGATAAGTGAGTGCCATCAATTAGCTACGTTAAGAGTCCGGGACCCCACACTAGTTAATTGCACGATTAAACGCGGTGCGCAGCCGAAACCGCGGGCCAGTCGTATGCGCGGGCGCGGCATATGGCGACCCCACGACAAATTACTCTCTAAGGTCTGACATCCACACAATCTGTTCGAAGTTTTTAAGCGTATGTTGTTACAGATCAATTTTAAGACGAAATAAGTTAATAAATTATAACTGTGTGTGATTAGTATCACACGCTTTGCAATTCTATCGTTTACTGTTGATGTATTGTGTAATATATACTTAATTGTGGGGCGTCCAAGATATCGCTGGAAGGACGAAGTCGCCAAAGACCTGAAACAACTAAAAGCGTCCGACTGGTCAGATCTGGCACAGTATCACCTGATGGGCAGCCCGCAGCGACTGTGCAGCCGGCTCTGGCCGAAGACGAAGACAGAGACCTGTCGTCGCAAGACGGCCGCTTAGGCGGCACCTAATACCGTGGGCCAGTAGGCTCACGAGAAGAAGCCCGGGGAAGGAGCTGGAGCTCGAACCCGAACCGCCCAGCTGGGCGAAGAAACCCGTGTGTGATCTGGCACAGATTAGGGAAGAATGGCGCACTTTAATGTCGGAGGCCAAGATCCACTTCGGGTCGCTGAGTCAGCGAAGTAAGTAAGTATACTTAATTGTGGTTTATTTAGTAATTTTTGGAAAACATACAGTTTTGACATAACATAACAATAGAGGTATTTAAAATAACACGTATACCAATTAAGTTTCTTCAGCTTAAATAATACATACTCATAGAGTAAACCAATTATTTTTTTTGGTAAAAACATTAAATCAGTTGATAATCATTTTAAAATCTAAAAACTCCTACTGATGTCAATCATCAAATACATATGTGAAAACAACATGTCAATATCTGATGAAGCGAAATTGATGAGATAAAGGTCGCCGCTTAGCTTGTCGAGTAGCCCATGGAAGGCGAGCCTAACTTTTCGAAAGATTGCCATCAATGAGACGTACAAACTGTCCAATCCATTACGAACAAATGGTGTTATTTGAGCCGCGAGCGCGCGTTAATCGAAGATCATTATCGCGCGATTCAATCAGAAACGTGATTAAAAGCGATTTAGTGCGTCATATCTCAGCCGCGCACTGGAAACGCAGCGCGCGCGCAGTCGCAAGCGCGTAACAGCGGACGCTGCTTGGTCAGTGTAATTATTGCCGAAAAATACCATCAAAATGGGACCTACCTCATATGCTGAATATTCAAACGAATGTCAAGAGCTGCCTTAAAAATGGCCTACACCACATTTTTTCTAAAAGTTGTCTGATTTTTATATGAAGTTTGAACTTAGATTCGTTAATGATTTTTATTAATTGTAACAAAAAAAGTTCCTTAATTTTTACATTTGCTAGCTGGTTGATCTCCGACACAAAACCAATGTGTATTATTAATTATTAAACTTTCGATAAATGACAATTGTATGATTTCCACAAAAGTGTCATGTAACTTATTGAACAGAGCAACCACAAAAGGTCACAAAACAGAGTTTTGATAAAGTGTTCCATCACGAAGTCCGCATTAATCATCCTCCGACGCCACAAAAGACGCCAAACAAATAATGAATAGCGCCCAACTTACAACGAGGATGGTTACACGAGATTGGCCGATTGTCGGATTATTGAAATTTTCAAAGACTTTGAACACTGAGTTTTTTATCTCGACGCATTGTAAAACACAATCTGTCTCAGGTAGGTATTGTGTGGAGTCGATAAGGGCACAATCGCGCGAACCCTTTGCCGCCGCTCCGCCCCCGTCGACAAAACGAATTAACATAATACGATATCGGCCGATGCAGATGCGACACCGACTTTTACTTTTCGTGTCGTCTTCAACTTTCACCTCGAATAAGGTGATTTACATGTTTTCGATGCACACGTGTCTAGCGCGGATCGATCTTCCTGCGACGCACAATGCGCGTGGGTGCATTGTCGTGTGCGCGCTTTGTCCATTGTCTGAGGGGTGGTACTGTGACACATTTATTTTGGGCCAAGTTTTTTACGGCCATTGTATTGAAAATTAGACATCGGAGTTCACGAAACTCGATATTATCGTCGCCCTCGGTCCGCATCCTCCCTCTATCTTTATTGACGATTTCTAAGAGTGGAGTAATTTAAAACGAACGTTAAAAAAACAGGTTAGCTTTCCATTTCTATGATGTAACCGAAATGCGTTAGGACGAGAGGGGAAGCTGCAGGATAGCGATTGATCACGAGTGACCGTTAGCGTCTATCAGCTGATTATACAAATTTCTCGGCCGTTGATGAATGAAGCCGCGACATTGAAAGGGCAGCGCTAGAGATCACAAAAAGATGTCTCAGGGCTGGTTTTATAATGTTTGTGACCGTTTTATCGATGGCGAGAGGCAGCATCCGGTTCTTGCATTAATCTCACAATGCTCTATGTGGCCGTTTGGTCAAACTAGTTTGGGACGTTTCCCTAGCCGCCACAATGCACGCCTAATGCCGAGCCTGCATACCTAATAATCGAATTCCTTTCATTTGACAATCATATTGAACGGACATTACATTCGAGGGAATAGAGTCGTTGGGAATCAAGTATTTAATAATTTTACTATAGTTATGCATGATAATATCATCCTATATTCCGTTACATTATTTGATGTGTGGTCGTCATGAATGATGATACTGAATAATCATCATCTTTATATCATTTAAATAAATGTGCTACATTTTACACGCGGTAATTTAAATAACAGGTTGCAAAATTGAGTACCAAATTAAGTAATCAGATGCAACAACCTGCAGTTTGTAACTTGCATATTTTTGAGTATTCTAGCAAATAAATGTTTGATTTGATTTGATTTGATTTATTTACTTACGCGAGCATGACATTGAAATATGTACCGATTTTCTTAGAGAGATGTTTTGAAGCAAAGTTTTAAAATTAGGTTAATGCTCTTTGGAAGGCGTACCGTTGCGTGCACACCTGCACACTCGTGGCGGAGTGGTCCCGATAATATTCCGCGTCAACTTTATGTGCTATTAAATCCAGCTAAATATCTTAAACGACGCTATCAAAGTCCGAGCTGCGAATGTAGCGGCTGATCCCACGGTTCTAAACAGACTCCACCCGATGAGTTGTAAGTTTAAACCAAAGTCGCAGCATTTTTTATCCGCAATAAATTATACTTTCTTTAATTTGAAGCCAATATTTTATCGCTCGCAGCGGTATAAAACACGGCCTCTCTTAATTTCTCGCCGCGGACGTCGCGTATATTTTCGTTTAAAGCATTCGAATGTAAACTAGGAGCTACCATAAACCAAATAATTTACATAAAACCTCTAACGGATCTCACGGAACCAGTTCCGAGCATATTAATGTTTGTGATCTATTAGAAAATCGGCAAGATCCACCAAACTTGTTACTCGTGTTTATCGTTCTATACTAAATCTTCTTTAATACTATTTTTTTCCATTAAACTGTCTTCTATTCCAGGAACATGCTTTACAAATACTAATTTGCATAATGTTGCTACAATAGAAGATTTAGCTTTCATGTCAGAGTTTATGTTCTCTTGTATAGTTGTCAAAACATGGTAGGTACATCATCCAAATTGTATTTCTAGCTTCAGGTATATTAACACGATCTTTATGTTATTTGAAGATCACTTTAAATAACATAATGATCGTTGAGAGCTATGGTTTTAATTTCAAAAATAGTGCATTGAAATATCGTGTTACTTTTGTACTCGGAGGAGATGTGCGTGGGGGCATGTTCCCAGGATTCCGTTAGTTGTTCACATGCGCCGGCGCCGCATCCCTTTCGCGCGAGTCAAGTGATGAGCCAGACAATGCGACCCCAGCAGCCGGCCTGATCACCAGGTGACAACGTATCTCGCTTAATCAACCAAAAACCAACCCTATCACCACGCCCGAAAGTTACAACTCAACATAAACCCACGTAATTGAAGATGCTCCATAAAAATTTTTGGACATGATCAATCTCAACTCAATAGTAAAGAAAAAGAATGCATTTTAGATCGCGATGGAGGAACTGTTGGGATGATTCCTTCTGATAACAAAGTGCTCAGTGATCTGTAACTAGTTCGACAAACAAGAAAAATCTCGGCCACTGCGGCTGTTTCTATGAGAGTTGGCCCCGAAATAATAATACTTAGCAGAAAATAACTAGTTTTTGAAACTAGCCAGGGAACTATGATTCAATTACGAAATTAGAAATGCAACGGTCAACGTGTGATGCTATTGAGATAAGTCGACCTAAACCCCGCAACGGTAACAATTGCGAAATTGTTAATTTATGCAAAGGGGAAGTGGAAGCAAAAAGTTTAAATAAAGCTTATGCACCTGAGTGGCGCATGCGCCGGTTGTTTGCAATAGGAGCCGGCGCAGGTATCTGTTGTCACTGTTCAAATTAATTATACAACCATTACCGACGCTCTGGGCACGAGTTCTCACACAAAAGCGACCGCAGATTTTTTCTTGCTCATCTCGATTTACATTTCGCAAATTTTCTGCCCCAATCGGATTTATGATCGGCAATTCTCACGCGTAACTTTAGCAATTACGAATCATGACTAGATTTTAGGGGGTGACAAATTGTGGTCGCGGAACGCTTTCTCGATAATGACTGCTCATCGGGACGTAAACACGGCTTCCCGGTTTTGCAATTGAATGGTGCGCTGAAAGAGGATTTGGTTCAAAAAATAATAGAGCTCAACAAAGGCTAATTATACATTGTGTCGACAATGCGCCACCTATAGGGCGGTGCTCCGACGTGTTAATTAGCGGATTTTCTCACCTTTGGACAAAGATTAGTTTTTGCTGTGCTTGCGTTTGTTTTGTTAAAAGTAAGTTTTTTTGTGTAACTTTTTTTGTTATTTCATATATTTTTTGCGCGGAATATTATTTTTCCCAACAATGTGTGAGACCTTCTGTTACTTCCTTATGTTTTTTTTTTGCTTTTTGGGTGCATGACTTTTTTGAAACTAATATCGTAACCGAACTTAGGTACGTTGAAACAAATAATGATCTGCCAAGAAATGCGAATTACCCTACTAAAAACATACTTAAAACTGAGCAGAACGGAAAGTAGTAAGATTAGCATTTATGTACGCAATCTGAACTATTTTTAAATTGAGCAAATGAGACTTGGCTAAGATAACAACAGTGCACGACAAGAAAAGATCGTTTAAATTAGTTTTTTCGTTCAATAAAGCATCTGGTAGATAATCATATATTTAAAATTTCATGGGTAAAACAAAACTATCAAGTTGAGCAGATGACGTGGTCAGGAATGCAAATCGGAGGTCAGATTACAAACATACATGAAATAGGAAACAAATGAATTATGAATGATTGTCAGAAACCTAAAAGTCTAGTGAAGTTTGGATTATAAGTTCTATAGGACTATAGTTAATCAAATAACTTAAATGATGAGTTGTCAGTGAAAGCCAAAGCCACTGGCATGGCAGTCTCGGGTATGTCGCAATGCGCAAGCGCTGACCCGCCACCTGTGCCATTGTCTTGTCACTCTGCCACCTGCCAGGATCCGCTAATGATGTATTAGACAATTAAACGTAACTTTGTTGTAGTTAGTTTTCAGACTATTTGTGGCTGAAGGGAACGGACAACGCACAGAAGGTGCTCAGAAAAAAGGTGTAGGTAATTAAAATATAATTTAATAGTCTCTTTTTCTATTCTATCTATTTTTCGATACTTTTTACATTAGATAGGTACATAAAAAATAGAAAATATGCTGTAGAGTAAAAGTCATATAATATAAAGGAAAGAGAGTCTTCGACTTGGGAAAAATCTGTGGATGAGTTTGATTAAGAACTTTAAACAGCAGTGGGATCAAATAGAGGGAAAACTAAGACGGCTGATATTTCGGGGGCCTACCATTGCTAATAATATTGCAACTTACTATTGATATATTATACTCATTTGATGTCAGGACATATTTGACTTGAATAGAGCAAATCAATCGCCGCGAGTCTCGTGTTAGACGCGCACAATGGCGCGATGGCGGCGAGGAGTGCTCGCGGGAAACCAAACCAAACAAAATAAAAACCGGATTTCCAAAATCCCGTTCGGTCGCATTCGAAAGAAATGCTGTTTTCGATTTCTATTCGATTGTTTGTTTTTTCGATCCATTGTTGGTCTGTCGGGGCTGCGACACGCGTACCCATTTTTGCAAAGTCTATCCCATTGTGTTGCCTCGAATGACATTTGACGGACGATCGCTGACGCCTGCCGCGGGCGACACGGCTCCTGTCCCTGTGACCTCACATACAGATCTTACATTCGTTTATAATCGCAAAAAACTGATAGCGAACATCCAGAATACGCCGCATCCGTCCGACGCCACATACGAGCACAAAGACTGGCACCCCAGGCTACGCAACGGGATTCCTGTTATCATATTGGATCCCGTCATCGTCGTCTAAATTACTTTTTGTGCGGCGTAAAAGGAACGAGACGGTCAACCATCGCTCCGAGCAACGTTCGACCGATTTTGTTTTAAGGGCTCCATACCCCTTTTCTTACCTGCCTTCGCGGCCTCTGCCATCCTTTTATACGAATTGCGCGTCGCGTGATTTGATTCATTATTTCCAACAATGGCAATGCGCGTTTTGAATTGTAAAAAAAGTTTACGTAATTAGCGATTAAAGACGCTCGTGTCGTGATTTATCTACTCTTTCACGTGATTGCTAATCGTCCTGCATTCATACAAGGTACAAATGGAAAAAACTTACCACCTGTACTATCATAGGGTTAAGCAACCGTTACAATGTATAACTAAGCTGCTTTTCTGAGCTAACGTGTTATTCTAGCATTAGGGCGGGTTCTATTGAAGTTAGTCGCGTGAATGTGGGACTCTGGTCCGTTACATGCGAAGGTTAGCAAACGGCCGCAAAGCGCGCTCGCCGGCGCGCCAATTATGCCCCGCGCACGCGCCTCCAAAAAAACACCACCGGGTCATCCGAACCATTTTTTAAAAGCCCCGACTCAAATAATAATGCAGTAACACGCGAGAGTATTCGCAAAATGCGATCCGCGAATTTCGTTTCCAAATTCCACCGGAGCTCGACTTTCGGTTTCGTTTTTTGCCGTGACTATTGTCTGTTTATCTTTAGATTTGTGTTTCTGCATTCGAGGCTTTGTCGGTGTCGCGGGAGCCGGGTCCGGCCCGGTCGTGGCTACATTCAAATTTGATAAACCCGTTTGTTAATTGGTTTCCTGTAAGTCCCGCGCTGTCAGCGGCCGCGTCCCGCTCCAGTCACCGTAAAAGAATGCAAAATCTGTCTGCTTGGAGTCCTGGGGTTTGATATAGCGCGGCAGCCTATAGCTATAATGAAGTGCCCGAAGTTTTCGTGCCGGCGCGATTAGGCGCTCGCGGCGATGTGAGGTCGCGTACCTCGCCCCTATCATTACTAAAAACGATCCTAATAATATAATAGTCCTGTCACAGTCCTCCGAAGGAAAAAGTTTTTTAAAGGACAATTTTCGTAAGAGCCTTTAATAGGCGATAAAGTTTGGCAGTCGTTTAGAAAATTTGATAGTTTATTTATTTTTGTCGCTTCCTCTAATATTTTGGGTCGTTTAATTTGAACGAGGGTGTAGTTTTTGTAACATCTGCCGGGGAGCTGTAATTATTTCGAAGGTCTACGCTGCCATCTAAGACCAATGAGCATGGGAATAAATCGTTGTAGTTAGTGGTGGTGATAAGTTTAGGAGGACTGGCCGGGGGATCGCGGACGATGATCGTATGCGTAGGTATGTGTGCGCCCGCGCCGCCGGGCAAATGGCACATTTGTATTGTTCATTACGGGGCCCGGAGGTGAGAGATGTTGGCGCGGCCGCCGCGGCGGGGGGCAGGGCTGCGACAAGCCCTCCACTCTCCACTCCACGACCCTTGAAACTGCTTGCCGAAGACTTCAACCACGGGAATTCACTTATCTCGATATTCGGGTCAATCTCTACCGTGCATTCGACGGGAAACTCAAGTGTAGTTACCCGCTGACTGCACATGGAAAGGGCACTCTCAATAATTGGCTTATAGTAGTCAGCAGTTTTGAAATACTACAAACAGAAACTAAGAGGAGTATGTATTGTGTAACGTAACTATTGATTGCAATATTTCAAAACTCAATAGAAAATAGGTATTAGTATAATTTGAATATCAGATGTTAAAAAATAGTGGATACAACAAGACCTTTCTTCTCCCTATCGTTATTTCGGCTTTCATATTTAGCACTTGACGCCCAACTTGGTACAGGGTTTTAGAGTTTCAATCCTCAAAACAATAGCAATGTTCAAATGTCCATCCGGTATTCTAGCCGCCTAGCATATTTGGGCCGTGTAATAGGTGTAATCATTTAACAATCTCGTATTGAATTTACCTAAAATTAAGTCTACTACGCCAATCCCCACTACGCCCGCGTGGTTGAGTATGGCTCCTGCAACCAAGTTCAGGTGAGGCCTTTGCCCAGCAGTGTGACGTTTATAGGGTGATGAGATTAGTCTACCAAGTAAATAGTGCTAACCCAGTGATGTCAGCCCTGGCGATGGCGAGGCACCGGGGGTCCTGCGCGACGGGCGCGTTGATTTGTGCGCGGACTCCCGCCGACTGTGTTTGTTCAGCGTGGGCTGCGCCCGCGCACCTCGCCCCGCTATCGCCTGTCAATCTGCTACGTCATGCCAAAGAGGTGAGGTTGGCGACGTCATGAGGACCTGGAGTGGGTTGACTTCCTAATATTATTACATTAGACTTAGACTAGCAGCTACGTCATGCCAAAGAGGCGAGGTTGACGACGTCAGGAGGACATGAGGCGGGGGGCTTCCTATTCATTTTTATATGTATTAGATTTAATCTATCTGCTACGCTTTGCAAAATAAGTAAGGTTGACAATTGCTGGAGGACCTTAGTTGGATGTTACGTTACCAAAAAAAACTAGACTGTGTAGAGAAAATTCATTAATGTGAATTAAAATATCTTACGTATGTATCTGACCCCCAAATCTAAGATTTTTATTTTAAATTTCTCCCGAAAGTCAAAGTCTGTCGTTATGACAAGAAAAACAAAAAACGACGATAACAAGAGATTGTTTTACACCAGAGCTATTTTAAACAACTTCCCAAGGTGTGAAAGCAGGCAGATATTAATAAATAGATCCTGATTAATTTCTATCCCAGACAGATTGTGCTATCACAGCCGACTCGCAGTCTTATTGACGTAAGACGAAAGCCGCCGGCTTACCACACCCTCGCCAGCACTTTCGCTAACCATAATTCATTCAATTACACAGTGCCGAGGCGTGATGTTAACCAATGCCGATTTTTTTCGCGACCTGTCGCTATCAGTGCTATTAATTCATTTTGGACGAGACTGGATATAAAAATGCTAATGGTATTATATCTCGTGTAAGAATGACTGATAAGTACCTATGTGCTACTATGATCTATCTTGCACCGTCCAACCTTGACAACATCACCAATGTTTCTAAACCTAAAGCCTAGGGTAACCATGAAATAGTCATTAAATGAAGAAGTTTTCTCTCCACTCAGAGAGAAGTACATATAAGCTGTCGTTACTTGTGGCCAAAACGGTTGGTAACAAGCTCGCTGACTAGCTATGTGATTGGAACCTTACGTTTTGGATATAAACATATTTGATTCGAAATTAGAAGGCTAAGACAACTTTGGAACCGGTCAACATAAAATTGGAAACCAACTGTAGTGCGTTGCGCAAGAGTTGATTTACCAGTTTGGCGCAGGCGCGTGGGATCTATGGGCTATGGGGCTGCGCGAGGAACGGCGGCGCGGCGCGGCGCGTGCGACCCGCTTACGACCTTCTTCCACACACCACAGATTTATTTAGACTGTCACTTTATTGCCGCGGATTAGGAATCTCGTTGACATAAATTATTGTGTGTATACCACTTAAAATATGACCAGTTACTTGGGCGTTTAACGCCGAACATCTACTAAGTTCAAGATATGTGGCGCTGATACTTACGTATGTGAAACACTATCCGTTCGTAATTAAATTCATCTGCTAATACTTCGAAGAAAAATAAGTCAACATTAATTTGATAGAAATTCTTTCCTATTCCGATAAATTTGAACATAATATTGAAATTGACTTATTTAACAAAAATTCTTAACATAAAATTTTGAAGGTTTTCGGTTTGCCGTAGGCTAAAGAAAATTCTCATTTTCTAATTAGACAAAAATAGCAAGGAAAATGCCTAAGCAAATAGAGTCAAGTAAAGCTACACTAGAAATATTCTTTTGTAAGTTTGAGAAATCTTACTCAATGGTTTATAAATTTGTGGGCATAAAAAGTTTAAAAAATAGATTAAAAATCAAGCCTACTTACTACGCTGATCCTAAAAGGATCAATAGTAACTTAAAACAACACTTGGTTCATCATTAAAATTAAAAGGAACTTTCCCGACCCATCAATTTTAAATTATGACCAATTCTCGGGCCTGTGGCACCACTAAACAGTCACGGTTTGAGACTTGTGAAATTCGTCAATCATCATTATAGATAACCCTTACAATTTATAACCTTTCTAAAATCAATTAAGGACTCGACGATAATATGGAAGTATGAAACCTGTTTCGTTAATTTCGTCCGATGAGTGCAATCCGCGCTCACGTGGAATAATCGTATATCGGAGTTTTTATGTCGCCGCGGTATTTAGATCTTAATTCCGGATCACGCGCATAACTGTCAGGTAACTCGGGATTACTGGCTTTTTAACATTTTCCAGTACCTTTCTCTCGCCGCTGCCCGCACGGAACATCGCTGTTCGACATTAATGCGTTTTTAACATAGTTCGCCGGTTCGATGAACCGCGCCGAATTATGGGAAACACCAAGTTCGATGATTTAGTGACCGTGGCGATAGCGAATTTTAAGGACCGTAGCCTTATTTGTACATAGATCTTATTTTATGGTCATCCATTTTGTTTAAGTTATGACCACACTAACAATGAAAGACAATAATAGGTTCGGAATAACTGTAAATGAGATTAAATGGTAGAAATGTTGGGTAATCATTAAAAAACAAATAGATTAAATGGGCTTAGTAAAATAGTTTCCATGTGAAGATATCCATAACACATAACCACTCTAACTACATATTTGAGTAGGTCTCAAACTGAAATAGAAATACGAATCCAAGTAATAAAAAATATGCTTAATAACATTCAGTTATTTAAACATACTTAAGTTTGATACTAATTAATATGGCTGAAAACACTTATTTTTCAGAACAATGAAAATACTTGCACTTTGAATACTAATGTTAGATCTTCTATTATTGGATAAAATTTTGACAGCTTTTGCCAAATTATCTATTGGTGCAGAACCTAAGAGTGAGAACTTAATACCAAAGATTAAGGAACTTATTAAGTTACCTTTATGAACTACTTTTTGAAGCCTATTCATCAACAACAGTTGCTATTAGGTTACGTAGTAACTATTTAGTAATCTGTGCTATTAGCCATCAATTCTCTAGCGATTGGCAATAGAGTGACCGTCCGGAGCGTGTAATCGGCCCTGTAGGAGTCTGGTGGCGGTGCGAGGGTCCGATGGCGAGCATCCATCATGGAGAGTTTGGGAACACCTGCGTTTACGGACGCCTGCGCATAGGGCCGCGAGATCAGACACTAAAAAGTGTCACTACTACAGAACAGATGGATATATATATTTGACGACCACTTTGGTGTAATGGTCAAGAAGTTGACTATTCACCAAGAGGTCGCGGGTTCGATACACACATTTGTGTGCACGAACACGTCTGTTTGTACTGGTCTGGGTGTTATATGTATTTATTTAAGTTTGAATGAATGAATGAAATTTATTATCTGCTCATGAACAAGGTACACTGAAGATGACATACTTTTAGGTTGTTCTGCTTACTCAGCCGTTATTAACAGAATGCAAATTTTAAAAATTAATTTAATTTACAATTAGCAAAATGTCAAGATTTTATAACTTTTTAAATTATAAATTAAATAAGTAAAAAACAATAACTATAATAATGATAAACATAATAATTTAAATAGTAAATAAGAACATTAATAATAATCAGCAAAAGTCAAAATAATTATTTATAGTCTTATTAATTAACTAGCTGTACCCGCGACTTCGTCCGCGTGGAATTTTAACTGTTACCGCCTTCACCGCGTGGAGGTACTCCCAGCCTATGCTACTGTTTAACATGACCCAAATGCAGGCATACCTGCGACTCTATAACAGGTACACACAATGAGTTCCCTTAGTTAGGTAGGGTGATTAATTCATCCCAAGTTTAGGCCAGTTAACACTTAGTCACTTGGCGTCAGTTATTATATATTTCACTGTCTAGGTAAAACTCAATCAAATGAAAAAATCCCATCAAATTCAGTCCTGTAGTTTCTGATATTCAATTTCCTGCCTACACTCTTAGTCTATTGGCGTGATTATTGCAAGTGATGCTGAGTCAAATAAAAAAAGTCCCATTAAAATCGGCCCAGTAGTTTCCGAGATTCAATTTTCTGCCTACCCCCTTAGTCTATTGGCGTGATTATTTCTATCCTTCTTTACCTTCCAAGTAATGTTGAGTCAAATAAAAAAAAGTCCCATTAAAATCGGTTTAGTAGATTCTGAGATTCAATTTCCTGCCTGCCCCCTAAGTTCATCGGATTGATTATTTATATCCCAGTTTACTCTCCAGGTGATACTGAGTCAAATAAAAAAAGTCCCGTCAAAATCGGTCCAGTAGATTCTGAGATTAGCCCGGACAAACAGACAGACAGACAGACAGACAGACAAAATTTTTAAAAATTGTTGTTTTGGCTTCTATTACGGTAATTAAGACCCCCTGTAACAATTTTTCATAAAAATCTTCAATGTACAGAAATCGATCTTTTACAGTCTTATTATATGTATATAGATTAGTATTAATAATTATTTATGTCACTTTGTGAATTTAGAAATTCCTGCATTGTGTAGAATGTCTTTTCACTCAGCCACCTGTATAAGGCGCTTTTAAAATTATTTGTGGGTAGATCTTTTATGAATTTTGGTATCTGGTTATAAATTGTCAAACACATCCAATAACAATTTTTCTGGATCCGCGTACTTCTGGGGATGATTTCAGAAACCAATCTATTCCTATTTCTAGTTTTTTTGTAATACCACTGTTGATTCTGATATCTGTAACACAAGTGCTTAAGCAACTTACCACGGAGTCATATCAATGTATGTGATGTTGTTGTATATTTATTCATTATTTATCAATTGCCTGATTTTTTTGTGTGTCACATCAGTCAACTGACTTGGGAAATATTGCCTATGATCCACTCAATGGGGCTGATGTCCTATAGGGTTTAATAATGTATTAATTAATGTGTAGTGAAGCAAAATAATGCCTTAGTAAATATTTAAGTACCTAAACCTATATTAAGGTACTTTTAGCCCAAAATGTCTAACTAGTTGAAGAAGTAGCAGAAAATAATTCACGAAACATCACAGACAAAAATCTTACTAAGGAATATCTTAAACAAATGATTATAATTATATGTCTGCTGCCAATGCACAAAAACAACATATGAAGTAGATTTAAAAAAAAATGTACGGTTTAATAAATCCCAACTTCGCATTCAATTTTAATTTGTCGTAATATCAAGTAAACTCTCTTTCGCCAGGAAGGCAACGCCAGTTTAAATACAAAAAAAAATCATCGAAGCAAAAGAGGGGAGCAACAGAAGAATAAATAAAGCAATGTCTCCTAAATCGCGGCTGTTCTCATTGGGCCACGGTGTGGATGAGCGGTATCTGTCAAATTAATACTATATCTCAGGCGAGCTGACCCTAATGCTTTATTTGTTCGTCGGATTGATGGCTTCGACGCCGTTTTTTCCGCCGTTTCGTTTTCAATCAAAGGTTTATGACAACGACTTAATGTTTTCCTATTTGAAAGATTAATCACGCTTTTGAGTTATTGGTTTCTCACTGAGCGAATAAATTCCTTTCATAGCCTTAAGTGCCCTTTTATTTGACTAAACCACTAGTTTCTGATTCTTTGTTTGTTTTTATCAAAAAAACGTTAACGATACAATACACCTTAACAATAAATAGGTGTACATACAATACCTAATAATTACTAAGGCATTATTTAGCTTCACTACATATTATTAATACATTATTAAGCCCTGTAGAACATCAGCCCCATTGAGTGGATCATAGGTAATATTTTCCCAAGTCAGTTGACTGTGATGCGACACACATGAAAAATCAGGCTATTGATATATCCATCTTTAATGTAACCGAAAACACCAAAATAAAGTGGCCTGTATTTTAAAGCTTAGGTGCCACAAAACGGACAGTCTTAATATAAATACACATGCAAATTAAAGAATAAAACAGTAGTGGCATAAACCAATAGAAACATAGGTATAGTATAGGGCATTGTTTAGAATATATCCTATTCTAAACAATGCCAAATTGTTTGTGGTAAAGTTGTTGAAGACACTAACCTGGTGGTTACAGACAGGTTCGTCAGCAGCCGAAGGATCGCCAAACGCGCCAACAGCTCCATGTGTTAAGGTAAAAAAGGCAAAGCATTCTTTTTTTCTCTTTATTTAAAACAACATATACAGTAAATGCCTCAGTTTCTAAACCTGATAGAAAAACCCTGCCTACATTACTAGCCTAGATAAAAAGCGCGATAAAAGCATAAATGTTTTTGTCTTTTCGTTGAGTGTGAAGGCGTCTACTTGTTTACAGATATGCTACTTAATTAAGAAACGTTTAAAAAACTAATGAGAATGCAAGCAGTTTGAAAGACTGTATGAGCAATTTAAGAATGTAGTCCCTACACTCAAGCTGTTAATCAATTTGAACATTGGTTTAGCTAAATAATAATAGTTCAAAACTATATAAGTATGTATTAAAATGATGAAAATGACACAAAGGTAGTAAATGGACACAGCAAAAATACTGTTCAGAAATAAAGTAAACACTTATTCTAATACTGACCTTAATTTCAGCTTACAGGCTTGCAGCGGCTGAAGAAACACACACCAGCATAGCACCAGCAGCAAAGATTAAAGATACTGAAACTGATAATGAAAACAATAAATATCTAAATGAATATACCATTTTAATAATCCTCTACAGAATTTTGTGTATTAGCTTATCAAAGTTAATATTATTAAACGATAGAATTTCGATTGGTGAAAAGGACCCGCATGAACATGCAAGCACACGAATGCACACGCAAGCACACGCATGAAAACGCATGAATATGCAAGCACACGAATACACACGCAAGCACACGCACAAAAACGCATGTACGTGCAAGCACACGCATGCAGACGCTAGCACACGTAAAGTTGCGCAAATTCACGCCCGTTCACGCAAGCAAGTCCGTCAACGTACACGCATGTAAACCAACGTTAATGCAAGCATAACCCAGTAAAGGTACGTCAGCAACCCCAAGCACACGCCAGCACATGCAAGCTCTCAGAAGCTAATACTTGCTCACGCAAGCCAACAAACCTGCATCACAATCAAGTCATCATCACCCGTACGCCACATATCCACACACATACTCGCTCACACTAAATACTAACTTTAGGTACACAGGAACTACTCAATTCTGCTGTCGTCATCGCTCCTCTGAACTGGCTCAAACTCCATTCGGCAATCACACCTAAGAACAAAGAAAACGTTAACGAAATGCGATTATCTCGACGCTTTTATTTCACTTAAACGTTGGTTTCAAACACAGGAACTGCCTAGCCTACCTAACACTGCACTGCAATCAAATTTTTATAATTGGAATCTACTCGTTGTATCACAAATCGAACATTAACAGCGTTGATAACAAATTAACTATCACTCATCTTACACGTAGATGCAGGACCATTCAACTATAAGTGCTTCGCTGTAGTATCCGTGTCGGTGAACAAACGTAATAAGTTCATAAATCTGCTATAGCAATGATGAAAAAGTGCTACAATCTGCTCTAGTCCTACAGGTTCAAAGGTAGTATGGAAATAAGTAGGTCACCAAGCACTTATTTCTACCCAGCAGACGCTGTCCTGCCCGCCGATTTCGCAATTAATAAATATTTCCCCATCGTTTATACCTTCCCTGAACTTCCACGAATATTTTGAGACTAAAATTATTCAAATCGGATCAGCCGTTCTCGAGTTTTGGCGAGACTAACGAACAGCAATTCATTTTTATATATAAGAAGTAAAGCAATCGGCCCACCTGAATTTTCCCATGGGAATGCGCTATTTTGTCGCAGTAAGAAGTAAGCTATAGGACATAGGCTACTTCTTCCAAACCAATGCACTCATCTGAATTAATAATTAATAACGGTACCGATACATATTCTTTTTTTTTTTAGTTGTTGATTTTATTTGGGTAGGTAGTTCGTTTTGCTATCTTAAGGGGCATATATTAATTAAAAAGAGCTTACATTTTGCAGAATCAATCAAATGGGTAGAAAATAAAACAAATAAAAATCTGCCCGCGCGAAGTACTAAGTTTTGGTAAACTGAGTGGCAGGGCCAGCTTACTCTATAGAGTAATGATCGGTAAATACACGCTATACACGTAAGTAAATATGTTTTTTGAGTTTTAATAATACTCCTTCTGGCCGATTTCGACCACGGCGGCCAAACTCACCAGAGATCAGCTAACTACGCAAGAGATATTATAGTGCACAAGTGTTAGCGCAATAGACAGGTGCACTCATTATTCCATTACTTTCAAAGTTCGGTGAGACGGCAATCCGACATGACTGGAGAGAGATCAGGCGCAGGATCAATGGCTTAACGTGCTTTCCGAGGCACGGGGGTGTAATACCGCCAACTTTCGGAAAGTTGTTTCTGCGAACTGTTTTTGAAAAATTCATGACAGAAAATCTCAGAAACAATTTTGGCTCGACCTGGGATTCGGGACCTGGGAACCTAGGACCTCTCTGATGTAAGGCAGAATTTTTGCCACTACACCAACGCGGCAGTATCTTTATTATACGAGTTATAAACTGAAACATTTATTTTGTGGACATTGAAATGAGACACTTTTTTTACGGATTACTTCGCGATTTATTTATATTTTGTTTTAACCTGACGTTTAGGACCCTTTTCAGCGTCCGTGGTAACAGGTAGACTAAGGTGTGAGTTGTCATTACATAGTTTAAAAAATATATAAACTACCATCACTCAAAAGTATTAAGTTACGTCCCTATCCACATAAAATGAAAAATGTTTGTTCGTCCTTCTTTCACGACGCAACGGAGCAATATTATGATGTGATTTTTTGTGTTGAGTAAGGTGGGAGGAAAACCATGAAAACATAGAGAAATAAACTTGAAGGTTACCGATACGAGTAGATAGCGCTAGTCGGTTAAGTTATAAATGCTATATAAACGAAGTTCCACGCGAACAAAGTCGCGTACAATAAAGGCGGTCTTATCTCTCTCTGGAAGAAGTCACTTCCAGGATACTGACGTATTGAATTTCGATTTGAGAAAGTGTCGTTGTACTTTTATTTCCAAACAAAGAGATCACTCACCAGGTGTCTTCGATCCACATCCCATTACCGAAATTTCCCCAACCTCGTGACAAGCGTGCCGGCACGCAATGTTGCGCCGGCGGCGCGGGCGCAGGTGTGGCGCTAGTTTCGCCGCTGCAAAGCTAAAATTATCTTAGTGTATAAATTTTAAGGTTTATATTATTTTCCAAAAATGTGATTCGTGTCAAAACGGTGTTTGGAAAAGAGTTGACCGCTCGTGTGCGTGATGCTTCACGGCTCTTAGCTGATTGTTTGGCCAGTTGGTTTTGCTTATTAACCGCTATTACTCTTTCGGCGGGAAATGTCATTCATTACCTGATGCGATATGTTTTCTGTCACCGAGCTTGCGGTTTGTTTTGCATGAATATTATGTTTGGAACAGCCTAATAGGATACGAAGAGGTGTAATGGACGTTACTGCCCGCTTATTTTACATTATATCTTTTAGTACGAGCTCTAAGAGACGCTAAATTATTATTATTTACTACCGCAAGATGGCAATCTGGCTATCTAGGATTCACACACTGACATTGCGGACCTTAGCCTAATGACCTACCCATCTCTCAATGGATTCAGAAATAAGAGTTGGCCTGAACGTTGAGTGGTTTTGGATATTATGTTGTACCTTTTGTTTTAAAAAGAAGGATAGGTAGTTGCAGGTTCCTTGCACCTTGTGGGCCCCAGTGGGTACACTTGCATAGCAATTATTTTTTATAAAGCGTAACCCTCTCAACTTAGTGCGTGCGAGCAGGTGCATTCGAAAATACCCCGAAGAGCAAGGGTTTGATGATGTATTTATTTATTTTCAAACCTATAAAAGTTAGGTACTGAAATCCATAAAAGTATTTTTAGGGGATCGAACCCGGGATCTCCGAGATGTCGGCAATTTGAAAATACGCCAAAGAACCATGGGTTTGTCATGCAGGTGCGGTGATGTCAGTTGCAGCCAGTTCCTTAAAATTTCTTAACTACGTCGTACCTAGTTCGTATTGTTATGATGATGGTTGACTAGCTGTGCCCTGCTATTTTAACCGTATAGAACCCGTTAGAATCGTGAATTTTTACGGGATAAAAACTGCCCTATGTGTTATTCCAGGTTATAATCTATCTATGCGCCAAATTTATTCCAAATCGGTGCAGTAGATTTCGGGTGAAAGAGTAATAAACATCCTCACAGACAAACTTTCACGTTTATATTATTCGTAGGATTCATGGTTGTTGTCATAGTTTCAACCTACTTTACAACTAACTTTTAGTCTTCACTGATATTACTTAGCTTAGTTTTTCCATCATGTGTCGTTCGTCAGGCAGTCCAGACACCCCGCGCAGGCGCAGGCGCGGGCGCGGGCAGGTGCGGCCAGATTCCTGCGCCCACGCC
Source organism: Pyrausta despicata (assembly GCA_963921415.1). Classification (NCBI taxonomy): domain Eukaryota; kingdom Metazoa; phylum Arthropoda; class Insecta; order Lepidoptera; family Crambidae; genus Pyrausta; species Pyrausta despicata. The sequence goes on from OY992849.1 coordinate 17,346,004, forward strand.
GAAGGATTTGTCGACACGCTCGTTTCACAATGTTTACAGCCCGCCGCTTGTCGCGGTAGACGAGTCGCAGAACAGGACACGATTCTGACGAATCCCTTGAACACCCTATACTTTAAAGTTTGAATTGTTTGTTACAGAGATAAACCTCTCAAGTGTTAGTCCTTCTGTTCTCATTATGAAAGACTCCTAGAGGCAGGCCATTTTATTATATTTTTATCCTTTTATCCGTTCTGTTATTCCTTATCTGATATATCCTTATATTGACGACGCCTTTGGTGTAATGCTCAAGAAGTTGACTATTAACCAAGAGGACGCGGGTTCGATCGCCGCACTGTACAAACATTTGTGTGCATGAACATGTCTGTTTGTACTGGTCTGAGTGTTATATGTATTTATTTAAGATTATTTGTAATACTACTGTTGATTCTGATATCTGTAGCACACGTGCTTGAGCTACTTACCACGGAGTCGGATCAATGTATGTGATGTTGTTGTATACTTATTATTATTAATAATAATAAAATGAACAAGAAGAAGAGAACCTTTGCATTGGCCAAAAGAAATACAGTAATTTTGTGTGACAATAAATTTTTGTACAATATTACAGTTATGACTTGATATTTGGCACACATTTATTCTGACTGTAATTTTACCGCGATGTCTCAATAATTGTTGAGCTTTATACCTGGCAATTTTTTGCTTACCTATCCACCTCTTACCTCAATCGGGTTCTCAAACATAGCCACGGATTAGAAGTATATATAAGACGTCTGAGTCACACAAACCAAGCTACCTCATATGCAAGGAAGCACCTTGAGCCCTTCGCCGCGACGATTTATTGCTCATAAACCCCATCAGCGCGACCGGAACTACTACTCTAAGGGACAGCAACAAATTGCCGATCACAGGTACGGACTTGGTTTCAAATGATCACTGTGGGTACAAAAATAATAGTCCTCCTGGCCGATTTCTACCATAAAAATAAGCTTTTAGAAATATATCGGTGCATCGGTACATATGCTAGCCATATCCTTTGATTTGCCGTCAGATTTTCCGGCCATGTCTTATTGCTGTCTTAAAGATGAGTGTGAAGAAACAGTCGGTATCCAAGGTAAGTAATAGTCCTCCTGGCCGATTTGACCACGGCGGCCAATCTGAACAGAGATCAGCCAACTACGCAGGAGATATTATAGTGCACAAGTGTGAGCGCAATACACAGGTGCACTTACTGTTCTATCACTCTCAAAGTGCGGTGAGACGACAATCCGACATGACCGGAGAGAGATCAGGCGCAGGACCAACGCGGCAACGGCTTATCGTGCGCACCGAGGCACGGGGGTGTAACACCGCTAACACCCGACTCCGAGCTGTTTATGAGAAATTCATGACAGAAAATGTCAGAAACAATTTAGGCTCAACCTAGGATTTGAACCCAGGACCTCTCGGATGTAAGGCAGAAACTTTGCCACTACACCTACGAGACAGTTGCATATAATCATAATCATAGTCATAATATTTATTGCAAGTCACACGTTATTACTGTCTCATGAGTAAACTAGTACAGTGAGGCCCGGCTACGGCACAGCGACTTAGTTACAAAATTAAGTTAAATTAAATTATTAAATAAATAAATAAAATAAAAATAAAAATAATTTATTTCAGGCATTGCCCATAATGAGTGTTAGTAACAATTAAATCTTATAAAATATTATAATATTATAATAAATTAAAAATTAAAATAATTTATCCTAGTGTGTTATTATATAATTAATAATATTATAATAAATTAAAAATTAAAATAATTTATCCTAGTGTCTTTGGCTAGGTGGTCTGGAGCACTGGACACGCTACCGCGTGTCCAGTGCTGCATGATGGCACTGTCCACGTCCAGCCTCGCCGCGACACTTTGCAGGAGACTGTTGGAGCTGCCACGTACCCTGTGGATCAAGGATGCTATGCGGTTTCGCACAATAGCAGCAAAACTATCAATACCTACCTGCTTCCGCCAGCATCCTCGAAGCACTACAATAACGTATTAAACATATCATTAAGTTTAATTAATAATTAATATATTTTATATGCTGTGGCTGTAGCATATCTAAGAACCTATAGGTACTTAAAATATGAAAAGCTGTTTTTGTCGTTTCATTTCGATTAAATCAATCTACCGCAAATAAAATTTCAAAGCTAGGTACTAACTTACATTTTGGAAGATTGTTGGTGACCTGTTTGCAGCCTCGCAGGTTGCAGCCATGATTTGGTGAATTTGTGGCTTCTTTGGTTCGGTGTCGTCATAATGCTGCTGGTAATAGCATTTATTTAACTTGATTTATGCCTTGACAAATGACGTCCATGTTACCCTAAATACTGTGCAAAAAAGTTTTAGTTGCACCAAGAAGGTGTATTTTAGGAAATCATTATGTTGTCAGCTTTTTAGGTACTAATTACTTCTGTGTAGTAAAGCGTTTTTCCTAGTGTGTTCTGTATGCAATTAAGCGTAGTTGCATCGAATCAACGAGGCAGTCAGGCAGTATGAATATATTTAAGCATATTCATACTGCCTGAATGCTTCGTTGGTGTAGTGGCAAAGTTTCTGCCTTCCATTCGAGAGGTCCTGGGTCCGAATCCCAGGTCGAGCCACAATTGTTTCTGAGACGAACTTCTCAAAAACAGCTCGGAGTCGGAAAATTGGCGGTGTTACACCCTCGTTCCTCGGAAAGCACGATAAGCCGTTGGTCCTGCATTTGATCTGTCTCCGGTCATGTCGGACTGCCGTCTCACCGAACTTAGAGAGTGATGGAACAGCGAGTGCACCTGTACACCTGTGCACCTGTTGTGTATTGCGCTCACACTTGTGCACTATAATATCTCCTGCGTAGTTGGCTGATCTCTGTTGAGATTGGCCCCCGTGGTCAAATTCGGCCAGGAGGACTATTAGGTACTATATATAATCATTTTATTTAAGTATATATCTATTACCAGGTAGTTGTAAACATGTCGCCCTTGGATCCGGTCCTGTGGTAAGGCGCGGGCGCACACGCGCGACAGCCGCACGACTGCAACTGTCGCGCGACGGCTGCGGCCCGTCGCCGCTGCGCCGACGTGACACGACCGCGTTATTTATTGCGCGATTTGTCGCATTGTCGCCAAATGGTGTCCGTTTTAGAGAACATAAATTATTGAGACACTAATATTATTATTTACGAAAGAAGGTAGAAACTCTTAGGCAAAACCAACCTTGAAAGTCAAAACTTGATTTAGAGCACTGTAGGTCTTATTCCTTTAAAAAATAGGTAAATTGTGGTCAATCAGCCTAACTTATTATTTTGTAGACTTATGTTTTTGACAACATAAACTTTTTGAGTACCTAATTTATTTGTTAAGTATTTTTTTTAATTTCGAAAAGACAAAACTTAAAAAATTCTTTTCGGCTCCGGTCATCGGGGAGGAATCAAACTCCCGACCTTTGGAAGTCCGGTCCAATGCTCTAACCACTGAGCTACCGAGAACCTTAATTTTATTTGTTAAGATTTTTTTTTTCGCGAATTCACAAATAAAATTATAGCCTGTTTCATCTTAACCGATTGTTAAATGTATGTAAAAATATTTCTCTCGGGTGGTTTGAGGGTGTCTCCCACAATAGGTAATTGATGAAACACACGCTGGCTCAAAGCGTTAAAAAGCACTTACAAAATTTAACGACTCCATTAAGGTTCTCGGTAGCTCAGTGGTCAGAGTATTGGACCAGACTTCCAAAGGTCGGGGGTTCGATTCCTCCCCGATGACCGGAGCCAAAAAGAATTATTTGTTGAGAAAAGAAGTGTTGTCTTTTCGATACCTAATTTATTTGAGCTTTATTGCACAACAAATATGTATACAAAAGGTGGACTTAACGCCATTACACTAAAACCTTTTTCTGGTTTTCGAGATCTGTTAGTTACTGTGTTTGTTCATTTCGCGTGACATATCACTTATTTTTGATAATTAAATCACGTCTTTAATATTAATAAAAAAATGACAATGAATGGCAAATATATTTTCCAAAAATTTTATAAAATACTTACGAACAATAATGTTCTACATCCGTCGCTGGTTATGCTACAAGCTCTAGCTGAAATTAGTGTCTAACTTTACAAGAGATTCCTACTTCCTTTAATTCCTTTAATACTATCCATCAGAATCTGGCAGTAAAACCTTTTTTTATTTTATTTCACAACAATCACACCGATTCTCTAGTCCCATAGGAAGCTACTAGGCTTGTGCTATGGGTATTAGGCAACAGATAAACATACTGAAATACTTTTTTTGTAAATAAATACATATTATGCATAGAAAACACCCAGACCAGTACAAACACACATGTTCATGCACACTTATGCTTATACTATGCGGGAATCGAACCCTCGACCCTTGGTTTTAGAAGTCCGACATGTGGACCACTGCTCCTAGCGGTCGTCAAACCTGTCCCGATCAAAAGAAATAAATAATTTCCTCGTTTTTAGGCGTCGGTGCACACGGTAATAAAACAAAATTGTCACACGAAAAAATGTCACGGATGTGTGAAGTGTGAATGTATAAAGCGTTGAAGAACAGCCGCAGCCCTGCTAGAGCAACCAACACGTTCAGGTGACATACACCAAATATTTTTATTATGGCAGAAACTGTTTGACAGGTGATATGATATCAAAGTTTTAAGTCATATTGATTATGATGATGATGATGATGATTATGAAATTATGACAATCATATTTTCTTTAAATGAGAAAAAAATATATCTTAAAATAAATAAATAAATCCAGAGATTAGACACATGCATGGCCTGGGTCTTTCCAAAAAAACCGTAACCTTTTAAGCTAATAGCACATGAAGTTAGGCTTTAATAACATCATTCATATTTCTTAATTACCTATTACCACTTGAAGTAGTATTAGTAGTGTAGTATCTGTTCTGTTTGCCTTTCTCGCGGCTATCTGGGCGATCGGCGCGCGCGTGTCGCGGTGTGCACCTGCCCTTATATAGTTTTCGTTAACGATCGCCGATAGCGCCGTGACGTCAGATAAAGGATCGCTGCACGGAGGGTTGTTGCCCTAATTAATTTTCACGGGGTATCGAATAACCCGTGACTAATTAAATTTAAAATAAAATAACTATTTTGCGGATGTTCCATAGATTATTGCTAAGATTTCTTGCGAGACAAGCACATGATGAGAAATATTCCAGGGATAAAACACATACATGGCCTGGGTATTTTCAAATACTCGTAACCTATTAGTCTAAAAGCTCATGGAGTTAGGCTTTAATAACATAATTCGTGTTGAAAATGTAGATTCAATGAACCTAATCATTTTTTTTTGTAACAAAAAACTAGTTTATAATAGCCAGTATACTTACCTACGAGCTTTTCACATAAATATGCATTTTATCACCCAAAATTCTATGTAATTTAATATACCACTAATCTGCTATTAATTGCAAAAATATGCTTACATATAAAAACACTACCTGCTTCTCAAACTAAGATAACACCAAAGCCAAACACAGTTTTTGTCAGATAGTATTGGACTTTTATTGTAGACGAGACATAATCCAAAATTTACAGCTCAATAACGTCACAGTAAATTATAAAGAGATCTGAGTAGGTAAAACCGGTACATCAGCATCAAACCTCTCACGCGCGGAGGATGGTGACGGTTTTATTTTGCTAATAAAATAGTGCGTTTAAAGCATAGTTTTACAACGTAGACAAGGTCGAAGTGATTGTACAGTCACAAATCATCCGATCTCTAAACATGATTTTACCTGTTGTTTTGACCCAATAAATAAAATAAAAATAAACTTCAGATAGGTACATCAACAGGATGGTTCCGCCAAATACCAACTTGCTGCTCTTGACTCGATTGAACGCAGAGCCAAGAGGCTCATAGGTGACGAGAGCATTGTAAGCACGCAGCTCCGAAGCTTGGCTCATCGCCGCACTTCGGCGAGTGTGGTCATGAACTACACTAGCATATTTCGCCGGCCTCCTTTTACCATCGAAACTCCAAACGTACAGCGGGGTATCATCCGTACCGTGTCGATGTTCCACTGATACGAACCAAGCGCTTCTCATCTACATTCCTGATGCAAAAGAGCGGAACTCACTACCTGCGTCAGTGTTTCCCTGTAATTACAACCTAGGAATCTTCAAAGCTAGAGTGAACAGGCATCGTCTAGGTGAGCTCTCTCCATCGCAGACTCAGTCTTAGCCTCGTTGGGCATAGTCTTGGGTCAAGAGCAAACCTATCCCAAATAAAATAAAAACCAATCAATTTGTGCATTTCTCGAAATATTTTTTATCTATGTATGCCAAGTTCTTAATTTGCAAAAGCTATACTATTTTCGAATTAGAATACTTCAAAACAAACTCCTACCAGCGATATTTCGTTTAGCCTCACATTGTTACGTTGTAAGTAGTTATGAAACATACTATGAAATGAAGCAGTGTACTTTCCGAGCGACCCTGGACGCTCACCGCTATAAATCAACTGGTGTTTATCTACCGCAGTAGCCAAGCACGACACGTGTAGGAAGAATTAAATCAAAATCGCAGGAACTCGCGACATCAAACTAAAACTGCGCTGATAACACAACAGAATGCAAACTAAGTATTATGTCGCACTAATGTCAGAACAACTTGACGTTTCTGAAAAATCTTACTAGCTTATTATTCGGTCGACATATTAATATAGAAGAAGTACTACTTACTATGGATTTGTAAGTTAAAAACCTGACTGATTGAAATGACTTCAAAATTATTATTATTACTTAGCAATCAACTCACAGTATATTGTTACAAGACGAGGGTAAGTAGAATATCTTTTCCTAAATCGTGAAGATTGATACTTACAATATACTTACTTAACGAAATAGTATACTTAGTTCTTAATCCATCACCTTTCGTAGCTCCAGCTCCTCGTAGACGTCTCGTAGCAACGTCGTAGTGGCATCGCTGTCGTGTCGTAGTCGTAAGGTGTAACGCGTCCTTTGTATACTTAATGGTTCAAAAACGCCACCTCGCAATTAGCCGACGACGCTATGCCAGTGCAAAATAATTTACGTCACTCTTTCCTATTGTTTTATATTAAAACATAATTACAACCGCGACCTATTTCAAGTCCCACATACAACTCAAATAAATCTACGCCAGTGAAGTTGGGTAACTGCTGGGCCTCCATTTGTTTGTTTAAGCGTTCGTTCAAATGTTTGATCAATCTTTGTCGGTTTAAGACCAACCCTCTGCTATTTGTGTAGATTTTTATGAGCTGCATTAAAATAGTTGAGTGTATTAATCGTAAGTTTTCATGCAAGTGTGAATTAGGACTTCTTTCGCATGTAAAAAATCACTTTTAAAAACTTAAGCTAGTTTCTTTGCACGTTGTTGGCATTTAATGTACTCGTAAAGGTCATGTGTACTTAGAATGTGATTAAGGACTTAGAAAAGGTATTAAACAGAAGCGTCGTTAAGACTACGTTTTGTGTGGAACACCCTGTATTTGTATGACGCTGACATGTGTCTTGCGACGGCGTAGGAGTCAATTAGACCGGGCGAATGTCCCTTCCGCGTTGCAATTAACACTATCTGATGTACAAAAGAACACCTGAGTATAAAATTACTCCTACCGCCTACAATCATTGCCAGGTACATATAACTCCTGAGGACCAGAGGACGATTTTGACGATTAAATGAAGATGATGATAATATCGCACTTCTAACTACTTATCATATCCTATGAATAATTGAAAAGAAATAAAAAATCGGAATTTCTTACTTAAGTAATTTAACGCGTCGTCATTAACATTATGTGGGCATTAAAACTTGACCGAGTTATCAATTATAATCAACCAATCAAACCCACGTGTTTAGTGACAAGTTATTGATTATGCTGGTCATTAGCATGGAATGCTATAAAATATTATGTATCTAAATAAACCATTCATTGCACGTAAACATTTTCTCAATAGGCTCAATATATTTTCCTTTGCTAAACGATAAGAAGACAAAATACATACTTTGGTCATGTGATCTTCGGTCAATTAACTTTGTTGACTTAAATTATAAGGAACCTGCGAACTAACAAGGTAGTTTCCTTCCTTTTATAAAGGTTTTAAAAAGAAAACTACATATATTACCTAATTATATACGAACCAAGCGCTTCTCATCTACATCCCTGGTGGAACTCGCTACCTGCGTCAGTGTTTCCCTGAAATTACTAGGAATCTTCAAAGCTAGAGTGAACAGGCATCTTCTAGGTGAGCTCGCTCCATCGTAGACTCTGTCTTTGCCTCGTTGGGCTTAGTCTTGGGACGAGAGCAAACCTATACCAAATAAAATAAAATAAAATATGGCTTCGAAAACTCCTAAAACTGACCGTATTTATTTAAATATAATAAGTACAGAATGTGTGCGTAAACCGATCTGTTTAGCACATTTCTCGCGCGACGGAAGCACTCGACGCTGCCCTGTCTGTCATCGACTCGAAAACAATCTATTCACCGACCATAATTAGTTCGGTTATTTGAATAACGTTATGGTACGTGTTAATGATATCCTCGAAGTAAATCTAACCTCATTAATATTTATTAGTCTCGCCAAAAAAGTTTACTGTGACACTTTATTGTGATGTCAATCAAATCATTTGGTGAAGATTGTCATAGGAATACAATTTATTAAATAAAATACTATGTATTACAATTAATTTTCTAATCTTAATTATATCTCCACTTTTTAAAACTCAAATATCAAGTACATTCCATGTAAAGTCAGCTGGTTTATTACCCATAAAAAACAACTACATTTAATGCTAAAAAACTAAAACGAAACAAACTTCTTGTCTGATGTACCTACGTTACTTTAGATGGAACTAGCTCATGCAAGCAAGATTATAAATGTAACAATAGTTGAATTTCAGAATGGGTAGATCTACATTAACATTAGTTTTCCCAGAACGTAGACAACAATACGTCTGCGGCTGGAGACGTATCTATGGCGTATGGCATTAGCATCTGGTGAGCGCCGCTAAACGAGACTAATTTTCTCAAAATAAACGTTCAATTGTTCTTTGGGAATCGATCGGCGATCCAATTAGTAATGTAGCCGGCCGTAGGCGGGCTTTACACGACGCGACCTAAGTCTACATCGGAACCCGGACTTAAACGAGATTACCTACCGCTGGAAATAAACCTATGATTTAACAGGGCATTGATATTTGCGATTTTGTGTTTAAAGTAATTGATCAGAATAAACTTGATGCTGGTTATAGCAATATCATAAAATAGTTTGAAAAGCTGCGTTCTACCTTGTCAAGAGCGCTGTAAATTCTGTAAAATATGTTTGAGAATTTATGGTGTTTTTTTTGTGTAGCACTAGAATGCTTGATGTTTGCAACGATTCTCCGATCCGTTTTGATATGATATTTATTTATTTAAAAAACATCTGCACAACTTGTGTACAGTGGCGGACTTAATTCCGGAGGCATTCTCTACCAGTCAACCACAGGTGTAAGTATGGTATGTTTTCTAAGTCTTCTAGGCAAGAGTTTTACATTATCGATTATTAAATTTTGAGTCAAATCGAAACGATGTGGTTGTTACATCTGTCGTTAAAGTCTGTAGACGGCCTATCAGACACAACAAGGGGGAGGAAGTCCGCGGCGGCCGCAGTATTTGCATCTGCTAACAATGTCGTTATGGTAATAAGGTTATAAGATCGAGCCCATCATCGGTCCGATCAATAAAGAATCAATTCTTGAGCTAATCAATCGGATTTGTTTCGTGCCTGTGTGCAGGACAAGCGAGCAACTTCACAACACAAAGACATCGATTGCGCGAGCTGAACTGCATGACTACGGCAAAGTAACTATATTGTTTACTAAAACAATAAGCTTTGTCACATATTCAAGTTTGTTAACCAAATAGGTCCTTCGGTATTTATTTTGTGATTAAGTAAGAAGGTATAGAGGCTTAGTGAAATCAATGGAGCCCCTTATCCAGAGTTAAATAAATAAATATTTCACATCAATCACACCAATTCTCTAGTCCCAAATTAAGCTACGAGGCTTGTGTTATGGGTACTAGACAACGGATAAACATACTTAAATACTTTTTTTTGGAAATAAATACATATGATACATAGAAAACACCCAGATCAGTACAAACACACATGTTCATGGATAATTATGCTTGTACTGTGCGGGGATCGAACCCGCAACCTTTGGTTTTAGAAGTCCGACCTGTGGACCACTGCACCAAGCGGTCGTCGAAGAGTTCTTGCCGTAACTTTAAGAAACGTTAGAAATCTATTAAGTAACTTTATTTTAAGCATAAACAATGCAAATTTCTTCATAATGTGAAATTAAACACGCTTTAAAGAAAAAATCCACACCTCTCGCGAGCCGAGCGATTGCTTTAATTTCACGTTAGAAATCTGTTCAACACATACATATAAGTGCAACCATGGTTTATCCGCAGTTGTCTCTTTACACCTTCTCCTGTCAACATTGTAACAAATATGTTACTCTTGTTATGATAATTGACTGGATTTATATTAGAGCAAGCGATTGATATTCCCACGTGTAGCTACTGGTGCGAATTCCGCAGTCAAGAGGTGTTTTTACATAAATATTTATCACCACGCATGCGCCGATCTTAATATGACTATGGGTGCATAAGGTAATTTACCGTACAATAAACGTTACCTACACCGTACGCTAGTAATTGCAGTAATGTTAATATATATAGCACTTACAAAAAACCGGTCAAGTGCGAGTTGGACTCGCGCACCGAGGGTTCCGTACAAACCTGTAGATAAGGAGTAATAATTTTGAAATTTTCAAAATTGTCAAATATATTTTTCAAAAATATATTTTTTTTATGATCAAACTGAAAATTTACGGGTTTCGTAATTTTCCTATATCTGTACTATAAGATGTGACTTCGTACTAAATTTCAAGATTCTAAGTTTACGGGAAGACCCTGTAGGCTTTGATTCCCGTCCGAATTTCGTAAATTTGCGGCCTAAATGGCTTTTTCTTCTTCTCTTCTTGATCTTTTGATTGCATTGGCTTAGAAGGTTGATTTTTCTACAGCTTCCAGGGACCGTAGACCTAAGTATGGTATAGAAATTTCAGTTTGATACCTCCACGCGTTCCTGAGAAAAACGGTCTTGACAGACGGACGGACGGACGGACAACAAAGTGATCTTATAAGGGTTCCGTTTTTTTCTTTTGAGGTACGGAACCCTAAAAATAGCTTTTGACTTATAGAAAGATGTTAGGTGTAAAGTGGAATAATAGCCAATTCTTAAATATTCATTTAAAGAGAATGTATACATTTAAGATGACCGCCGCTTTTGTCAAAATCAATATTAATCGTTCTTAATTAACTAAACGCGGAACTCCTGGATAGTGTCTGTGACCTTTGAGTTTAAAAGTTTTATTATTTAACTATGAAAGTGTTACTTATATAAGAACCACTTAAGTTTTTTTCTGTTAGAATTCTTATTTTACTTGTTGTATAACAAACAGTTGCCAACTAAATTAACTTTAATGGTCTGAAGATGATTTTCAATAAATAGAGAAAATGCATTAAGTATACATAATAAAAACTTAATTCGACAAACCAAATATTGTGATTTGTATTATATGTTGTATCTCAGTGGTTTAATAGTTTAATTTGATACACTTCCTGTCTTATTTTCATAACAGAAGCATAGGTATTTGGAGACTTATATAGCTATAGCATCTTTTTTTCTTGACCTAACGCAACGCATGTTTTACTGAGTTTTTTCGACCAAAAATCGTAAGTACCTACCTAGTAGTGATGTGATTAGCGTTTTGCTATTGTTCTTTGCACACGAGAGAGGCTGATCGGTGTCACTGCGCGGCGCGCAAAAACGCGTCGCGTGCGCGCGCGCATGTCTGCCTGCGTGCTCTATGCGAGACTATTTCAGATTCATGACAATTAATTTTTGATAAGTTTTAAGTATAAAGTGAAAAAAGTACTAAGGCATAGTAGATAGGTTATAAATGCTATCTACCATAGATAGCATTGCAGACGTCGTCCTGCTTTCACAAATTGTTTATAACACAAATAAGCAAAATCGATACAGCCGTCAAGAGTTTTAGTGGGACTAACGAACAGCAATTCATTTTAATTTTTATATAAATAGATAATTATCAGACACTTCATAAAATCGCGAACTCTGTTTTCTTTGTTCAAAATATATGTAGGTACTCAGTGCTTTAATATAAATAATGATTGTGGTGTAAAATATTAGTAACAAATTGCCGAAACTGTTGTTCTTTACACCAAATGTAATAACTTGTTACCTAAAGTGAAAAAAATATTTAAAGGTATGTAAGGTACTCGGGATGAATCCGAAATATCGTTTACTTTTTAGTCTTCATCCAAAACTGCAGCCATTAAAAATAAAAGAAACTAGCCGGCAGCAGGTGTGCCCAGCCGATATACAGGGCGTCCTGACATAACGACGTTTAGCGACCACTCGGCTGGTTGCTACTGCATACCTGCTATAGCTTCGGTAAAAAGTTGCTGTGACAGCCATCGGTGCACTTGTTAGCTTCGTATGACGACAGTCGATATCTAGTTATAGATACGAGTATGTCTGCCTAGTCGATTCGATATTCAATTAAATGGTCCAGTTTTGTAGTAAATGGTATGGGGATGATTGATCTGACAGATTGATAGACTATTTGAAAAGCACAAGGTGCAATTTACGGTATCGCATGCTAGGTTACTTGAATCGCCGGTAAGCAAACCCAACGTCTAGGAGAAAAATTAATCATAACGAATTCTTAGTGACAGAAACTGTTGAAATTTTCCACATATTACTCAGCACCTAACATACCTTAAACTAATACCTCAATCCATACTAATATTATAAATGCGAAAGTAACTCTGTCTGTCTGTTACTTCATCACGCATTAACTAATGAACCGATTTGCATGAAATTTGGTGGGGAGTTATTTTGATAATCGAGAAAGGACATTGACTTCTTTTTACCGCGGAAAAAGGACGCATTCCCATGGGAAAATTAAAGTGGGCCGATCGCTTTTACGCCTTAACTACTGAGCGAATTTAAATGAAATTTGGTAAGGAGATAGTTTGAGACTTAAGAAAGGACATGAGATACTTTTGACTGCGGGAAAACAACGCATTCCCATGGAAAAAATACTTTCCAGTGAATTTGATCGCCTTCACTCCTAAATTACCAGATTTGAATTATATAAAATTGGTATTACGGGAAAACATAACATGTACGCATTGAAAAGTACCTAATGCAGACGTAGTCGTGGGTAAAAGCTAGTAACAGATAAATATAAAAGCTAGTAACTAGATAAACATTCCTCCTTACAATTTTTGACAGCATCATTCATTCACCAGAATAAAGTCCAAATCCAATACTGTGCTTGAATAGCGTCAAAGACATTCTCAAACGGGTCATATTCAAATCGCGATGCCTGACAAGAACTGACTGTCTCTCAGTTGTCACGACTTAATTGAGCTAGTACGGAGTTCTAACCGTGGTATCAGGAACTGTTAAAGTATCAGAGCTTGGCGGCTGGAGAGGGTCCTTATGCCAATTATGCTCGTCTAGCCGAACAAATCGCAGGAAGCAGACGCGACGCGGTCACCCATCAATCATCATCAGACGGTCAATTAAGGTGATCGGAATATACTTACTCCGATGTTAAGATACCTAAAAGATTTCGATTTCACATCTTTTGCCAATTTACCTTTCATTTTTTGATATACAAAAATTGAGGGAGTATGTATTTGAAAGGAATCAAAGATGCAATGCAAAAATCAGAGTAGAAATCAAGTTTTTTTAAAGAAATTATTGATTAATAGATGAAATAAACTTAAATTTGTAAAATCATGTGAGTAGTAACTATTTTGCGTTATATTAATATTATTTTATGTCATAAAATAAGTAGAGAATTTGCTTTCATGTAATGCAGCTTAACTTTACCTGGATCTAGTACATTTAAAAAACTGTGTATTTACTTCCGTATTTGCGAGAAAATCATTTATTCTAGTGATACAAAACGATTTTGCCTTAATAACAAATTGAATGTTTTTTTTTTTCAAACAAAGACTAAAACTCCCATCCGGATTGCGAACAGTAAATTATTAAAGTAGGGGAGCGCACCCCGGCCGGGACGCGCAGCGCCATCTAGCGGCGCGCGGCGGGAGGCGCCGGCTACCGGCTTGCTACAGAATTTCACGAGAGGTTCTGAACTTTTCAGCTTCAGGCGAATCGTGAGATTGCAATTACTGAGGAGGTTAGGTACATAATATAATCATAACTCGGGTCATGTTGCTTACGGGTAAGCATTTGGAGCATTTATTTTACGAGATTAATCAAAATAAAGTATTTTATTGTTAGTTATAATAATGTAACGTTAGTTCAACGACATTCATGAACAAATTTGTGCAATATATTTAACTGGAATGTAATTTAAAAAAGTAAATAATAAGTTATATAGCTTTTCAATTGTTAAAGTGCTAATAACATATATGATAATCATATGGAGATTTATTTGCACGTTAATTACTTAAGAGCGTTCAATATATAAGACATATTCTTTAGGAAAACATAAGATTTTCATGACCGTTTCAATACTAAGCAAATTAAATTACTAATGCCTCATTTTAGTCCAATTTCAAATTTTCACCTGTCTATATTTTTGTAACTGCTTAGACATAACATTAAGACAGCCTAGACCGTACATAGCATGTCACGCCCAGGCGCTGTTTCCCTCCGCAAGATGGTTGTAATTGCCTGCGTCGCGTGCGAAGCAAGCCTTGACCCGCGTGGGACCGCGCAGCGCCTGTCATAATGATCCTCGCTTTCAACTGACATACAGTAGCTGTGTACTAAGTAGCTAATGATAAAAATAGTTATTATGTTGGTACGGAGGAGTTCAGTTGTTAAGAGTTAGGTTTTCTTTACAAAAACTTGTTCCAATAACTTAGGTATGACATCAAACAAAAAAACAAAGTGTTTACTAACTATGAAGTATGAAAATAAACACAAAATCTATTCCGTTCGAAATTTCAACCTCAGATAGGTTGAAATTTTTTGCTTAACACCTGCCTTGAGTAGTTCGAGCTCAATCGGAAATCTAAAAGTGGCCAATAGGCCAAAATATCTTTAAAAATTAATTAATAATGAGTTTCACCCCTTTTTAATGCAGATCACCCATTATAAATTTGATTAAAAATTCGCAGTACCTATTACATATATGCATTTGCAATATCGAATCTTAAGTATCTCAATATAAGAATTTTAAGTAGTATGTATTTATGCGACACTAGTATACCCAGTTTTTACTTGCGAACAAAACCTAATTAATTGAATTTTTAAATTCCGAAATGATGAGCTAGATAAACGTTTCAATAGGTATTTCACTGTAAAAAAGTACTAATTATTTGTTAAAAAAAGATATCGAATATTAGTCTGACGCTTTATCAGAATAAAGGCTACTAAAGCAAACTATTATTTTGCTCGCGACGTAAAGAATAGCATATAGTTCGAATACCCTAATTGACCTGGGAGAGAGGAACGCAGGGGTCACTGCTTCGATTCCCGCTTTGTTCAGTCTTTGTTGTTCCTTCGTAACTTTTCACTTGACTGTAAAAATACAAGTAAGTAGTAGTTGAGACGACGGAGAGTTATGATTACAGACATAATAATTATATAGTCAGTGAATCGTTCGATCTTAGGTCAAAAGTGGAATGATGGACATAAAATTCAATTAATTTAATCTATTGTTCATTTGACAAGAGTTTATTAAGTAAGTCTAAAACGCCATCATTTTCTTCAATCAATGTCTAAATTTTTATCTCTTTTTTATTTTACCATCAATGATAATGCCATTTTTAGTTTTAGATTTATAAATTTGCAATAAAAACCATAAAGTTATCATTTCAAATTTGTTAAATCTTTAAAACTTTATGAACATTATGTGTCAACGAGTTAAATAATTTGGGAACTGTATTTACGTCTATTCACTCATCGTAATGTTTGGTTAAATAACAGTACATTTACTTAACCAATCTAAATATTACATTATTGTGTACGCTGGCACCCGAAATACATGTAATTGCTCTATAAAACAGTTCACCTTGAACTCTCCGGGAGTAATTGTAACTCACTAATAACTAAATATAGCATAATAAATCAAGACAAAGGTCCCGTCCCGCTGACTCCTATAAACGTAATTGGGTGGCAATTGGAAGCGCGCGCGCATCTCCGACGATCATTAATACTTTCTCACAGTACCTCGCCGTACTGACATCGAGCTATGCAACAATAGCTCACTGAGCAAATTATTCAAATTCCATCTAATTATCACATAAAGGATTACTGGCAATGTTAATAATCTAATGAAATCAGTGCAAAATCTGTAATTTTCAATTAATACCAAGTAACACACTGTATTAATTTCATGTATCAGGTTTTAGATAAATAATTAAGTAAATATGCGGTAATTGATATACAACACTAACTTGTCAGTAAAGTAAGCACTTCCGAAAAAATACCGTTGTAGTGTAGGAAGTTCCTTAATACATTAGGTATTCGATGTTATTTATAAGAATTACAATCTTGAAATCATAATAATTAAAAGTAAAAAGTCTATTACCGTCAATGACTTTCAAAAGTCTTTCCATGCTATGTGTTTAAAAAGTTCAGAACGTTTTTCGTGTCAACAACGTTTTTAAAAGAATACTTAGACAAAGTTCTTTAAGTTCTGATTTAATTACGTACTTATATGAATACAAAACTACATTAAGTTTTTTGACTAATAGTCCATACGGAGGAAGTTATTGTAATGGCTTAGCTATCAATAATTCGAATTGAAAAACCGAACCTAGCAATATTTACTATGTACTGCTTTCCTTCCCTTAATTAAAACAGAATATAAGAATTTTCACAGATTGTAAGCATTACAAAGTCTCACTTATTTCTTAAGCAGATATTACTGGTGATATTAATGTCCGATAAGTTGATCTTGCTACAAGAACTAGGCATAGAACGTTCGCAAAGTTGTAGCAAAACTAGTAGCTGTGGAGATGTTAAATGTCACTTGCTCTCGGTGAAGGAAATCGTCATATTCGGTAAGTAGGTGCAAAGCTTTGCTATTTGAAATAGTAAATTCTTATTAACATCATAACTGTTAGTATAGACTCTGGCACTTCGAAACAAAAGTAAGTACTTGGCTTCAAAAATCATCGGAAAACCCAGATTGGTGTTCACAGTCTTTTAACTTTACCTTCTATTCAACCGACTAGCCAATCTTAAAATAAACACATTTTAAGAACGCATCGCCGGTTTAAATCATGCAAATAAAGCCAAATATTTAAACCAAAATTACTAACAGGAATTTTTAAAGTTTATTAATATTCGAATGATACTTTTAAGTGAATTTATCATTCTTTTTTAATAATATCACACAACAATCTAAACTTTTAATTGGAAATGAATTTCAATGCTCATGGGTAGTTACAGCATAGAAATAAAACTGGAATTCTACACTTCAATGGACTTCAACAAAGAAAACTTCAATAGACTATGCAATTATATAAAGTAACAATTGAAAAATAGGATTTTAACTCAAATTACAGTAATTATCGTTTATCGAGGAATTCGTCATTTTTATGCAATACCGAGTGTGCTTAGTACTGCGACCGTCACAGTAGTTATTTAGTGTCGTTATTAGTTAGAACCGAGTGCGACTGTTCGAGCCAATCATTAGCCATGCGAACCATTATTTTAATGCATATTTATAAATCAATCCATTTTGTTATCACGTGGATTGAGATGAGTATCTTATCCGTACTAAGGACGGATAACTGATTATTAAAATTATTTCTCTTGTTCGTATCATTTAAATAAAACAGAAAGACACCTACAACTACATTTTGTTTAGATATATATCTTATATATATATACTAAATCACAATTGTCTTGAAGTCAAATGTAAAACGTAATAAATTTTATCCTATCGGTTATCCCAACGTAACTGTTTCATTAGGTATAGTTTGCTTCATAATTAAATTTTAAAATAGGGTCACCATATGTGTCTGTGGGTACTGTGGGTCTTTTATACAGAAATAAATTACATTTATCATTAAAATTTGCGAATCTTACTACAAGCTTCATTTTAGAGTGCAAAAACTAATAAGAAACTAGATTTTTGTTACGTTTTTTTGGCTGAGTTATATTTTGTTTAATTTTCAAAAGTGGGATCGGTTGTTAAGTCCGGGTCTTAATCAGACATAGCTAAGTCGTACAATGAATCACGACTCAAATTTATTGCTCGCAATTAGCTGACTGGTCGCTTATGTAACAATAAACATGTGCACTTAATTCTCGCGTTTTCCTGATGCCTAGAATGGCACAACCTTACAATTCCATTGGTCCAATAAAGTTTTATCACCTACGCCTCAAATGATGGTTTCATCATACGATAGTAAAGTTAAAAAAAATATGGTCTGTTTTAAGCAACGTCAAATATTTGAAAAAAAAACTGAAACAATTTGTTCAAATCCCACATTCCACGAATAGTAAAGCAATAAAAGCTTATCAGAACTAACCAACCCTAGATAAAAAAACACCTTTAGATTTCAATAAAGTCAAAGAGTTTTCTAACTATACATAATAAAAATGAAATTTAAATTGAAACTTAAAAAATATGAACAGAATAATTCTTAGTATCTTAATTTGAAAAGGTAGATCTATTTCTGCAATGTCATTCAAACGTAACACCATGAAGTGTTCCATGGAAAAGTGAAATAGGTTAAGATAATATATGTCTATCTATTTGCATAATCTGTTAAATTAAAAAGGAAAATAACTTTGATTATTTCCTTCGTTTGGTTTATAAAATATTACTATTAACATAATAAGCTGCTATTAAACTGTCAAATACCTATCTATAGATTTGCTAAATTGCTATGCAAAACAGTTGAAGTGTAGGTGGATGAAGTCGGGATAAAGTACAGTAGCATGCGATGAGTATTTCTATTCAAACAAACTGTTTAAAAACTACTAAAATTGTAAGGTAGTTTGTAAGAATAATTAATGCATGATTTGTTACTCAATCATTTCAATCATCTTTAAGCAGCTAAATCAAAAATTTCGGACGTAACATTGACAGTTAGGTTTGTAAATATAATATTATAACAGAATGCTTTTGTTTCTGAAGTGATTTAGTTGCTTTTAAAATAACAATGACTTTAAAATAAATTTAAATTTATTAAAAAATATTACTTCATTCAGGCATAAAATAAAAACAATAGCTAATAACTAAAAAAATAGTTTTTATGGGAATAAATAAGAACTTGTTTAGTGACGCAACTAGTCGTATTTAAAACTACGACATAATTTGCCAAATGTTTGATTTAAACTTTACAAAATATGCAAATGAAGGCACTCGGGACCGCTTCCACATTAAAATGAAACAAATAAATTTTGTTGAAAACATAAACTTTATTCTGTCCAAATATTCTTTGTCAACTCGGATTCCGTTAAACGCGTAATCACAACGTTTATTTATTTAATATTTACAATAAGTACACAGTGACAGACAGGTTTTTTTTTCACACGCGCGACAAAAATGTATCCGAATCGTGTATCGATCGAGTTGACGGCGGTGCGGTGCCGGGCGACGCGCACAATAAAAAGAATGTCACAGAAAAACATAGCGAAGGGCAAGATAGCGGGCGAGACCGCTCGCGGCGCTACCAAAACCGACGGCCTATAAATTTAATACTACAACGAAAGGCCGCGCCGCACCTGCCGGCATTTTTAAAACATATTTTACGGCGAAACGCAGAAAAACTGACGGCGGGCCCATCGCTGGCCCACGACGTGCCTACGGAGGTACCTCGTGCACCTACGATGCGCTTCTGTCTAGCCGCTATGCCTTCCTCCGCCTTCTACTTACAAAGAAACGCTAACCGAAATTATTTTATGTTACCGTTAAATATGCAAAATACACGCTGCTTAATTTTGCTTTTACCCTGAAGGCAAAATTACAGTTAACAATAACTAAGTATTTACAAGATTGCCTACCGGTAGATAACTAAAATAATGAAAATTTACTTATAACCATTTCAAGCCAAAAATACAGAAGCTATATTCGATGATAAATAAGAACACTGTATGTACACTATTTGGAATACATTGAGTCCAAGTTCGAACTATCTCTTTCAAATAAAATGACATGATTTCTATTAAAGACACACATTTTATATCCTGACTATGCCTAATTGCTTCTTTCGAGAATGTTGATTGTTCAAGTAAAATGTATGTTTCATAGACCAAAGTAGTCGAGTAGAGTAAGTGGTTTCAATAAAGTATGTCAATAATTATTTTGCTAATTCAATACAGAAACAATTTATACATCAATGAAATTTATTTTAACATTAAAATCATAATGAGCAATTTTTAGAACCTTGTACTGAAATATTTTATAAAAATATTCAGCCGGTAAAATTGGAAGATCATTGTGAATTGCAGTACGGCAGCTATTTTAACAATTTAGGTATTAGTTTTATTTAAAGATCGCGTTCGGCTACCGACAACGCGCAAAGGATTTTTTGTTTTAGTATCGCACAAAGTAACAGATGTATATTTTCACTTTTGATCTAAATTGAGCAAATTCGTTTATGCAAATCGGGCAATATCGCAATCGCAACTGACTGCATTTTTCCATTCCAATAGCGGGTTTTTTTCTCCATTTCTATTCCTCCGTGCAAAAAACTTATTGAGCATTCCCAGTGCAACGATACGCTTGTTTTATCTATGTATTCCGGATAATTGTTCGTGTTTAGTGTGTTTGGCCATTTTTTGCTGGGCGGGGCCGCTACGGTGCGGTTTGTCGAAACAAAAACTAGTTGCGACAGCATCACACTCATTCATCTCATTAGACATTTAGGTACCTACACAAAAAATAAACGACGCACCAAACCTCAAAGTATACAAATATTACTTTCTTGACTAAAAAAGACTAAAAAAAACGCGATTTACTCGTAGTACGTTTCAGTCACTACCATTTTAACATAATTTGTCAAACGCTCAGTAATTATTTTCAATCCCTACAAAGTGCAAAATTAAACATACACCGACAGATGCTTATTATCTCGCATATATTTTATCGCAATTATTATCCGTCTGTCTGTTTGCGTCTCAAAAACGCTAATCTTAAGAACGAGTCAGTGCCTTTTTATTTATTTCTTTTATAATATTTTTGAAGAAAGATTTTGCATCCAAAATATCACTTTCACGCCCAAATATTTCAAATTAGTTATATGAAGACTTCGTGTATTTGTTAGATGCGGGTGGGTGATTAAGAAAACTAAAACTAATCGCTGGTGAAACACAGCAAAGTGTCTTTCATTAGACATCAACGCCCGTGCGATCCACCCCAGTCGCGGAGAAACACGAGTTACGCCCGAGTAAACATTAATATTTATAAACCGTTGGGTTTTTCGAACCGTCAAACACCTCATATTGGTGTGCCAATGAGACACGCCTATTAGGCATTGACGAATATTTTTGAGTCGTATTTAGAAATAAAATAGTATTTGGCACAGCTCATATTTACAAGAGGGATTTCAGCAGCGCAAGTGTTGTGCGCTATTGTTCGCCCAAGGTCCGCGAGGTGTTATGTCGTGGTTTCACCGCGCTCCACGCTTCATTACACGCCAGGAATGTCATACTCCGTCTTCTTCGACACACGTTAACTTTTTGCCACTACGCACTGTTTCAGCTCCTTTTTGTTTTTTTTTTGTGATCGTAACTATTGACAGGAGAAAGTATCGCGGATTCATTAAAACGAACAAGGTTTTTATTTTTATTTGATGGTCATTAGCGATAAAAACATCAATCTAATTGGCTATTGAGCAGCGTTAGAGTTGAAATTGTTGTAAAAGAAAAAAAATGAAGATTGAACACTATTTCGTTTCTTAATGAGGAAAAAATCTAATAGAAACCGATACTCTTCTCCACGCTAATTGCATCAAGAGCATTCGAGAATGAAAGGACGGTGCCGGTGACGTATCTTATGAATGAGCTTCAGGCACACTCGAGCGCTCAAATTATTTAAATGCAATGCAAATCGTATTTATTTTTAATAAAATTAACGATTACTACAAGACCTGTTACTCTGTAGTAAAATTCGGCATAAATATTTGAATTGTTAGGATATGAATTATTTATTAATCTTCCTATTATGTAAAGTGCTTTTAAAGTTACTCGAATCTGTTTAACGTGTGTAATACAACTGTTGATAATATCAAAACTTCGAATATTTCAAATAAATCAGTAACCTATCATCAATGTATTAGACAAACAAAATCATTTATGCTAAAAGCAGTAAGAAAGGTAAATACCAGAAAAGATAAAGATCAAGACGTATTTGAGATACATTTTCATATTCAACATCATCAACTCCGCACTTTAACTTTATTAATGAATCTTTACGGTTCAAATAAATCATTGTTGACGTGAATGTAAAAAAATGGAACAACAGGTATGTGGAACAGCCGAAAACTATTTATCCACAATGGCAACTGCGGCCGCGAGCGCAAGTGGCGGGCCGCGGCGGGCGCTACCTGCGCGCAAAAGACTCGCGACGACTGTGACGTTTGCAATTATGACCCGACGCGGAAAAAACATTCTGCATTGTTTGATTTTACTTTGATAAATCATAATACGAACACCACAAAATTGTATGCAAACAAAACATAAAAAACCTGTCCCTACATTAACGATATCAACAGATTTATGCCCACCTCTATTTACAATTTTTTAAACATTTCATTCGTTGTATAATCCTAGTGTGCATGAGCTTGTTCCATTTACTATTAGTGTACCTATGCTAAGCTTATTTTTAGTGTCGTGTGAGTGATTTTACTGTAATAATTTTGGCAAATATTGTCAGGAATGTGCAATAAAAGTCATTTCCATATTTCAATTTCTATAAAGAACTTTTTTAATATATATCATTATATTCGTCGTAGGTACATTATTTTATATAGAAAAAATACCTATTTTTACAAGTATTAAGTACCAAGGTTGGCCACAAATACATACAAACGAAAAAAACAACAAAACAAGTAAAAAACAGGAATAAAACCATTTTGGCATCGTGTCTGCATCGTTTTAATATATTTTTTAATAAATTATGTGTGGGACGTAGGTGTGGCGTCCGCGGGGGCGCTCGGATCGCTCAATAAACACTTAAAACAAAATTGCACCTATTGAATCACTCGTATTTATCCCTTACAAAAACAAGCTTCGACCCGATTCATATTTTTTACTTTCATCCTCGTCTCTAATCGTTAAATTTACAGTAATAGCAACAATTTAAATTTAATCCACACCACAATGACTCCCTACTGACAGGTAGGCATGTATGAACATCGTTAATTTATAATATCTATAAATAAATTCGATGAAATCGTCCTTTACGAAAGTGAAAAGCGCTAGGCACTCTCGCCGGGCGGCCGGGCGAGCGAGGTGGCACGGGCCGAGCTGGCCGGACGGGCCGAGCTGGCGGCGGCCGAGCCAGCCGGACCAGCCGGCCGAGCGGGCGAGCGAAGCTCCTAGCCGTACTTACCGGGTCGGCCGCGCGGCGAGGGTGCGAGCGTCGCCGGTCTTCCTCCCAGTAAGCTCTTATTATCAATTAGACTATCTAGCTAAACGTCATCGGCGTACACTCCGAACCCCGGCGCTTTGATAAAGTATAAACGATTACTGGCTTCGATCTTAACATTACTCACATAATTAAATGACTTCACTGAAATTATAAAGAACAACTTAAACGTAGCGGATAGTCCACGAGACGGGCCCGCGCGCGAACTATTTACATTACGCGGGCCCGTCGGTCACTGTGCGCCGCGGCACGTCCCGGCGGCGGCGCGTATGTACACTGGGTATGTACAGGATCCCGCGGGCGGGCGCGCTAGTGCGACTCCGCATAGTAGGGCCGCGGCGGCGCCCACGGGGCGAACTGTTAGTGCGCGGCCAGCGTGTGCCCGCCTTGCGCTAGCGCGTGCTGCGGGGACAACCCCGGTGGCGAGTGAGAGTGCTGCAGCGGCGAGCCGTGCACGTCGTGGCCGTAGTGCGCGTGCCCCATGCCCTCCATCATCTCGCTGCCCAGCGTGTTGGGCGGCGTCATGCGCTTCTCCTTCTGCCGCCGGTTGCAGAACCACACGCGCACCACTTCCTTCTCCAGCTGCAGGCTGTCCGCCAGCGACGTGATCTCCTGCGCCGAGGGCTTCGGCTGCTTGTGGAAATGCTGCTCCAGCGCACCCTTCACCGACACCTCTATCGATGTGCGCTTCTTCCGTTTCCGGCCCTGAGCCGCGATTTTGTCGATGCTCGTCGGACTCCCCGTCGTCGAGTCAGCCTCCTCTAGCCACTTTTGTAGTAACGGTTTCAACTTGCACATATTTTTGAAGCTCAGCTGCAGGGCCTCGAATCTGCAGATAGTCGTCTGGGAGAAGACATTGCCGTAGAGCGTGCCGAGGGCGAGGCCGACGTCGGCCTGAGTGAAGCCGAGCTTGATGCGGCGCTGCTTGAACTGCTTGGCGAAGGCCTCGAGGTCGTCGCTGGTCGGTGTGTCCTCCTCGGGCTGGTCGCGCTCGAGTGCGTGGTGGTGGTGCAGCGGGTGCGGCGAGGGCTGCACGTCGCGCAGCATGTGGTGCTGGTGCATGGGCATGGGGTAGCCGCCGTGCAGCGCCACGGGCGAGCCCGCGCCGTAGTGCGAGCTGACGACGGGCGCGTGCCAGCCGTGCGCCGCGTGCTGCAGGTGGCGGTGCTCGTGCGGCGCGGGCGGCGGCTTCACGTCGGGCTGGTGCGCGTGCGAGTGGTGCTGGTGCATAGCCCAGGGGTCCGCGGGCGGCAACGAGGCCCACGGGTTGCCCAGCACGGGCGCGCCCGGCGACGGGGACCCGCCCGATTGCAGGTGGTGCTGATACTTCATGTCCGCCGGCTCGGCGGCGCTGCGCGGCGACGCTGCGTGATACCCGCCGATGTTGCCGAGATCCATCTCGGCGGGCATATACGTGGTCGCCGCCATGGCGCCGTACCTCAGATCCACGGTGGACGGCGTCTTGCCGGCTCGAAGGCTCTCGAGCCTTCAACTGGCGTACTTATTCGCGAAAATAGCGCGTGTGTCGCGCGGCGCTGCGGTAGCTTAGGCCACCTCACATCACCGAATACAACAGCGAGCGACATGCGCGTGCGTGCGCGACGGCAGCACGGTGCGGACTGTGGGGCGCCGCGCCGTTGCGCGCGCCCGCCGCTCGGAGAGGGGCGGCCCCGCCCAGCGCCGCCCGCTAATGACAATGTAATTACTGCGCCCCGCCCCGCCCCGCGCCCCGGGGCCCCCGCGCCCCCCGCCTCGCCCGGCCGCCGGCCGCTACGCGCCGCGCACTCAGACACCTGACGCCGTCGCTATCTATTAATTATTGAAAATACTCAATAATTAACAACGTTTACATAATATTTATAGACACGTTATTATAAACCGCTTAATATTCAGTAGGAAATTAGAACAATAAGATTTGTTGTTTTATATTCTTTTAATAACCTTCATTTTACTTTTAAAAGAAAACAGATAGTACAATTTATTTTTTACTAATGATTTCAAATATTTACCTTCGAATACATTTAAAATATTTTTTTCGTAATTTATGTACCCATTATTGTACTTAGATACTCACATTGAATATTTAATTTGTTGTTATAAAAGGTGATATAATTTTTTATCCTCTTATTTTTTTTTTCACTTTTTAAACTATGTTCTTAATGTTGCATTACTAGTTATTAGAAATGTCATCGTACCTAACTCGATTACAAATTAATAAAAGAAAAGTTGAATGTCTTATTATTATTTATTGGTTTGTAGTAGGTAAGATTGAGAAAAGGTTAAGAAAGGTAAGGTTGAGAAAAGTTTTTTTTTTAATTAACACGCCCAAAGAGTAAAGTTGAACTGTTTTTGATAAATAATGCACCGTTAAATAATATTGTGACGCGTCTCTACATATTCAACATATCTACATTACAATGTTAAATTATTACGCGCACATATTAACAACCGCGTACCCCACTGACTGTGAATAACCTGTCATTGCTTGCATTTATTTTCACTCAATGCGTTCATTACTTTTACTATCTATTAATATAAAATTATGCAAACATCAGTTTAGCAAGTAGCGAACTAGGCTCTCGAGGCCAAAGCGAACCGATAGAGAAGCCGAAAAATGTGCGGAAAACAAAACTAATTAATGATAATTTAGTCGTACCATACGAATAAACGGTTCCAACTGGATTCCAATCTAGTGCTATAAATAAGTTTAGCATCTTTGTTACAAAGTTTTTTTTTCCGCAATTTGACTATTTTAATTGAAAAAAACAATCTAAAAATAAGTAATTTATTAAAAAAAGAATATTGAATAGGTATTTGTTGTGAATATGAAAATGATTATTGATAGTATCGTATCCGTACGGCCAGGATCCTTCACCATCTCTAACATGAACTTGGTAATATAGTAGGTTACTGCTAGCGCCATCTATCGGCGGGTAGAAAAACTAGGCGCGCGGCAACTACGACAAAATGTTTGTTTTGGTAATTTCGTGTATGAATTATGTATGTCATAGCACACACAGAGTACGTTTTTAGTTTCTTTAATAAACTTCACGTTGTTGTGTAGATAAAACTCTTGGTTATGGTAGTTATTAGTAGTAGCTCGGTGATTAAACTTGGTTATTCTAACTGCCAATCACTCATAGTTTTAATAAGAATATTAAAATTGGGTTTATTATGTAAGAGATATTACATAAAAACATTGCAATCAAATGATCTCATTTTAACATTTGTGATTCAAAACATTTACAACAACAATATATTTTATTAAAACATGTCATCCACTTTTAAGCAGTCATCGCAGTAAAATATTTTTCATGTGTATGAAAAATCATTTACGACCTTTATGGTAGCGTAATTATTTATATAAAACCATTAACCAGTTTTCAAGTATTAATAAAAAAACTGTTATTTAAATCACTAAACTATATGAAAAACTTTTAGTGTTTTTAAAATTGTAAGACTCTGTCGCCATCTAGCGGCGAGTGGCGAAAATAGGTATTGCCTTCACCCTCTGCAAGGAGGGTTGTCGTGAAGGGTTACTAACGCCGCCACGGATATCGTACAGATTTTCAGTTGAACAAAAATATATCTCGTGCTTTTTTATAACTAAGTACCAAGTAGGTACAGTCCAACACAGATACAGCGCTATTTCTTACAAGATTGTTCATACCGTTCTTAATGATAAAAAAATATTTATAATTTTTAAATAGGTAATACAAGAAAACACCAGCGTGCGGTAAACGAGAAAATAATTGTGTCAGTAAATTTCAAAAGTTAATAAAGGAAGTAAAGTCATTTCTAAGTATTAGTTATTCTAAGTCCTGATTTCACTAAGGGAATATAACGAACGGTTTAGTAAACAGACGGTTTTTTGCAAATTTTAGTATAGATATTGACACTGACACTGCCAAAAAAATGGCCGATTAAGTCTTAACCGGCCATTCAAAACTCCGTGAACTTGAGCCTAAGCAGTTAACAGCACTTACAATAGTACTTAGTTAAATATCTGATTCACAAAAAAAAGGTTTCCGACCGATAAGTATGTTTATAATAATTTTATTCGCGTCATCTCTTTTTTATATCAGGTGCATTACTTTTGTGACGTCTATCGATCACTTCGAATTGCGTATCAATGTCAAAGCTATGTCAGTATCCAATAAGAGCTCATATCATTCCAATAAACAGCTCTTACGTTGGGCAACGCAAACAGGGGTCGTCATGTGTTAGTTCTGAGGGTGGGTGGGACAAGCACCCATCGCTGAGAAATTAGAAAATAAATAAGCGTAACCATGCTAATAAATTTGTATAAAACTATAAACTAAATAATTGTTATCAAACAGACATGTTTGTAAGTCAAAGGTGCCCTGTAGTAAGTCATCATTTGTACACCGCACCTACCAAAATCAATTTAAGGAACATGTTACTTTAATATGTACCCACGATGAATAATGAATGACATTATAACTTTAATAATTATTCATATTATATTTTTATTAGTTTAGTTGTTTTTAATGAAATACTAACAAAGGTTTACTTTGTACAATTTAATTCATAAATAAGTACTTATCTACATACTTATTTGAAGCTATAAAAGTAATAACGTAGATGAGCACCATTAACTTACCTTAATTATAAAATAGGTATAAGATGAAAATAAGATAAATCCCTCAAGGCTTAAGGATATGGAGTTAATTATTTACCAAAACATTGTAGAACTGTTCGACGAATCGCAATTTCCTTGTAATATTTTGAATTTCGTCCATGTTATGCCTTGAGCGATGGTCTGCGTTTTTCAATCGCGGGCCGCGGCGTAGCCAATGCATCAGACCCGGCGGCCGCCGTGTCCACGCAACGCCTCTCTGTGTGCTGAGAGTTCGTGACACCGACAGTTTTCAATGTTCATTCAACTTGCAAAGAAAAGAAAAACTCAGTTAAATCCAAAATAAAAAGAAGGTTTATCTACCCGTACTACGAATAATAATAATAATAGTCCTCCTGGCTAATTTCGACCACGGCGGCCAATCATAACAGAGATCAGCCAACTACGCAGGAGATGTTATAGTGCACAAGTGTGAGCGCAATACACAGGTGCACTCACTGTTCAATGACTCTCTAAGTTCGGTGAGACGGCAATCCGACATGACCGGAGAGAGATCAGGCGCAGGACGAATAATCCTATAAATAATTCCTAGATGATTAATTATATGGACAATAAAAATCACAACTTAATTACAGTATGCTCCTTCGAAACACTTAAAAATCAAGAAGAAAAGTAAGAACTTAGAAGACTTTTTTATTGAGAAGTTGAATTTTCAGCCTAAGATATGCGTTCTGTGTGCACTTTGAATCGTGTGTTTTATATCTTCGACTATGACCGAAATGAGATGCTCTTATAAATGTATTTTTTTAATTCATTAAGTAAGTTCAGTCCACGCAAAACTACTTTACGTACGACAAATGTGTTTCTTTTACGAGTATTATGATGATTAGATTGGAATTCTTTTTTGAAGTAAAGTGTACCTCTGACAAGATTTTATCATGATATAAAATAAATTCCCCAGAATCCTAGCTTAAGTATAGCAATATGTCTTAGTAAACAAAAAAAACTGATGGGGAAAAGTTTGGATGCATTGCTAGTTCGCGATAAGATCAGCGCAGGCGCATCTTAATCAGGGGATCGGCACAATTTCTCGTGAAATCGATTCAGGACCCAGCACCGGGGCACTGGGTCACTCTCCATTGCAACCTCAGAATGGCTATATTTTATTACAGCTTTTAGGCCTACAGATTGAAACTCAACAACTTTCTTCCCAAGTGTGATTTTCAGGGTCAAGACAAACTTGGTAAAATATATTTTTTAATCTATGATTTTTCTTGGGGCTCGAGAGAAACTATGTTTTACCTTATTTGCAATAGTCTCTATAACTGCGTACCGCTCTATTTATCGTTCTTGCAGTAAATCTTTTCCTTTCCCTATTATAGCTTATGGGAGATATACTCGCCGACGACTATGATATTGACATATTTGCTGACAGTTTTGGCCAATTCATGCATAAAGCTGTTAATTATATAGAAAATTTGTGTTCCGAGTGTTTTAGAAGTAGTATTACTGAACTAACATAATAATTTGATTATTTTTGTAATTCTGACTGACTCTTATGTGTATTTTTTCTGACATATTTAATATTTGTGACATATGATATGGTAATCCTGATGTATCTATTTTTCTTTATTTGATTTTATACTATAAAATGTTTGTTTGACCATATTTACTGTGCGACTAGCATGCTGACGCTTTGGGCAACTGTAAGTCAGTATGTTTTCTGTTAAATAAATAAAATAAATAAATAAATAAATAAATATAGCTAACAACAACCCTGTTATATACATAACCTTTGAGAAAGTAGCAATGCTCAGTACAATTAGTTTCAAAACTAAGTTCGAGTTACTAGGTAAACGATAAATCGCACAAGTTGTTAATTAAGAAAAAAAATATTTATGGTCGAAATGTGTTCATCCAATGCTACACGACTACAAGTTTCCGATTGGGACGACATTTTTAGTCGGTTATCAGATAAAATATGAAATAGATATTCTTATTAAAAAAAGTCTTCACGAATAAAACTTACAACCTCATTCATTTTTTACATAGAACATCCATCATATGAACAAGTATTGATTTCTTTTATAGTATTTTAAGTAAAAGGCTGAGTCCACAAAAACGACCGTAATTCTAATTTTCATAGAAAAAATCTACTTACAATAAGATACTAACTGAGTCCTACAAGCTATTCTGTACCTACTTGTGTGTAAACTGTACTCATTCTTACAAATGGATCTCTTGAATTGAATATAAACTGAAGTATTATCCTTTTGTTATATTATCCTTTTGTTATATTTAATTTAATTATCCTTTTGTACTTCATAAAAAACTGCAAGCTACTTATATAATCGCATTTTGGCACAATCGTACAGGAAAGTAAATAAAATTATTGACAGTAGGCAGCGCTTTCTTATGGCTCGGTCTAGATTTAGCCGGTCCGGCCATAATATTATTTGCCTGATTTTCCTTCGTCATATCAGCCTGTTGCAGTCCACTGCTGGACATAGACCTCTCCAAGGAGCGCCACAGCGCACGATCTCCCGATTTTTGCAGTCCAGTCACTAACAGCTGCCATCTTCAGGTCATCTGCCCATCTAGCCGGGGGGGCGTCCCACACTACGTTAACCTAAACGTGGTCTCCATTCGAGAACCTTCCTGCTCTACCTCTCGTCGGTTCTGCGACAGAAATGGCCAGCCCACTGCCACTTTAGCTTGCTACATTTTTGGACAACATTAGTTGCCTTAGTCTTATGTCGTATGACCTCGTTCCGGATATTATCTCTTAATAAGATCCCCAACATAGACCTTTCCATAGCACGCTGAGTGCACGTGTAGTCGGTGAGCCAGCTTGACTGTCATTTCGATTTCAATTTGCGATTTTCCTTGCACCGGTTAAATTCCTAAGATAGCATTTTAGCTTTCATCCTAATTGTAAATTGGTTCATCCTGCCGAAAAATGTACAGTAATAAATGGCGATCATCGGCCGCGTATCATTACAAATTAGAGGGCTGACCTCCGCAGAGCGCGGCAGATTCCTTATCCACAAATTATTCGCTCGTCTCGTAGTTTGATTGCGGTGCGCATATGGTATTATGGTAGGGTTGCCATGGTGATGAGTAATGTAACGTATTACGAAATGTAAAGTATTACGAAAGCATTTTTACAGGAAAGCTTTAATTACATGTTGTATTCCACGACCGTAACTAATGACCTAAATACATACAAATAACTCAAATTAAATTCAAAATATTGATTTAAACTAGAATTTATTTTAATTAAAAAATATGTTCTTTCTAAATAATAAATATGGCTTGCCGTGGCAATAATGCTGAGTGGGGACCAATTTGGTCATTACATTACATTCATTTTCTTTTTGGTTTGCTTAATTTTAGTTTAAATTTTCACTATATTGTATTGTAATATGTGCCAAATAAATATTTCTTCTTCTTCTTAAACAACCGTTCAAACGAAACGACAAACATTACATTTACATACCTTTTTAAGTAGCTTAAACTATCAAAACTAGGAATATTATTTTCTCAAATATATAGCTAGCTACGTGCATATAAGAAACTTTATTTTTTTTAACCTTAAGCTCAGGCCAGCCCTACGGATTTCGGGCGCAGGCTGCCGCGGTAGCCCGCAGCGCCGCCACTTACGCGTAATTGCAGCGCGACGCCGAAACGCCGCCCATGCCCTCGCTGCCAGCTGAGATACCCTGAACAAAGACAAGGATCTCTAGCTGATCAGAGACCATATCACGATCTCGCTTACAGCTCAACAGAAGTACTTCTAATCATAGTTCCGTTCTAAATTTTTGAAATAAGAACGATGCCAGCAAGAGGAAAGCAAGATCGCATCACGATCTCGCTTACAGCTCAACAGAATTACTTCTAATCATTGTTCTAAATTTTTGAAATAAGAACGGTGCCAGCAAGCGGGAAGCAACATCGCTATACGGCCTCAGGCTGTTACGAGTAGGTACAAGTCGCAAAAATACGAGCTTTTCACGACTAATGTTCTAGCTTAATACGCTGCTATTTGGTGTTCCTAATTGAAACAGCTGGCTCAACGTTATAAACGTCGATTGTATTTAGTAAAAATATTGAAGTATTCGTAAGTAGCTATTTTTAACAATTTTTTAAGGGTTGACGACACCAACTGCAACTAATCAATTGTAAAACCTCAAAAAAACTATCTGCTCTAATGACAACATTTTTTGAAATAGGAATCGAAGTCAGTGGTCTTAATTTTTACTTGTCCTTGTCCTTGTTAAAACTTTTTGTACTTATGGTTCATTCCAACGAATGAGTAGACAGTCATTTGTAATTAAAATATATTTAATTAGACCTAGGAAATAATTTACGTGTAACATATACTTATTTCATATGTTTTTCTCGTGCATTTTTTAATAATTCGGCAACTTTGTTTTGTTGTAGCGGGAGAAGCAGCAATGTCAATGAACTACGCAGCTACGCTACGACATCGCTCATCAACATGACTGAACATTGATTTGTTGTATGTCTTGAAAGTTTTGGAGGTAAGTACAGAAAACAGCACATCCCCCACTTTGAGCATGAGACCGCCTCTATTTTGTTAGCAATAAAAAATATTTTCGCAATTGACATGGGCAGACTGACGTGCTGTCGAGCGTACCTGTGTTCTTTAAAAATGATTAATGTTTTTTTATTTAACTATTCTGCTAGAGTTTACTTACTTAATTTACGTTTTACTAGTCGCAGACTGTAGTATTTGGTAGTGATAATTAAATTGAATGTACAAAATGCAGTCACATTCAGAAGCATCAATCAATATCTACATTAATTTAGGCAAGACGGCTAGCTGCGAGTATCCTTAGCAGATTTTGAATGGGGAGGGTTTTGTGTCTTGTTAGTTTCTGGTTTGCATTTTCGTTTGTGACATATTATTCGGCGCAATTAAATTTGTTTTAGGCGGTTTCTCTTATATATTTTTACACAACACCATTGACCTAGTTGTTATACCTATTAGTTTGAGTTGCTTTCAAATTTTATTTAAAAAAATGATATATTTTTTCTTACGCATCCGTTTCAAACAACAATCTGACCAAAATGATACAGTTAGAATTATAATTTAATATCGATGCTCTGTATTTTTAACTTATTTTTAATTTACGATAAATAACTATCGGTTTTCGCGCATGCCATGCGTTTTATAATCGTATGCAAAATATTTTCATACGCTCGGTCGCAACGATTTGCGTAATTTGGCTGCGCAGTCAGCTGGCCGCCGACCACTGCCATAAACTAAACCCTGCCTAATCACTATATACATTCTAATTGATCTGGTTTACCTTCATTCGGTAGCAGGTAGGCAGAATTTATTCACGACTTGAGGGCTAAAGAAAGGTTTAATAGGATATCTCTCGACGACCACTTGGTGCAGTGGTCCACAGGTCGGACTTCTAAAACCAAGGGTCGCGGGTTCAATCCCCGCACAGTACAAACATAAGTGTGCATGAACATGTGTGTTTGTACTGGTCTGGGTGTTTTCTGTGTATAATATGTTTTTGTTTACAAAACAAAATGTATTTTAGTATGTTTATCCGTTGTCTAGTACCCATAACACAAGTCTCGTAGCTTAATTTGGGACTAGACAATTGGTGTAATTGTTGTGAAATATTTATTTATTTATTTATCATTTATTTAAATGTAGATGAAAAAAAATTGACTCAAGGAGTAATTTCTAATTGATGGACGGAATAAATTCTAATTACTTACTTTTTTGTTTAATGTACTTTCCTAGTAAGATCATAACGGTATTGTATTTATTTTACTGCTCTGTGAAAAATGAAGTATATTTACAAATGCAGAGCGCATCTCTTATAGTTCGCGATGCAGGCTGCGTCCACCTCAACGTCGCGACGCGCGCGCAGGTTATAAGTATGCCTGGTGCGGCGCGGGAGCCAGGAATTCTCACAATATTATGTCCACCACACTATAATGATTTGTGTACGCTGACTAATAATAGAATTACGTAGTAGGAATATCTTGATGCAGCGTCCGAGTTGAATTTGAATTTGTTAAATAACCGTGACTAATTCAGTCGTCGAACCACACCGCTTTACCAACTAACTCAATTATTTTAACTGTTTTTTAATTTAACGAAAATAATGAGCAAAATTGCAAACAGTTTCAGGAAGCAGGCTTCGCGAACGCACGATCTTTGTGACGAGAGACATGAACGCAAGTATCAAAAGCTGTATAACCGTCAACATCACGTTTGTAAGCGGCGAGTACCTACTAGTGACGCGCAAGAAGTACAGTCGGCGACAATTTTTGAGCGCACTGTTATCAACCTCTCTGATGAAATACTTGACGAACCAACGAAAAGTGTATTGGCAAAAGGGAATGATTTTGCTTTAACACCACAGCGGATTCCTTATGAAGAAATAGTATGTAGTGTCGAACAGTCTATTTTGCGCAATAAAATCCCATCCACTGATGCCGAAATTTTAAGACAGGACTTGGCAGTTATATTGCGTAAGTCGAGACTACCAAAGAGTAATGTCACTGCAGAAGAGCGTCTAGCACTAAAGAGCCTGCGGTACAATGAAAATATTTTAGTGCTTAAGGCCGACAAGGGAAACGCCACTGTAGTGATGAATACTGAAGACTATTTAAACAAAATGAGGAGTTTGTTGTCTGACACCAGTGTATATAAACCTGTTCCATACAATCCCACAGCCAGAGTAACACGACGCATCCGTTCCATGATTCACGAGCACATGAACATCTTCACAGAGGATGAGTACAATCATCTACACAAGCCTAAAGCCGTTCAACCACCCAAACTTTATGGATTGCCGAAGATTCACAAAAGCAACATTCCATTGAGACCTATCGTAAGTCAAATTGACTCCCCAACTTACGACCTTGCAAAGCATGTTGCTGGAGTGCTGCAACCATTGGTTGGAAAATCACCGTCCTTTGTAAAAGATTCATACCATTTCATAGAAATTCTGAAGGCCATAACCTTAGAGCCTGGTGACGTAATGGTGAGTTTTGACGTTGAGTCACTTTTTACTAATGTCCCCCTAAAGGATTGCCTTGAAGTGATTAATGGTAAACTTTGTGAATACGATCTACCGAAGGAATATATTGTTTTGATTGAAAATTGTTTAGACGGTAATTACCTTTTATTCAGAGAACAGTATTACCTCCAGATTGACGGCGTTGCCATGGGTAGTCCTATTGCACCTGTGATTGCCAACATCTGGATGGAGCATTTTGAACAAACCGCATTAGCCAGTGGACCTGTTACTGTTAAACTCTGGAAGAGGTACGTTGATGATGTTTTTTGCATCATTAATGGTGGTCAGCAGGAAGTCGAACAATATTTGCAACATTTGAATTCCATACACACAAAAACAAAGTTTACTTATGAAATGGAAAGGAATAGAACCTTGTCATTCCTGGATGTGCAGGTCAAAGTGAAGACTGATGGAACGTTGGCACACTCTGTATATAGAAAACCTACGCACACTGACCGTTATCTGCACGCCTCTTCTCATCACCATCCTCGGCAGTTACAATCCGTTTCGACCTCGCTTACAAACAGAGCGCACAGACTGTGTGACCCTGAGCACCTGGGGGCAGAGTTAACCCATGTTCAGGAGGTACTTAATCGTAACGGATATACTACGTCAGGACTAAGAAGAAGGCGGAAAGGGAAGGAAAAGGAAAAACGACCTGATGTCAGTCGCCTTGCAACGTTCTTGCCTTATATTAAAGGAGTAACGGATAAAATTGGAACAGTCCTCAGAAACTACTCCATTAAAACTGTATATACTCCGTTATCCAAAGTGTCAAGATTTCTGCGGTCGCCAAAGGACGTCGTGCCCTTTCAAACTCCTGGTGTCTACAAGATTGATTGCAGTTGTGGTAGTTCTTACATCGGACAAACTAAGCGAACAATAGCTGAAAGAGTGAAAGAACATATCGCAGCTGTAAAAAATCGGCAGGTGAATAAATCCGCGGTTGCTGAACATTTACTGGAGGAAGGTGCTAATCACTGGATGGAACTGCACGACCCAAAAATCCTCTCCACCGATCGTTATTACTATCCTAGGATAGTACGTGAAGCGATTGAAATCAAGAAATACAAAAATTTCAATCGGGACGACGGATTTAAATTGTCATCAGCGTGGAATCCAGTGATAAATAAGTGCAAACCGCGATTTTTACCTAAAAAGACACAAATTGATACCGTCAGTGCTGTTTGTCGCGGTGACTGTACTAACATTTTTAATAATGAAAGTGTGAGGGTGGATCTGGAAACTGCGGCCGCCCCGAGCAGACGACGCCGCGCGCCACCAGTCAGCTCGTGACCACGGCTGTGTGCAATCCAGCCGAAACGTCGAGCAGTGAGTACCTAAATACTCATTAAATAGTTCGCGTTTAGACCCGATAACCGACAGTTAGCACATTTGTGTTCTTGCCCTTGATTTATGTAGCAAACTTTACTTTGTCGCGATACAGTGAAATGAAACACTCTTAATGGATTATTTCAGGACGCTATTTGCGTTTCAATGACTTGGGGTTTCGGAAATTTCTAAGAGTATTTAATCTTTTATTTAATACAGATTTTTTTTATTAAAATACATAAACAAAAGTAAAAGCCGTCATTTAGGTATAGGTTTCTGTTCCGTATCTCAAAGTGATAATAACGAATTCCTTTTAGGTTGTTCCATCGATCTGTTTTGCCTGTCAAACCCTTAAATGCTCAGATACTTTTTTTAAACTATTGTTCACAAGAGATGTAATATAATAAGCAAATTGACTCATGAAACCTATCAAATATGTTATCTTCTGACTGCAATGCCTCAGGTAGTACCGGAATTGATTTTTCAGGCACATTATACTTAAATAGTACTCATATGACCCCATGGCAACAGATGTTAATCAGGGCCAAGAACGGCGTTGCCGAGGTCGGGTCGCGTCGCGCGCCGAATCAATTTCGCGAGCCGCGGGCGCCGCGCCCTGCGCCCGCGCCGCCGCCGCACACGACGATCCGTAGTGCTTGACATGTGCATCGGTCAACTGGGGTGTGGGTACTACACTCGCGAGCAACTAAATCTCTAACCAAAATGCTTACGCTACCACATTTAGATGTCTTTTTTGTAAAATATTAATTTTATGCATAAAATTTATGAATGGTTTAAAACTCTAAGATGAAACTTTGGTTTAACACTTATATCAAAAGATTATTTACTGTATTTTCTTTCCCACAGTGATAAATCATCGTAATGAAAAAAGCAATAATAGATAGATTGATAGATTATCACTTTATTGTACAAGACAAAGCAAAAATTACAGACAAGTTTAACAAAGAAGATATACAATTTAGGCGGTCTTATCGCTTGTAGCAATCTCTTCCAGACAACCTTCTTAATTTCAATACTCACCAGTTACGCTCGCAACACCCCCTATAAAAGTCACCCCATCAAGGTCAACCTTATCAGTCGCTTATCACAAGTTGACATGTAAGCATCTCCGCATATTGTATCCAGTGTTTTAGCGTCACTATGGACACCACACCCGAAGAAGCTGCTCAAGTTGTTGCTCTTTTGCAGCAAGGACTGAGTCAGCGTACAGTTGCCTTTCACATTTATTTGAGCCAGTCTACTGTATTTAGAGTCTTAAGAAGATTCCAGAAGACCGGTGACTTTAGTCACACACCAAGAATTGGCCGCCACCGGTCTACGTCAGGCAGAGATGGCCGATTCATTGTCTCCACTTTATTGTGAAATTGACACCTCACTAGTGTTGATGTTCACCAGGAGATGAGACGTGTTCGAGAGGTGTCTGTCAGTGAGTGGAAAGTAAGAAGACATCAGGCTTGAAATTGACTGCAGCCCGCCAGGAAGAACGACTTCAATTTGCTTGAGATCATTTCGATTGGAGCGTTGACGAATGGCGGTTCGTATTACTTACCGATGAGTGCACAATGTGTCTGCATGGCACTGACAGGAGAAGAAGAGACTCCAGACGTCCGGAGGAACGATTTGCATAGAGTTGTTTTGCTGAAACAGTGGTTTACAACAATGCCATCAATGTCAAATCAATACCGAAGTGGGCCGGAATTTCCTAGGAATTTAAAACCGACCTTGTTTTCGTGGCTGGGAAGACAGAGGAATGCACCAATATCTGTCCGCTACATTACCGACATTCTCCTGGAACACGTTGTGATGAATGATTTGTTGGCGAAGACTTCGTTTTGATGACAATCATACGTTGCGTGTTAGGTACTTTACTACTTTTTGGACGAAGTGGGAATACGAGCGATGGACTGGCCTGCGCTGAGCCCGGGCATGAATTCCATTTGGACACTTATGGGATTAGCTCAAGAGAAGATTCCAAGCCAGAAATCCAGCCCCTTCGATCGTGGAGCGGTTGAAGGCGGCGTTATTGAAAGAGTGGGTTATTCCTCAAGAGACGGTGAAGAAGCTTGTTTGTTCAATGAAGAACCGACTGCTTACTGAAATTGGTACTAGGGAGGGAAATTTAATAAATTTAGTTTTATATTTTTCAATAAAAAAAATTGTAAAATTACCAATAGATTTCGCGTTTTCCTAAATCCCCGTTTTACCACTGTCATGGTTGATAATGTATAAAAGAAACTCGTATTAAATATGGACAATTATGATATTGATTTAAGGCTGGAGAGACACGCTTTCCGATGATGTATGATTAAAGTTCGATGATTTTTGTTTAAAACAAAAATCACAATTATATAGCGCTAGCACACTGAGTCGATTTGGTGGCTTGCGAGCGTAGTACGCGGTTCTATGTGAAAAGATTATAAACCGTTCATAATATAACATTATTCAAATGGAAACAAAATCACGTTACATTGCTATGATCCCAAAGTAATTAACTAAAGCACTATGTAACGAAAGTCAGCGTCCATCCTAACAGTGAAGAAGGTAAAAAAAAAAACAAACACTCAAATCCTACTACAAACACCAAGACCCTTGACAAGATATGTAGAAAAGTTACTTGTACATTGTCCCCATTCGGGAATAAAACCCGGAACCTTAGAGAGCCAGCCAGCCAGCACGCCACAACAATAAGTTCTGGTTTACCACCGCTCGCATTTCAGGAAGTCCCTCCGAGAAGTGACCAAGACGTAACGTATTATTAGGGTCCCTATAAGTTCTTAAAGACGTTAGCGCGTCGAAAGTTGTTCTATGACCGACTCAAGGAAATAAGTGCCGTAATGTAGCTTGATTGTCAGGTCAAAAAAATATATTAAACCTAAGGAAAATGTTTCGTACCTTACCAGCAAAAAATATCTAAGATTTTCTTCTAACAGAATTACAGAGCAAATGGATTGCGCTGTAAGTATTAAAGTCCGTATTTGGACGCGGCCGCGAGATCATTATTGCAATCACGCCCGGCGTCGCGGCTATTTCGCGTCTGATTCTTTTTACCATTTGCTTGTTTTCTTCTTTAGTCTCCGAGGTAGGTATACTTGTTAAATAAGTACTTTCATAAAAGAAAACTACTAAAATTATCCCAAGAATCGCTTTATATGATTTCCACGATGTTGATTGTTGCATTTGTCTTCGCCCGAAATAGAAAAATTCCGATCCTCGTCTCAAAGCTCCCCAGAATAAACAGCGGAAGAAGGCAACTTTGGCTAGGATCTTTTTAAAAGGTCGGTTCTAAATATTGATTTAAAGTTACGTGTGGATATCTAAGCCTGATCGGGTGGAAATACTTATTTATTTTCCCTTTCGTTCAATAACAGTTCACAGCTCCATAGCTGTAACATTGTATGGCCAAAATAAAGAATAGCAGCTTCTGAGTGCATCAAAAATAGTTTAGAGCAGTTATCACGCGCAATAAGTATAGCGTTCGAGCGCAGTTGACGTGTCGCGATGGCGTGCGCGCGCGCCGCCCGGGGGAGGGGCCTGCGCCGCCCCCGCCCTCGCCCTCCAACTAGCTTTAGACAACTCACCTGTAAGCTGCTCACTCACATGATTGTTCTGTATGAAAGGCTCTAATTGCTGCTGCAAAAATATCTAGTAATTTGAAGAATGGTAAGATTTCGTTATTCATCATTTCTAAAAGTTCAATTTATATGAAAGTTCAGAACTTGAACTATCCAAAAATAAGCTAACAATAGCACCCCTGTGCTGTTGGCAATCTTATTTTCATGAATCTTCACGATTGAGCAACTTCTTGGACTTACACTTACTACTAACTAAAGCTTAAACAGTTACCAAACTTCTTTCATGAAAAAAAAAAACAATTATGTCATTTAAGGTGTCTTCAGCTCATTTCACGAGCTGTCAATTGAGAGTGCTATTATCTCGCGTCAGCCAAAGCATACATAAAGCTATAACGACTTCTTACACACTATGTATGAGAGGTCCTCCAGTGCCCTAGTAAGGCGAGTTGCTCCCGAGACAATCTGCCAGCGAACTAATCTATTCACTATTATAAAGTCAATTGGGAGATGTTTCTGTTAAATGTAAAATTTTGAAAATATTTATTTAATCGCCATTATGCCAGGCATTTTGACGACCACTTTGGTGTAATGGTCAAGAAGTCGAATATTAACCAATAGGTCGCGGGTTCGATCCCCGCACTGTACAAACATTTGTGTTCATGAACATGTCTG
Source organism: Pyrausta despicata (assembly GCA_963921415.1). NCBI lineage: Eukaryota > Metazoa > Arthropoda > Insecta > Lepidoptera > Crambidae > Pyrausta > Pyrausta despicata. The sequence goes on from OY992849.1 coordinate 17,387,003, forward strand.
GGCGTTAAATGTATTTATTTAAGTTTATTTGTAATACCACTGTTGATTCTGATATGTGTAACACAAGTGCTTTAGCTACTTACCACGGAGTCAGATCAATGTATGTTATGTTGTTGTATATTTATTTCTGTTACCCAATAGTATATTGGTTCTTGTAGGCTTCATAGGCTTTATAAAAATGTATCCTGCCAGTGAATACTACCTACCACGCTCTTTGTGCTACCACGGAAAAAATCATAGCTAACTTTTCGCTGAAACTCAATATTTTAAACCCATTTATTTATTAAATTAAGTCATTAAACAAAAAAGGACAGCCGTGGGTCTATTGGACCGTATGATATAAATGTTTGCTATTTGTAACAATAATAAAGTCTTTTTTCCATAGCTTTCTTCTTCTTAACAAATACGACACATGTGTTAATTTTTCCACCTAGATCCAAGTATGAATTTCATTATTAGTAAATTTTCATCTTTCCCTTTTTTACCAGAAAGGAACCCCTTATCTTTAATAGTCATACGTGGCGAGATCAAAATTTGTAAAACAACTTTGGTCGTTTGGACCCATAATTACACAGATCCGGTTTAAAATACGAGCCGATTGGGTAGTTATTACTAAACGTGTCGCAGAGACACTACCAGCGAATAACCATTTTTTAGAACCTGTATTACAGGGCCAGCCTTATAAGAAACTGCTAGATTGGACAACTGAGTATTTTTAGGTACGCGTATTTTTCTACAGTCAAGTAATCTTCTCTATCTCTATATATATAAAATTCTCGTGTCACAATGTTTGTTCCCATACTCCTCCGAAACGGCTTGACCGATTCTAATGAAATGTTGTGAGCATATTCAGTAGGTCTGAGAATCGGCTAACATCTATTTTTCATACCCCTTAGTAATAAGGGTTGTCCACAATAATTTATATGGCAAAACAACGTTTGCCGGGTCAGCTAGTTGTTTTATAAAAATGTTCGATATTGGGTATACTTAATATTTTATTTTATTTATTTATTAGGGTACAGTCACAGCAGGCAAACTTATTCTCATTATAAGAGCTTACACACTAAATGCTAATACTAGTCTGACTGCCAATTAAAGCTATACACAACATTTTTGAAGAACTTAAAAAATATATCTAAGAACAAAAATTTAAATTTACATTGCAAAAATATAAGCTACACAAATTTTATTCTTTTCTTGAAACTCTCTAGAGTACACTGAAACATGTCTGTGTGAACGTATGAAACATGTGTGTGGGTATCTTTTTCTACTCTCTAAAATTATCATTTATTGTTTTCTAACTTAACTAGATACCTTCCGGAAAACCAAAGTCCAGTTAACTGAATGCATTCATCTCATAGATAATATCATCCTTATCTTTGCAGTTTTGAGTATCCAATAATACGGTAGATGACACCACCAATCGTTGACGTACTTTTTATCAACTGTCAAAACGCTTTTCTTAATAGAGTTTGTATGGGAATAACACACTCTGACGTCATCGCGTGCAATGCCGACTGAGTGACTAATTATCATTTGAATTCCAATTAAAAATCAAATAATACGAACTGCAGAAAAATATTAGTGTAAAGGCATCTGAAATTATGAATTATTTTAGAGAAAATCAGTTTTTGAATATTTCTTTCATAGTGGAAACAAGCCTATTGGTAGTGTATAATTTGTAGAGTACATTTGTTTCCTACCTATGGTTTGTTGTTAAGGAGTCAGTTATGTGGGCAAACCAGAATCAATCTAAGTGTAGCGATCGGTCCGCACCCGACATAATCGCTGGAAATTACTTTAACATCGACAACAAATACTACTGTCAGAGGCAATACCTACTGCCAATACCTCTACATCAGTTGAAAGTTGTTTAGGATTTACTGCCTCGTAGATTGGACAATATTAAGTCCTTATTGTTTTTGATTGTCTGTAGATTTATCAACCAGGTTTGCTGGACCAACAGTTCGACGTCTTGACATACTTCACATACTAGGCTACTTTCAGATATACATTCAGATATCACATCTTAGCTTAGAGCGTTAATTAGGGATAACTCTACTAGGTTTATTAAATCAGCTAGCTATTTCGTTACCAATATCAAAAATAACACTATCCTTTAGTCTGCGTAATATATGAGACTGACCCAAAAGATTTGATTCGAATGATTAATCACCTATCCATACTTCCATACTGATATTATAAATGCATAACCCTCCTTTTGCTTGCCATAAGAATAATAAATTAAAAAAAGTGGTATACGACCACGGCTTTATCCTTAAAACATTTCTCTATCAATATTATAAATTGAAAATATATTAAAATATAATAATATGTGTAAGTTAGTTTATTTAATAACGGTAAATATTTAATAGTTTGTACATACTAAGTAATTTCATTGGAGAGTGTTTTCTTGTTTCGTACTTTTTAGAGCGTGTTTTTAAGTAGTCGGGTGTTAGTTTTTAAACTTTATTTTTTACCGCGGGAAAATGACACATGCCTATGGAAAAAAATACTTTCCGGGGAATCTGATCGCTTTCACTCCTAAATTACCAAAGATTTGAATTATGTTTGGATAAAATTGGTATTTCGGGAGAACAACGCATTCCAAAATAAATACCTGATGCGGACTAAGTCGCGGGTAAAAGCGAGTGATAGATGAATTGACGTAATTTTCTCCCGCCGCCAAAGTACGCATTCGATTCAGTTCCACGTTCTAGCGACATCTGAGCAAATTGCTCACCGTCCCGGTTGCGATATGAGTGCAATATGTCCACGGGGCCGGTCCGGACTCCGCGCGGCGAAACGGCAATTATCTACATTCATCTCCGTAATCGTCGCCGCGAGAGGGCGTGGTCGACACGGCCCGATCAACGCTTCCCAATTGGAAACGGCGACCGACTATGGAATTTTCGTGTCTAAAATAAGAATTTATTTTTGTTTTAAAAAGATTCTTCTTGAGAAGATAGACAAAATAATTAATTTAATCAACCTGTCATTATGTAAAGATAAAAACATTATTATTATTTGATGCTCATCGATACCACAGAAATTTATTTTATTTTTATGCATTGTGCTATTCAGACATTTGGTCCTACTCACACCCGATATTAAGTGTTGATAAGACAAAGGTTGAATACCACAACGCCCAGAATCCTGAAGGACACTGACTATCTTATCTATAACTGCCGAAACACTGAAAGCATCATTGTTATGGCGCTATACATGCAAAAGATGGTGTTAATTGGCCAGCTGCTATCTGTTGCAGTCCTGCCATGGGAACCGCTGCTGCAAAAAGCCGTAGCCACTTAGCATACAGTCTTCTCTGGATCCTTCTGTAATACATACTCTGCCAAACCTGTAACTCTGACCCGACTGCCTCGATGGTGTAGTGGCAAAGTTTCTGCCTTACATGCGAGAGATCCTGGGTTCGTATCCCAGGCCGAGCCTAAATTGTTTCTGAGATTTTCTGTCATGAATTTCTCAAAAACAGCTCGGAGTCAGGAAGTTGGCGGTGTTACACCTCCGTGCTTCGGAAAGCACGTTAAGCCGTCTGCGCCTGATCTCTCTCCGATTATAACGGATTACCGTGATGGAACAGTGTGTACACCTGTGTATTGCGCTCACACTTGTGCACTATAATATCGATGGCAGCAAAGTAGACGCGGACATCTGCAATTTTAGCGAAAGTATTTTTTTATTAAAAAACGCCTTAAATAAACCTTTCCTTTAAGTATGTATTAAAATTATTTTGTTTTTCCAAATAATAGGCGAGATCAAGCACGTAAATGAATACATCTACCCTTAAATTCAAAAACTGATCGTAGAAGAAACGGACATTTGAATTTACCCGCCATTACGTCGCAACTTTAACGGGTGATTCGAACGTCATCAAAGACATCTGACACTTGTCTCATTGTAAGATGTAACGGTTGTGTTCTCGCGCCATTTTATTGAATTAATATAGTTTATCACGTTCTACACTAGATAATTCTTTAAAAGGTGGTTTATTTATAAAAATGAATGTTTCAAGGAATAAATTACTGTTAAATATGGCCCAAAAAGGGTTACAGAAAGAAATCAATGAAATTTCGGATTTGGCAAATTTAAAGGAAACACTTCAAAATGCCAACCCAGGTGAGTACATGGGATGTCTTATGTTATAAACTAGTGTATGAGATTTAAATATTAAGCCTAATATGTGATATGTTAGCATTATGAATAAAATTGATTTGAGGTCATGGTGAGAAGTAAATACGGACATCTGCTACTTGTCCGTTTATACGTCGTACTTTTATAAATTTCTTTGTTTACTGTACACGAAAAAGTTAACTTATATGGAAAATTGAGAGTTATGTAATGTTACATAAAAAAGGTATGCGTCAAACGCTTTCATGTAAGTTTACTTTTAACATTTTTATGTCTGTGTTATTTATACATACAAAAATAAAATATACTATTTTTAGATTCGGGTCCTGAAAATGACTTGATTCAGCCAAGTGATTTGCAAATAGACGTAGATGAAAATTTACGAATAGAATCCTTTGACAAGAGCTGCTGCAGCAGGAAAGTCAAGTTTGTAAAAACTACTCTTATTTTTTTATATATAAGTGGAATGGTTTTGGCTACATTAATTTAATGCTTACAGCTTAACGCATCTGGGAAATAAGACACTAGAACAGATTTTTGTTGATGATGACATACAAAATACTTTTTTAACTATAACGACCTCTGCTGAAATACATAGCCCGCATGTTAGTCCAGCTAAATCAATTGTTTGCTCTCCATCACGCTCGAACACACCAATGCCTCCTGATATGATTCCATTTGGAACAGAATTACTTGGACTGGATCCTATTTCTGAAGACAATATTGTAAGTTCATTTAGCCAACAACCTACTTCGTCGTCCATTTTCGGCACTGATACTAGTGCAACGTCATCAGCAAGTGGCGCTTCCAGTGAATGCTCTCTTCACCTTCGTCATCAGTGATTTCTGGGAGAAAACGACGTAAATTTACGATTGACGTTACGAAAAAAGAAGGAAATGCAGAAAAGAAAACTTCCTACCTGTACAATGCAGTGAAAATGTCAGTACTGTAAAGGTTTGTAAAGTTATGTTTAAAAACACTCTTTGTATTAGCAACCAGTTTATTCAAAGCGCAATGGATAAAACAACAGGCTGTTGTGCAGAAGATTGACAAGGTCTGCATGGCAACCAAGTGAAATTGCTGACTGAAAACGTTATCAAAAGCGTATGTGATCATGTGAAAAGTTATCAGCCAGTAGAATCTCATTACACTCGCAAGGACACTAATAAACTGTACTTAGAAAACTCTTTAAATTTTAGCATTATGTTAAAAATGTACAAAACATGGGCTGCTGATAATGACATCACAGAAGTTGTCCAGACATTGAGGCAGTACAGGGATGTAGTTAATTCCCACATGAATATAGGCTTTTTCATTCCAAAGAAGGATCAATGCGATTAGTGCACTGCGAATAAAAATAAACCGCTTTTATAAATACGATTTGGATGAGGGATCAGCCATGTGTATTAAATAATAAATAATAATAAATATTTCACAACAATCACACCAATTCTCTAGTCCCAAATTAAGCTTCGGGGCTTGTGTTATGGGTACTAGACAACGGATAAACATACTTAAATACTTTTTTTGTAAATAAATACATATTATACATAGAAAACACCCAGACCAGTACAAACACACATATTCATGCACACTTATGCTTGTACTGTGCGGGGATCGAACCCGCGACCCTTGGTTTTAGAAGTCCGACTTGTGGACCACTGCACCAAGCGGTCGTCTATTGACTGTTCTAAGAGTCCAAGCAGACGGGCTTTGCAAGTCATTACACTAGATAAAGTTTATGGTGAAACATTACCTATTACTACAGCTAAATACAAGGATTTAATATCGTTGTGTCAAAAGAATTTAATACCTCTAAAATATCACGAATTTTATAAGAATATAAAGCACACAAGTGCCATGTTAGAATCAGAAGGTGTTGATGACGCTGAATGTGAATAACAAGTAATTTTCTTTTATCATGTTTTGTTCTGCTAATAGGAGCAGTTATATGTGTTATTGATTATTTGGAGTTAAATAGCACGTTTTTAGTTTTATAGCTGATTTGTATTGATGCATAATTATGTTCCTTATTTCTAAATCATGGAGAGATCATCAAGACTGAAGAATGTTCAAAAACAAAATCTTTCACTAATTTCAAATAAATAAAACATTCCAAATTATTGCATTTTAATTTAAATATAACATACCTATTACGTGGTTAAAAAAAACTTATTAATTGAGGTCTACTGGTAGATAACCCATTCAAAAATATGATAGTTTATGTGAAGTAAATAAGGACAACTACAAAAATTACCATAAAAAGGGGGGAAAAAGTTTTGTACGCTTCTTAAATTACATTGCATTCTCCTGAAAAGTTTGCAAATATATGATTGTCCTTATTTTATAAGATATTTTATATACAACTATTAGTTTTCCCATCACAGCGTATAAACAGATATGTGGTAGATGTCTTCTTATACGCCAATGTTTATAAGGAGTAAAAAAAGACATCTGCGTTATTTCAGTAAAAAAACAATATAAAGTTAAAATCTGCTACACAATTAATAAAGAATGTTATTTTAATGATTTGTTCCAAGTTTCAGGTTAATCGGTCAATAATACTTAAAATGGTTACAATGTTTTACTAAATGTGCCCTCCTGTAAAGTTGTGATTTTGTAGATGTCTTTTTTTACTTTGCTACCATCGATATCTCCTGCGTAGTTGGCTGATCTCTGTTGCGATTGGCCGCTGTGGTCGAAATCGGCCAGGAAGACTATTATAATTCTGACCTACACTTTGGTCGTAATCAGAGATCGCTCAGTCTCTCGAAGGCGAGACCGTCGGTCACCAAATGAAGGCGCTAACTCAATACATATTGGGACATTAATTCCTGTGTCTGCATTAATAGTCCCTCCAGCGCGAGCGGGCGACGCGGTGAGCGACCAACGAACTCTTGACTTGTTCGCGGATATTACGTGATTAATCAATAACATATAGTAAAAAGTAACAGCTGTATAAAGTTGGTTTGAAAAGAAGAATTGGTACAGGCAGGGATAGCTCTGTCTACATTGAAAATGAAACTGAAAGAGTCAAGAGAGAAGTAAGTGTTTAAGGGCAGAGACTTGTTCATTGACTCTCATGAGTTTAACAAAAGCACTACAAACTGATAGCTTTGGTACTTTTCAATTTACTTTTCAATTTTCAATTCTTCTAAACATCACACTCTACCACTGCGCGAAAGAAGAAATATTGCAGATATAGTGCTACTTTTTAAAATAGCTCAATCAAAAATAGATTCGCCTCACCTCCCTTTCATTAATAAATCTCAGAGTACCGCACAGAACCCTGAGGAGGTCTGCGACTCTTTTCATCCCACAACTCCTATTTCATTAGAGCTCCTAGCGTGTTCAATGCATTGGCAGATGACCTCGAACTAGACTCATTTAACACTAGTGTTACTAGCCTCAAAAAGCGTTTATCAAAAAGATGGTTTGACGCGGTGCACTGACTGGATAGAGCACTACTATTTTTAACTAAGCGTAATAATGTTCAACTCTATTAATTGTTTTTATTTTTCAAAAGCTACTTTAAAATGTATAGAAGTCGTACTCAGAATTTACATGTGGAAACACGTTAATGGTTTTAAAAAAGTCTAGCGAGTAATTTAGTTAATTTATTGTCTTAGGATACTGTAGTGTTTTCCTAATAAAATCAACATGAGAAAAAAGGATAAGCCATACGAGTAAGTGATATTAACATAAACCAACTTGAAAATTATAAAACAAGGCTTGAGACCATTCAGATGATTTAGGCGAGTCAACCATGGTAGGCGAGTCAAGAAAATATCTTACGCTAATTCGCATCCTACAATTTAATCACACTAATTGCCGACAGTTTAACGCATCTATATTTTTTTCCAAAGAAATCTCAATTACGTCCTGTGCAGGACAACACACATTTGTATGTGTGAATAATATTATAATGTATTTTTCGCATACACATGTAGGTTTACCGTAATTACAAACTTCATATCTTCCCGTCGCCATAATAGACGCAATTACGAAGATAACATTTTTTTTTTAATCAATATGGGTTCGCTCTTCATCATTCTCCCTCTAGGAGGTAAAGAAGATGTCGACGATACGACATACTGTCGCAATTAATGTAATCGCTCTCTATACTGAAGTTCCAAGAATTTTTCTTGACTAGTTTTCTTTATTTTTATTGCAAGATTACGCAAAGAAAATAAACTAGTTCCTGTTATGATAATATGCCAGAGTATACGAAAATGTCCCACATACTAATAGTGCTAAGGTGCTTACGAATATGTGTAAGTATTTTATCATACATAGGGATAAATAAATAAAAAATATGATTCATGTCAGTTAAAACAAAAAGTTAAGACCCCAAAAATATTCGATGAATATTATGCCATTTGTGACTTTCATCGCGAAATAAAGTTTCTACGGATAGGTAGCTACATACTTTCTACCCTGTCCCTTTGAACAAACTAAAAGTCACTCGTTCATTGACTGGTTCATTATTGGTTACGGAAAAACGTTTTAAGCAATACATCCCTTATAACACTTACAAATAGAAACTCCCAATCTTATAATCCAAATTCCAGTTGAATTCCGTTCTTGATTTTTATTTTCCGATGTTCATATCGGTCCCATCATAACTAAAGTTATTACTTTTAAATTAAAAATATGTTTGTCAGGCCTTATTCGAGCAGTGAGACATTTCATTTGTGCGCGCGCATGTTGCCTCTAAGGCTCTAATTGCGGAGCTATTAGGATCACCGGCCGCCGGCCATTACCAACGATCATCTCATATTTTGCTGGAATCCTCGCTCGCCGTACACGGCTACTGTATCATCGCTTATGAGTCTCTGTCAAATTCCTTTGCAACCCAAAACTCACTTGATTCAGCCTTGGGACCTGCAAACTACAGTTCAAAATCCGTTACGGCTACGTGGAGTTTCGACGTTGCAGCGCGATCCTCGTGGAAGTTAAACGTAGAGTTTATTTCATAAGAATATAATTAGTGGGTGGAGTTCAATCAAATAGTTGTTGTTGTGGCTCCCGGGCTCGACGGCGAAAATAAATCGACCCGCGCGTCGATTCCACATTCGGCCTGCGTGCGCGCAGACCTCTTCTTATTGCCTTAAGTCTTTGATTCACAAAAATTATACGGCGACACAAAAACTACAATGGTGAATAAACTTTTGCGTAATTAGGTAAAGGCCTGAGGCGCATCACGTGCTGTTTTTTTCAATGTTCCTCCTGGCCCGTGTTATAATCCCCAATAAGTATTAATTTCACGGCCTCGTAATTATAGTTTTCTTAAGCAACTTGTCACGGGGCTGTGTTTATCGCAATTATGTTGCATGCTTAAAACTGCTAGTTATACGGGGGAGTGCCTTAACCATTCCCAACAAATTGGTGATCGTAAAAAGTCTTTTGTTTGTTTTAACCGTTGGAAGTAATTACTAAATGCCTAATTTTTTTATCCAAAACATTTTAATCCAATACTTTTATGAGTCGCAAAGCGAACGGGTAGCGAAAATAAAATATGCCATAACTTTAGTTAGAGCAAACCTGTTCTTGACGGATGCCACCAATTCAAAACCTAGCCCGAGGCTGGGGCTCAGACTGGCTGTCTAGGCGCGCCGAGACCACATATTATTATGATGAAGAAGCTTAACTTTGATAAATGTTATTAAAAATTGTGCGTAAACTCACTGCGTTCAATTATACTCCACTGCTAGCTATACGATTCAGGAAAAAAAATGATTATTATAATCCCTGTCAGAGCTAGAAGGCTTTTTATATATAAGAAGTATTTCGCAATACTACAAGTGCACCTACACGATTGGAATCATTAGTCATTTGGGAGTATCGATTTACTTCATAAATAGCATTTTTTGGCTTCTTTTCTCTAAAATATGTTATATTCATTTAAAGCTTTTGATAGCTTTTGATTATTTTTGAAGTATGACAGAATATTCTCTCTCTGGTCTAGCTCGTAGTGTGTCGCATGCTCTTCAGTAATCGGCGGCGATTGCGGCAGGCGGTGTCGCGGTGTCGCGCAAATTGCGGCTCCCGCGTTACCCGCGCTATGATTTACGAATATTAAAGCCGGCCCACGCTGCTGCCTGCAATACAAGCAAGGCACACGACTCAACGATGTTAGAACGACGTTGTCACGATGTTAGTCGTGTCAATATCGTATTACAGTCGTGTGTGGGATCGCATGCGC